>CM074507.1:3601167-4003634 GCA_037389245.1 Oryzias sinensis
AACCCAGCTGAACTTTGAACAATCAGGGACTCGGGTTTGGTAGTGACGTATGGACGGCGTCCCCTTCAATTCCGCCAACCGTTTGGAAGTTGGTCATGAAGGAGAAACTAATAATTGCGGTATGTGACTGACTGGAATTCACAAAGAAAACAGTCGTTTGGTCTCAGGGAAGCTGCAGGAACAGATCATCAGTCATTGAATCCAACAGAAAATCTGTGGAAACACAAACAATTCAACAAAGATGCTCAACACTCAGTATGAGTAAGCATCGCGGCAACAAAACAGAAAATTGCTTTAGACATTTACAAGAAAAAACAAATAAAACTGAAAAAATTATAATGAGACATCAAAAAAATCCAGCTAAATCTTGATTATATGGGATTTGGGGGGGGGGGGGGGGGCACAAGTGACAAGCTGCTAATTTCAGTAGGTTATGATTTTAAGCTTCACAGCGTTTATGCTAGATCTGCTGGAAAGACAAATGTTACATCCAAGAGTTAAAATTTGACACTGAGATATCTGTCCATCGTTACACTGTGGTTAGCAGGAGGGATAAAGCAGACAGGAAGCAGTGTGGTTTACCTTTCCAAAGGAATTGGGAAATAAATCTAATGATTTGAACCAAGTGGTTGGCGACGGTGGCTGTTTGTAGTTTAATAGATAATGGGTTTAGATAGTTGCAATTAATTGGCAGAATTGTGCTTTTAGACCAAAAGTATTCCAACACATGGGACAGGGGTCGGCAACCGGCGGCTCCGGAGCCGCATGCGGCTCCTTCCTCCCTGTACTGCGGCTCTCTGTGTTTTTGTAAAATAACTATCATGTTCTCAGATTGTCGTGGGGCCTTTAACACCGTCAGGTAGAGCGAGCTGGCAGGAGGAAGAGAGCAGCGTTAATGAGCGGAGGGGGCGTGTCTGCAGCTGTGAACGCCGACCAGAGTCTGTTATGGGACGCAAAGTTTTTCAGTGGCGATTTCGTAGGGGACACTTAAACACCCCCAAAAAAGCTTTTTTCCCCCCTAGACTAAAACCACCCATTTCCGCTTCTACTATCCTGTCACCTTGCTGCTACGATGACCATATGTTGCTCTGTGTATAACACACTGGGGCCCCCCCTCCAGCGTGCACGCGGGGGGAAACAACGAACAGGTAGAGAGGCGGGGGCGGGGCTTAGACTCACCGCTTATGGTTCCAGACAAACTAACAGCTGCTTCCTAATAAAAAATAGTTGTCATCCATAAAATTAACAATTTCTTTGGTTTACTGGATTTAAAGAAAAGAAAATAGAAAGCAGTCTGCATCAAAGTGAATTTGTTATGAAAGACGGAAAAGTCTATTCAAGGTTGTGGAAAATGGACAAAAGATCAAAGGAAACATCAAGCTCATAAAGAATAAAATAATTAAAATAAATATTGAAATAATTACCCTGACAACATTTTGAATCAATACAAGTTTTGCCAAATGAACTATTGCGATTTATCGGCAAAAACTTTCTTCCAACACCCCTACTGTTGCGGCTCCCCGTGCTTTCATCTCAGTAGGAAACCGATCCAAACGGCTCTTTGAGAGGTTCAGGTGGCCGACCCCTGACCTGGGAGAATGTATTTCTTAGGGAGATGGTTTTGCAAATGGAAGATTGTCAATTTGGAGTAAATATTAAAACATCATCTGCGTAAAGACTTATTTTATGTTCTACATTTCTGGTCTGAATGCCTTCCATGTCTTGGTTTTGCCTGATTGCAGCAGCTAGAGGTTCAATAAATAGTGCATAAAAGGAGGGTGAGAGTGGACAGACTTGTCAGGAACCTCTTTGTAAGTTAAAGCTGGATGATTAATTGTTCTGACACAAGCGTTAGGAGAAGCGTATAATATTTTAATCTGGTAAATAAAGGATTTTTCAAGGCCAAATTTATTCAAGGTGGCTATTTGAAATTTCCAGTTGACCCGATCAAAAGCCTTTTCTGCATCCAGTGACACAATGGTTGCTTCTTGGTTATTAATAGTTATGTAATCTATGAGGTTGATTAATCTGCGCATGTTAGTAGATGAATGTCTACCCTTTATAAAGCCTGATTGGTCAGCATGTATGAGAGAAGGAACTAGCTTCTCCAGCCTTCCTGCCAAAGCTTTGCAGATTCATTTGAGGTCTGCGTTAATCAGCGATATGGGTCGGTAGCTGGATGGTGATGTGGGATCTTCCCCGGGTTTCAGAAGTAAAATAATGTTTGCAAAATTCATATTTGGAGGTAGATAATTGTTTTCCTTAATTTCTGTTGTCAAGTTGGCCAGAACTCTTTATAAAATGTATATAATGTATATAAAATGTACTAATATCATAGTCAGAAGGGTCAATTTGGGATGAGGAAAGACATTGGTATAAAGTTTTTAAAGACAACCGGATCATGTGATCTATGACTGATCAAATAATCATCTTTTCTTTGTTTAGTTTGAGCTGATTTGTCAAATATTTCCCAGATTTTTTACTGTGACCAAGCCACTCTAAGCATCATTTTAGTGTTAAAAACTGTGTAGTTTATTGATGTAGTTCAAGTTTAACTTTCCTTATTTGTTGCAGAGTTTGTTCATCCAGAAAGTAGCTGTAGGCTTCTTCTAAGAATGTACATTTTTTGCTCTAAATTCACAAACTTGGAGTTTTCCTTTTTTGTTTCTTAAAGGATGAGAAGGCGATTATTTTGCCTCTCTTGACCGCGTTGTTCCCATTGAAAGCATAAGGGAAATTCCTGGGTGGTGGTTCCTTTGTAAATATAGGAGCATTCTGTAACAAATGATGTAATGATGATTTTTATGAGGAAACTTCAAGTATTTTACAAATAACTGACACTTTAAACTACAGATCAATGAATGTCCCTTTGCTGCTGGCAAAAGAATTTCCCCATAAAGGGATAAATAAAGGCTTATCTTAACTGAGTCCACGTGAGTCCAATTTGTATTCTTCTAATTCAAACTGAAATAAAAAAAACATTGTTGTAATCATATTTAAACTAATAGTTTATTATTTTACATTTTCTTCATGCTTTTTTATCACAAAAAGCAGATCAAAGTATCAAACTGATCCCAAGTAAATGTCACTTAAATAACAGAGAGGCATTTTTTTAAAGAAGTCGTATTAAATCAGAATAAGTTTACTGTTGTTAGATTTGATCTGTAGATCCATTTACAAATGTTCTTAACTCCTAAACATCACAACTTTGTCTTCATGATTAGTGTTTTTGCTTTGAGTCTGGCAATTCTCTTTTTCTTTGGAAAAAGAAATGCTAATTGACAATAAACAGAAGTCTGCTTTGATGGAGGCTCCGTGTGTCAGTCACAAACTTTAAATGTATTTCTCAGTAAAAAGTTATGTTTTCGGCTGTTTTTGTTTGCTTTTCAAACTTTTTTTTAATTTTTCATGTAATATTCTTATAATATTCACAAATGTAAATGCAAAAGTTTGACTTTTTGAAATTCAAATGTTGATTATTTAAGCTCTCAGACAAAATTGATGTTAGCTTGTATTTAAGGTTTAAATTGTAATAAATATAAAGTTTTCATTTCAAAGTTAACAGGAAAATGTGATTTAAGTCCATTTATTTAAGAGCAGCAACTAAAGTGCAGTTCTTCAGGTTTGCCACAGGGTGGCGCCAAACCTTTACGTTTGGTTGTTAGTTCCACCGTTTTCTCTTATTTGTAGAATAAATGTTATTTTATCTTTAAAGAAAAAGTTCAGAGCATATTGTTTCCAATACAACAGAGACTCCCAGCAATTTAATTGGCAGCTAAATATTTTGAAGGAATTTTTTAAACGCTGAACAAAGATTTATAACAGTTTTGTCATTTGAATAAGCTTCTTAAACATCTCAGGATTTTGACATTAAACTAATTGAAAAACAAACTAGAGTCACAAATACGATTAAAGCAGCGAGTGGCGTTGTGTGGCCCGCAGACGCCATTCCCCTCCACCTACCCCCATCGGCTGCTACATGCCCCTCACTCTCTAACTCGCACCTTTTTCAAAATGGCGGCTTTTCCGTTGGTTTTATCTCCATAGCAACCATATTATGTTTAGGTCATCTGGAGGTCACAAACAAATCTATATAATCATTAGAAGGAACGGCAAAAGTACATTTTTGGATTTCCTTGACAACTGTGTTTTTTTTGTTAGCCACGCCCACATTCCTAATATGTTGATATCGTCTGTTCTATCATTTCATTCAGCTTGAACCAACGATTCAGGTATTAAATGTTCACAATATTTCTGTAAACAATGTGCGAGCAACGCGAAAGCAACTTTTGCGAGCTCGCCACGCTATCGCCGTTCAAACTCTATTTCTAATTCCAATGTTTTTTTTCCTCAAGCAGCTTCCCAGTGATGGACGAGGAGTCTGGTGGTTACGGATTGAAAGCTCTAAGAGGAGTTTAAATTTGTATTTTGGTACTTAAGGGGATTTTTGGGGGGAAAATTAAAGATGGGAGCCTCATCCTTAGGGGGTCAAAGGTCAACCCGAACCTTGGTTGTGGTTGTAGACTTAATCTTTGAGTGTAAAATTTCGTGACATTTCTTGAACTTCTTGAATGGTGTGTCCATCCCATAATAATTTCAAAACTTCCTTTGGAGATGCCAAGTTTCCAAAAAATGTAAGCTTCCGTTCGAGTTTTTGGCCGCATTCACTGTGTTGACGGTTTCTGCTGCTGTTGCGTACGAAAAACAAAACAAAACAAAAAAACAATAGAGGTAAAAAAGAAAAAAAAAACACCAGTTAGTGCTAACTGGTCCTTAGGGGCTCCGTAGCTGTGATGTCATCGGATGTGGCGGGGGTCAAACTGCCCTAACAATCTGATCTTTATTGTCTAGGACCAGATTAAACCACCTTACTTATTTCAAGGTTACTTGATTTGTTTTCATATCAAAAGGATTCAAACATTTCAGCCATAGTGATCATTATTCAATACCTTGATAAATGTTTATGATGCAAAGGCTTCTCCCAGTTTCACAGCCTGCGTGTTTTACCCAGAATTCCTCACAGAGCGGAGTAGCAGAGCTGGATTAGAGCATCTGCTGGTCACGCGAACCTCAGAGCTGCTCCGCTGGGATCAGTCGATAAGCATCGGCCGGTCCGGTCATGCCTCCCTATCTCACTCCCCATCGGCAGCAGCGTCACATGTCCGCCACAGGGGCCACAACCTGACGCTTCACCTGCGGAGAGGGAGCTGGCCTCGGCCTCCACTCACCTTTCTTCTTGGAGGCGTTGGGCAGAATGTGCTTGTCCTCGTGCTTCCCTGCAACCCGGCTGTGCTTCATGCGGCAGAAGAAGGATCGGCGAGCTCCGGTGGACATGTGGTGCGTTCTGACGGGCGCCTCCACCGGGATCTGAACTCCAGCTACACACAGAGGCGACTCCAGACTTTAGGGACTTCCTGCTAACTAACTACATACAGCAGATGATTCCTGCCAGCGTTCTTACTGGATGCGTCGATGAGGCGCTGGCGAGGGAGCACTTCTGAGGACGACAGCTGTTCCTTCACTTTGTTGATGTCTTTGGGGTGGAGGAAATCGAACAAGCTCTGGCCGGTCAGATCCAACTGCAGACGAACACATCTCTGAGCTGGTTGACATGACCTCTTATTCCATTTAAAGCACATTTATGTTTTCTGAAACTGAAGAACTTTAAGAGTTTAAACACCAAAACACACAGAGAGGCAGTTCGTCCTGGACGCAGTTCTTCTTTCACACAGTGTCTTGCGAAAGTATTCGGCCCCCTCGACCTTCTCAACCTTTTGCCACATTTCAGGCTTCAAACATAAAGATATAAAACTGTAATTTTTCGTGAACAATCAACAACAAGTGGGACGCAATCATGAAGTGGAACGAAATCCGTTGGATATTTAAAACTCTTTTGACAAATAAAAAACTGAAAAACTGGGCGTGCAAAACGATTCAGCCCCTTTACTTTCAGTCCAACAAACTCTCTGGTCAGGATCTCTGAATGATCCAATGTTGGCCTAAATGACTAATGATGATCGTGGGGGACAGACTACTGGCTAAACTGGGGACCATCATGGACACAATCCCTCCCATCCCCTCTTCAGGGAGGTGGACAAACTGAGAAGCAGTTTTAGTGGCAGACTTCTAGAGAACGATACAGGAAGTCATTCCTGCCTCCAGCCATTGGACTTCACAATTCATCTGGCAGACTTGGATGTACATAGGAAGATTTTTGATAGTTCTAGAGTTTTCCGCTTGTTTATTTTTTTCTTTTCTTCCCTGTATATTTTGTGTCTTGTGTTTATTTCTATCTCTTATCTTATTTCCGTGGTGCTGCTACTACAACTAAATTCCCCTTCGGGGATTAATGAAGTTGATCTTGAATCTTGAATGAAGAACAAGGAACACACCAGGCAGGTCAGAGATGCTGTCGTGGAGAAGTTTAAAGCCCGCTTTGGATCCAAAAAGGTTTCCCAAGCTTTAAACATCCCAAGGAGCACTGTGCAAGCCATACAATTGAAGTGGAAGGAGTATCAGACCACTGCAAATCTACAAAGGTCCGGTCGTCCGTCTAAACTTTGAGCTCAAACAAGGAGAAGACAGATCAGAGACGCCCATGATCCCTCTGGATGGACTGCAGAGATCTACAGCTGAGGTGGGAGAGTCTGTCCATAGGACAACAATCAGTGATATTAATGCACAAATCTGCCCCTTTATGGAAGAGTGGCAAGAAGAAAGACATTTCTTAAAGATATCCATAAAAAAAGTGTCGTTTAAAGTTACCCTCAAGCCACCTGGGAGGTTCTGTGTGGCGTAAAAGCAACACGGCTCATCAGCCTGAACACACCATCCCCACTGTCAAACATGGTGGTGGCAGCATCATGGTTTGGGATTGCTTTTCTTCAGCAGGGACAGGGAGGATGGGAGGATGATTGGAGCCAAACACAGGAGCATTCTGCAAGAAAACCTGCTGGAGTCCGCAGGAGACCTGAGACTTGGACGAGGATTTGTCTTCCAACAAGACAGTGATCCAGAACATAAAGCAGAATGGAATGCTTCACAAATCAACATATCCAGGTGTTAGAATGGCCAAGTCCTGAATCCAATGGAGAATCTGTGGAAAGAACTGAAAACTGCTGTTCACAAACGCTCTCTGTCCATCCACTGAGTTCCAGCTGTTCAGGAGGAATTTCAGTCTCTCCATGAAAAAAAACTGATAGAGACAAACCCCAAGAGACTCACAGCTGGAATCACAGCCAAAGGTGGCGCTACACAGTATTAACTTAAAGGGCTAAATCCTTTTGAACACCCAATTTTTCAGTTTTTTTTTTAAACAAGTTTGAAATATCCAATAAATTTCGTTCCACTTCATGATTGTGTCCCACTTGTTTTTTATTCTTCCCAAAAAATTAGTTTTATATCTTTGTTTGCAGCCTGAGATGTGGCCAAAGGTTCAAGGGGGCCGGATACTTTCACAGGGCCCTGCATAGGCAGCAGCGTGAGGGGTCTTGCCCGAGGACCCCCACTGGATGAAACTAAAAACTTGCCCTGGAAATGGAACTACCACAACACTGAGCGACAGCCCCAACCCTGACAGGTGGAAGCAACCGCGAGCTACGCCAGCAGAGAGATGGAGTCACACCCATAGACTGTATATGAAACAAGGACTGAGTGGCCCTTCCCCCTCTCTGGGGTTCCAAACAGGAAGTACCCACTGGTTCCAAGATGCCGAAATCCCATAGACTTCTATAGAGAAAACAAACAGCTGTTCTTCAGTCATTCTATTGGTCAGAATAGCGTTTCTACGGTTACCTTTCACAGTTTCCCTGTTTCAGTGCAGTTTTCTTTTTTTCTCTGTCTCTAGGGTGCACCCTGTTCTGCGTCCTGATTGGCTGAAAAACCTTCAGTTTCTCAGAGTTGCATAAATCTTCGATCACAATCAGATTTTTGTTTTGGACTTTTTTTTTCTATGACGGCTTGAACTTTGAGAGAAAAGTGTGACGATGTTCACGAGAAAAGAGGATAAAGTGTGCAGTGAGACGTTTTACAGCCTTAAAACATCTAGAAACCTACTCTGCAGACGTCACCTGTCGTGGATTATCTATTGTAAGAATGTAATTCCTCCCATTGATGAGGGAACACCGTGGTGTAAAGCTTTTGAACATTAGGGTTGGACGCTGCGTAACACACTCCTAGTGTGTCTCTGAGCCGTGGAGGTCATCGGTTCCTTTCCTCTTTACAGTTTTGTCCGAATTCACAAAGTTCACGGGGCAGTTATCTATTACAGGCCTTTAAAGTTCCCTTTCAGTGAAGATTGCCTCCCACTGGCCCGTCGTTGAACCTGGACTGATGTCTTTTCAGCTGTCCTGCTGCCGGTTTGTGTGTTTGGGATAATTACCCCAACGGAAAACTGACGGTGATCCTTATCTCTCCTGGTTTTAAGCCGAGCCTCAGCTGTCAGACAGATGGCCTCACATCCTCTGCTACGCTCTGCTTTACAATGCGGATCATTGTCTCGTGGCGGCAAGGCGAGCCCACATCATCACCCCTCCACCACCATGTTTGGAAACGTGCGTTTGTGCCGACGTTTGGTTTTTGTCTCGTCAGACAAAAGTGACACTTTGTGTTTGGTTCTTTAAAGGTTCAGGAGCAACTTTCACTTGTTCAGAGGAAATATGATCGATGTTGTCAAAGTTCTGTTAATAAATTAACCAACTTTATTACAAACTAATAAGAAGAGAAATCAAGTTATTCTGGGGTCAAACTTTATTTTATGACAGAGTATTATAGCCACCATGAAAGAGGAAAAATTATATGAGTAATAAAAGAAAAGAAGTCATAAAGTGACGAGAAAAAAGTTGAACTTTTGGGAGACCAAAGTCATGAAAATGTGAGACAAAAGTTGAAATTTTGCTAGAATAAAGTTATGAGAAAAAACGCCATAAAATTAGCTGAAAAAAAGTAAACAATTTACAGAATAAAGTTGTAAATTTGTGCTTCAAAATGTCATAATTTTACAAGGAAAGTCCCGCTTTCTTTTCAAGATAAAATGTTTCATTTTGCTTTTAAAATGTTTTGAGCAAAGACGACGGTTTGATTTTTCACACAGATCTAGAATCTCACTAAATCGCATGGACTTTTTTTTGGAAAAAAAGCTTTATTTTCATGAAATTACAGCTTTATTTTGGAAAAGCAAGAATTTGGTCCTTTTTAAACTATAAAATTATGATTTTATTCTTGTAAAATTCTGACTTTTCTCATACATATATAATTTTTTCCTCTTTTAGATGGTTGTAATACTCTGTTGTAATGCTTAGTTCAATTGGAATTTAGTAAAAGAGCTAAACCAACAGTGATGTGAGTGTATCCAGCCCTGGATGAATGCTTAAGTCCCCTCATCCTGACCTTTGGTGTCAGATTTCTTCAGAAGCTTTTCCAGTAGATCCCTCCTAATCTCCGCTCCGATCTGCCCGCTCAGAGTCATTAAACTGAAAAAGTGGTTTACCTTTCATGGCTCGGATCACAGAAAGTCAAAAAGGAAATGACCTCCAAGAGGAGGACGACCTTCAGACTTTGCTAAATGGTGAGGATCCGACTCGGATCGGGTAACTGGAGGACGTTTCTGTGGTCAGTGAAGGTGCAACACACCTGACTGAAGTTGAGGATCTTGGACACGGACTCGGAGATGAAGAGGATCTTGGCGCGATCGCATCTCACGACTAGCAGGAAGCCGTTGGCCGTCTGGTGAGGAGGGAGAGCAGGTGTGAGGAGGCAGACAGACAGGTGGGGTGGGGTAATTAAAGAAACTCTTGAATGAGCGCTCACCCGGAGCAGAAGGTGCCAGAGGTCGTCCTGAGGCAGCAGAGAAGGCTTGCAGGTGGAGTCTGTGAAGGCGCCGCTCGCCCCAGCTGTGAACACAAGAAGATCCCTTTGCCGCTGACATTGTCTGCAGGCACATGGTGCATTGTGGGATACCTTTAAGGGATTTCAGGTACTGGACAGCTTTCCGCAGCACGGTGAGCTTGTCCAGTTTTCGAGCCATGGGCTGACAGGCGGGGATCATGGCGGACAGCTCGTCGATGAGATTGTTCATTTTGTCTCTTCGCCGCTTTTCAATCTGGCGGTGAGGCTCCCTGCAGGCACACAGACCCACCACATACGAAAAGACTCAATGTTGCGACGTAGCGCCGAAGCGGAATCAGAGCGCACAGAAGAACTGGTTGGAAGAATTCACCTGAAACATTTCATTTTGACCTGCTGGTCCTCGCCTTCAGATCTGCGGAGAACAGGCTCGACGTTTAATCTGAAACCAGCAACGTCAACACATGAAGACGAGCGTTGAGTGTACCTGCTGACGTGATCGTCCATTTGGCAGTCGAGGCTGCGCCTGTAATCAGATTACATTCTTGAGGAAGAAGTTTGAGGTAAAAAAGGCGGCCAAGCGTGCGTGACAGAGCGGGCTCTTACTGGGCGTCTGACCTCTCCTCCACAGCCCCCTTTCGTTTTCTTGGCTGCTCGACAGCTGGCGTCGAGGATCCCGCCGTGCACGATCCCTCCTCCTCCTCCTCGCCACGATCTGACACATGCAAACAACCATGAGAGGGAGGGCCAAAACAAAGCTCGAGATGTTCCTGATTCATATAAACGAATGGATGACAGGGAGAGTCGCTCTGTAAACCAACACGTGGAAACATCTGGTGAATCTGAGTCGAACATCTGGGTCAGAGAGGTCAGGACCATGTGGCAGCAGACGCGTGACAGACGGCAGCTGCTTCAAATATTTCTCTCACATGGTCGGCTAATCCTAATCTCAGATACACACAGGCAAAAGAATGGAGGAGCACGGTGGAGGCAGTGTGGTGCTAAGGGCGACGCTGTTGTCAAGGCGACAGCAGTCTCTTTGAGCTGGTTTACAAAGCAGATGCTGCACGTCACATCTGGATTTTTAGACAGAACTAAAACCACAGAAAGGTTCGTCTTCATCATATGAACAGTCGATCCCAGAATCTGATCAACTTGTTTTGACTTTTTTTTTGCATAAATTCAATAGAGTGACTATAAATACCATTGTTTATGCATCGTTATGCTGCATTATTATCATATTTTGGTGTTTTTAACAGGTTCTTGTGGTATTTTTCTGATGAAGGAAGACACCCATAAGTGAAATAAAGCTTAAAATTGAATTTCTGAGTATTTTTTAAATTGAAAATGTCGTGAATCAGGAGCAGACGAAACAACGCCGCTTTTTGTGATGTAGAAAATGGGCGGGGCCACGAGCTTCCTGCTCCGCCCCATTCTGCTGCATCCACCTGCAGACCAATAGATCCATGAACGTTTTTTTATTTCCTGGTCTGAGCTGGAATCTGGATCAGAACTGGACGGATGGATAGAACGGATACGACTGGCCCTTTTTGCTGCGCCGCTAATGTTATGTTGGGATTGTGAGGGGCTGTAAGCTAGCAGGAGAGCATGTAAACAGATGGGTGACAGGAAGTGGGGGCGGACTTCCTCCGCCCACAACTCAGAGGTAAATTTCTAATAAACTCCTGCCGATCTGCAGAAACTATGTGCTAGAGAATGACACGTTTTTAGATTTTGGCTAAAAACAGCCTCCTGGTAGCCAAAAACTTTTACAATGGATCAGAAGATGATCAGAGCGGGACTTCAACCGTCCACCTATCATAAACAGCAAACAGACACCTCCCCTAGCGGCATTCATGTCTCATCCCGGTCTGAACGCAGTGGCTGAACGCCGCGGCGAATCGTTGCCAAGTCTCCTCTCTGCCGTTTGGGGGGTTTAGAAGACCCGTCAGGGTCCACAGGGTCCTGGCTGCTCGTCTTACTGCTCAAATAACGCTGACCTACTTTCTTCCAGGATCAAATATTTTCAGTTGTGACATCATTTAAGGCAAAACCGGGGTAAAAGCTCGTCAAGGAGACCAGGACTCCCTCTGCTTTCTCGCTGGAGACGAAGAACTTGGGTGAAATCTGAAAACACGTTGATCCAGGTGACTAAAAACTCTCCGCTGTCTTCAGAGCTCATTTCATGTTTTTCACTTGTTCTGAACCGATTTCCCGTGAAAAGGAGTTTCAGTGACGTCGTCATTCTTTGGTTGAATCCCTGCTGTGGAGTTTAGCGGGTCATGATGGACGTGGGAGTGAAGGCCTGCGAGGCCGAATTCCTCTGACCTCGTCATCCCGGACGTTTGTCCTCCTCACCTGTGTGAGTCCTGCCCGCCCACCACCACCACACTCCGGAAGTGACGCCCCCGGCTTTCGGCACGATCCGGCGCCAATAAAAGTGAGTCACGCGGGAGCACTGATGAAAAGACCAGGTCTGCGGGACAGAGGGGGACACGCCGCCTCACTGAAACACGCCACGAGCTCCCGCCGAGGAAGAATATGCAGGAGATGACCCACAAACACGTCTGCACCTTTGTGGGCCCCTTTAATGCCCACATGAATCACTTCCCACTGAACAATATCTGACCCAATTTAGATGAAACAAAAGCAGGAAAATCACAGCAAGCTTTAATGAGAAAGCAGTAAAACACTGAAGTTCTGGAACATCCTAACTTCAGGAAATTTGATTCATTTTTCGTTGAATATGTTCCATATTGACAAAAATGACCTCATTTGGATGTAAATCCAACTTTGTTTTTTTCCCGTCCATTATTATTTTGATTATTTGTATTTGCTTTTACTTATCTGTGCTTTACTCTGAAGTTTTAGTGTTTCTGTCGTCCACTCAGTGCCCAACCCTTCTGGTGGAATGGCGTCGTTGCAGTGGGACCTCCAGGGTGGGGCTGCTCGCCTCGATCAGGAGGTCACCCACAGTGACGTCCTTTGTGGTCATGACATGTGGCGTGGATGGATCCCCAAAAGATCATCAAGCCAGATTTTCCACCTGAGGTTCTATTTCTATTCCTACTTTGAGTGCGATTCATGTGCCGTTTTATGTGACATGATGTTGGGTGCGGGGGCCTCAGGTGTGCATCGATGCCAACTAGATATATAGACCACAATGCAATGCGTCGGAACAATAACCAATACTATAATTTCCATTTCACTGCAACAGTTCAATCTAAATAAGAGTTAACCCTCGTCTACAGGGGGGGAACATCTAACATAAAAAGGGCTTCATCCCATTGGTCAACAGCATTGGCCAGCTCGGTGGCCCTGTGGTAGAGTGTCCGCCCTATGACTGGAAGGTCGTGGGTTCAAATCCAGGCCGAGTCATACCAAAGACTCTAAAAATGGGACCCAATGCCCCCCTGCTTGACGCTTTACGGGGTTGGATTGGGGGGGTTAAACCACCAAATGGTTCCTGAGCGCGGCTCACCGCTCCCCCAGGGGATGGATCAAATGCGGAGAACATATAGATATCGCGGTAACGATAAATGTGCGGGGTTGTTTTTTTGAGCACTCTTAATTTAAATGTTTTTTTTTAATTAAAATATCAAAGTTTTTTATCTTTAGAAGACAGTGGATTCATAAATGGTCGTCCGAAACCGTCCGTATCAATTAGATTTGAACTTTGTGAAATTGATGACGTCCTGATTCGCCATTTAAAAAAAAAAATAAAAAAAGGAGTGAGCATGGTGTATGAGTTGCTTTTAAAATCCACGGCATAGCCCCGCATGATATAGTTTTCAGACGCAGCTTAAGTTTCATCTCAGCAGCATTTTGAACGTTTGGGGAAATCTTTGTGTAAAAGCCCAACCGGGCCACATGGGGGCGCTGCTGCTGCTGCAGGGTTGGTTGTCTCAGGTGTCACCACATCATTCGGATTTCTTGGATTTGCTCAGCAAAGGTGGTTTTAGTTCTGAACGACCCCATGACATATCTTTGATCACAAAAGAAGTTTAGCCGAGGCGGCAGTGGATGCAGTTTGTTTTTCCCAGACATTAATGTTACTTTTAAGGCTTTTTCGTCCATTTGACTTCAAACAGAGGAATAATACCATTAAATAAGGGGGCTGAATTTAACAGGAACAACTCAAAGTCCCACTGCAATCAGCGTTTGATCTATTGTTAAGCGTTTCCGCTTTCAGCCAAAATAAAACAAAGATGTTGTTTCTAGGACAAAGTTTCTGCAAGGTAGCAAAAGTTCAGGAGAAATTTGCCTCTGAGGTGTGGGTGGGACCACTGGCGTGGAGTAAGTCCGCCCCCCTTCCCGTTGCTAAGAGCTCGGAGCAGGGAGCTTGTGACCCCCCCAGCATATTTTCCACATCACAAACAGCTTTTGTTGGTCCGCTCCAAATTCACATGGATTTAAGTAGAGAGATATTTAGAAATGCAGCTTAATTCTTTTTATAAATGTCCTCCATCATCAGAAGAAGGCCACAAGAACATGTAAAAAAACACACACCAAAGCTTTATAAATACAGCCTGCTGCTTCTTCCATCCTCTTTCCTTCTTCTCGTAGCTGAAACTGTGTCACAATAAATATGTTTACAGGGGCAGCTTTGTTCTGCGTTACTGTGAATTTCCATGATAATAAAATCCCTTTGCACGATTCCACACAGAGAAACTGAGACAAAAATCTTCTGAAGTCCTCTGAAGCTTTGACTGCTAAAATCTATGACGTAATTCCCTCTTTTCTCCGGCTCAGTGCGCTGTGCTCTTTATAGACTGCTCTCCCAGACACGATCTCGTTTTTGAACCCACACAGGGAGGTCAAGCGTGAAATTCTAGAGTTATTGTGTAGCAAAATCTGGGTAGTTTCTGCTTGAGTCACAAATGGCAGAAAAATTAACCTTGTTTTCTGCAGCTTTTCCATCACATGTTTGGTTATGAAACCCACATGGAGGAGTTTTAGGTTCCAGTTGGTTAGCGGAATATTTTATGGTTTTTTTTTTTTGTAGGGTAGTGTTTCGTAGTAGTGTGTAAAAGTTTTTTTTTCATCCTAGTTTCTTTTTTTTTAAATAATAGTTAAATATTTTAAATCATGAAACAAATTTAAATTGTAAAAAAGGGGAATCAAAAACCTTAGCATAAGTAACAGTACAGTAAAAACTGTAAAAAAACAAAACATCAACTTTCCTTTATTTACGGATAAACAAAAAGTTGAGTATTTTTGAACAAGTTACTGGCTTCTACAAAATAAACAGTATAAAGTATAACTCGTTTAAAAGAGGAAACACATTTTAAAATACTTGTAAAGGTAATATAACCTCCCCCCTCCCCCCAAAAGCCCCAATGACGCAGTCATTTCGAGCATTTAATTGAAGTTTCCTGGTAAGTTTCTCCTGCTCAGAAGGAGTGAGTGGCTCCCTCTGCTGGACGAAGCGGGTATCGCTGCTCCACTGATCTACTGACCCACTTTCGGCAAGGAAAAGGGGGGAAAAAACTCGTGAACGCACGTGACCCAACGGCCTCCACCCCCAATTTGCTTAACGTTTAGGTAGATGCATTTGAATTCCTCAAAAAAGGAAAGACCTCCACGATTTAGCAGGAAGCACGAGGAACGAACGAACGAACGTGACAGCGGAGAAATGTGTCGTCATGGTTACGGTGACGTTCCATTGAAGTTTTTCGGGAGGCTACCCCCCACCCTCCCACCCCTTCTCTCAGGGCGCGTGCAGGCGGGGACGAGCACGTAGTACCAGTGGGTGAAGGAGGGGGACCGTGACCGTGAACCGGCTTCTGGTACCGGATTTAAATCCCCCGTAGACTAAACTAAACAGTCACTTTTTTTTTATTTTAAATAAAAAAGTTTAAACATCCCTTTCCATGAGTTAATGGGGAAAAATGTCGCAAATTGCTCAAATAATAATAACACAGGAGATTCCGTGAATAGAACCGGCAGCAGCGCTGCAGCATCAGCGTGAAATAGAAATGATTTACCTGCCGGTTTGTCCGCGGCCGGGTCCGGACTGTCAGCCGACATGCCTGCAGAGCGGAGCCGGTGTTCCCGGTGGAGGCTACGCGGAGCCGCGGCGCATGCTGAGCCCCCAGCGGCAGTGGTTCAGGAGAGGAGGGAGCTTCATGGAGCCGGGCGCTTGTATAATTGACTTCATTTTCCCTCTCCTATCACCCCTCCTCTTCCCCCTCGTCGCGTGAGAGAGGAGGAGGAGGGGGAGGAGAGGGAGGAGGGGAGATGGAAACGTGAGAGACCTCCGTCCTGTAGGAAAGGAGGGCAGGGTTCACGCGCGCGCGCCTCTCCTCCTTTTGTCTCATTCATGGCTCGTTTCAGGTGTGTGTTCATTCATTTCTGTCCACGCGCGCGCGCGTCTGTTGGTCGCACGTGAGCTCGTCTAAACTCCAAGGCTCATGTTCTGAATGGAGACCTAAGCTGGGGAGGGACAGCCCGAACTGGGCCGGCGACACATCGCTCCCACGGTGTCGCGCGCATTTTTATTTTATTTTTTTGGGGGGGGTGACCTGAATAAAATCCTCGCGCGCATCACCGGTGGGGTCTGACTTTGCTCCAAGTTGTGTTAGTTGCCTCGCGCCTTGACCTCGGCGGGAGTGACGTCTCACTCTGACTCTACTTCCTGGTCTCCTCCAGCGGATGAATACGAGTGTTGATTGACGGTCGGACTGCCCGGACAGGAAAGTTCACTGTCGCACCGGAGTATCCGTCCGCGCTGAACGCAGAGGATTTCTGCTGTTACTACATCCACTATCAGCGCTTTCAAACCACAAACATAAAATAAATACTTTACATGTTTATATAAATACAAATTAATAGTGACTAACGTCCCAGTATGAACCAAATTAACTTCCAGTATGTTCAAAAGTTTGATTTTATGCAAAAAATAAAAAAAGATCCAGTGATTAAAATAAATGATTAGGAGAACAAAGAGTTAAATTGAATGAATAAATTATTATATAAACGTTTATTTTCCAATTTATTAAGGCTCGTGTCAGAGACAAAATACCAAATCGATTGGGTTTTTATTACCAAATCATTTTTTTATTTATTTTCCAAAACACATTAACACATCAGAATTCATTAATGGTCCAAGTGAAAATCTGATCAATTATGAATAATTATGTTTTTCTCACTCACTGTATTAACAGTAACATGATTATTGTTTATCCCCTAACTTTTTAATATTTGTAACATTTATTCTAAGAATGATTGGTAATGTTGACACAATCAAAATCAGCAAAAAGAGCATGATGGGTAATCATCAGAAAAATATCTTTATGAAGATTTCGGTCAGTGTTGCTGAGGTGTAAACATGCTATTTTGCTGCAATGTTAGGCAGCGATGGACCCATGTGCTGGTTCAAATCCTGGCTGGGTGGAGTTTGTACGTTCGGCACTCCAGTTTCTCCCCACAGTCCAAAAACATGCTTCTTGGGTTCATTTATGAATCTTAATTGCGCCTAGGTTCCCGAGCGCGGCTGTGTCTGCAGCACACGGCTCCCCCAGGGGAAGGCTCAAATGTGGGGAGCAAATTTCACACTCCTAAAGACTTGAACTGTTAATGTGAGTGTGGCCCCTGCAGCACACTGGTGACCTGTTCACCCAACATAGGCTCCAGCAACCCTGGGACTCTAAAAGGAAGTCAGCGGGTTCTGAAGATGGATGGATGATTGACTGTACGCAAGACGTGGACTGAGTAAGTGTGACGCATCCCACGGAAAATGGTTTGCCTCCGGTTCCATTCCCCGTTGGATCCCGATGAGGTTAGTAAGCAGCGAGTGGATCGAGTCGGTCTGAGTCAGTGTTCTTATGGCAACCACTCCCACCAATCAGGAGTGAGCTTGTTGGAAACAAGAGGAATTTTAAGATGTTAATTAAAAAAAGTATTAGATCTAGAATGGTTATTCTGACTAACAGCTGTTTATTTCTCTTTAGAAGTCTATGGGATTTTGGCTCCTTGGAACCAGCATGAGTCACTCAGTCCAGTTCTTATATACAGCCTGGGTGGATGGCACCTCCACCTCCTAAACGCTTCAGAAATATTGAAATAATGTTATCATGTAACGGACTGTGTAAGGGTTAATGGCCGATGGAGTTTGCATTATTACTTTTTAACGCGTCGGAAGGTTGCTTCCGCGAAGAGCGTTAAAAAGTAACAATGCACACTTCGAAGGCCATTAACCCGCTTATACCATGGTCACTTACAAAAGAAATACATATTAACCAGGTTTTAGTCCTTAATTCTTGTTTTTTTTTTCTGATTTGGATGGCTTTTCTCACAAAAAGTGGACTATTTGTTACGAATTTTGACTGCAGTGGTGGTGTGGCGCGACGCAGACTATTTGTTACGTCGCACCGCACCACCGCTGCAGTCAAGATTCGGTGACATTTATATGCTGATGTTTCCGATGGGTTGAATAAAGCATCAGTACAGAGAGAAAGTTCCCCTCTTACCGCTTGTTTTTGTCCAGATGATGAAGGAAAAGGTTGTTTTAAAGAAGCCGGTGCAGTGATACAAAACATTTAAGCTAGGTGACCGGAACTTCTTTTTTCACCGTGTTGTTATCACTGTGGTTTATCACTTTTTAATGTACACCCAACAGCCAATCAGAATCAAGTACTCACCCGGACCATGGTATAAAAGCAGTTTTCTCATACAAAAGGGAAGCAAACTTCCTACAAAATGTTTTTTGTCCAGTTATTGTTAAAAAAAAAATATGACACATGATGAGGGTTTTTCATCGCTGTATTCTTAGGAGAATTGTTTGCATTTTTTTAAAATGACAAAATGGTATCATTATTTAGAAAGTCCCATTGCCATCATCTTCTGATCTATTTTCAAAATGTTCCCAGTGGTCTTTTAATTATGATTATGCCAAGTGGATGCATCAGAATGGAGCAGATTAAGGAGCTTGTGGCTCATACTTAACAACTACAAGTCTTTTCATCTGCTCCTAATTCACAACGGCTTGAATAAAGAAATACTCAGAAATGCAACTTTAAGCTCACATTTTCTTAATAAATGTCCTCCATCATCAGAAAAATGTCCAAAGAACATCTTAAAAACTCAGGAGTGAGTCTTTCATCCAAATGTTCTGAACTCAAACAGCTACAATCTGCTGCAAATGTAACCTTTACTTGTAATCCGTGCTGATGAAAACGGTCCCGTACTCTCCTAATGTGAAGCTGCAGTGATGTATCGCGGTGAAACAACCTTTACATAAAGCAAAACATGTATATTTAAAAAAGAGATTTAACTTCTTATGAGGGAAAGGTTGTTAGGTATCAGTGTTAGATGTTGCAAAATTAGTATTCTAATTTATTAGAAGAAGCTCATTCTTTAGAGCTTTCCTTTTCACTGCTGTGCATTTAAAATGTTTATTTCAGAGTCTAAATACATTGAAATGTGGGCAAAAATTGTTTCGATCAATCAGTTTTATTTTTTTATTCTAAATAAGGATAGTTTTTGTTTGTTCTATATTTATTTTAGAAATTGCTTCTTTGGATGACTACTGCTCTACTTTAGTAGATTTACTACTTAACTACTAATACTTTAGTTTTAGTAGAAACGATGTACTATAGTAGAAATACTACTTTACTACTACTACTTTAGTTTTAGTAAAAATGATGTACTTTAGTAGAATTACTTTGAAGTGTTGTCTTTTTGGGTTCCTAACAGCTCAGGATCAAGTGTGTCACCTGTTGGGGATCCAGCTCAGAGCAGCCACACGTTTGTGTTCTCCATGCTGTTCAGCTCTGGCACCCACAAGTGTTGTGTGAACATTTGCTGGGCCGGACACGGTTAAACCGTGTGCTGTATGGCCTTCATGCTACGAGCTGGCTTCCACGTGTTATTCCAAGAAAGGCCAACACAACGAAGGCTTGGATCAAGTCTTGCGTGACAGAAGTTATTCTGGCACGCACCTTCAGTCAACACAATCAACCAGTCAAGGCCAGATGTGGGACAAATAAAAACCCCATGTGTGGAGAAAAGTACATCCCAAAAGTCACGATCATTCATAAGAGGCTGGTATACGGTGGTCATTTTTATTTGAAAAAACAAGTTCTGTGAAAGCTTTTCTCATAAACACATAGTTTAGCTTCTTTGGGTCAACAATCTTAGTTTTAAGATAATTCACTTTAAATTTGTCTCAAAGTGATGCATCTTACCGGGCATTGACGATCTTTGGTGTTCACCTACATAGTGTAATTCGAGACCTTTGCACGAGACTTTACGTAAGAAAGGAGGCTGCACGTGCCAGCGAGAAACGTGTTGACCTATATATTATATAACTTGATGGTCACGTGGCGCCGCTTGGCTCAGTAACCCATTTCCAGGACTTTGAGGAGAAAGTCCCGGAAATGCCGCAGAAGGGGGGGCAGGAGACACCCAAAACGTCACGAATAGTAACGCGGTCACCGAGTATCCGGTGGGGCCAGGCGGCACTCTGATTGGATAAATACTTTCTGATAAGAAAATGTAAGAACTTTGCTTCAGAAAGTGAGCCCACGTGCGGCATTTGATGTGACGTCATCAGAAAGATTTCAAATGAATCTTTTATTTTTTTTTACATGTTTTCCTGCTTTACCTGTCCTGAGAATCTAATAGCTTGGAAAACAATTCACAAGTATTGAACATTTAGAAATGTATTTATGCTTGGTTTTAAGTTTGGGCGATAAAAATCCCACATTCATCATGTTTTATGTCAAAGACAAGCCTCCAACATATCATTTTTTGTACCTTTACTCTTAAATTCTTAGACTACTTATGTTAAAGTCAGAATTTTTTTTAATCTATTTAGTTGTTTTACTTTTTTAATAAGTGCTGCATCACGACCCATGTCAAATTCATTTTGAGATATTATGATCTGGTGCTGTTAGAAACTGTAAAAATCTATTTAATAAAATAAATAATAAAGCTACACACACACTGCAAATCTTATAGTTTATAATTATTAATAAAAGTTCTTCATGTGTTCCAATATTTATGACTAATTTTAATGACTGCAGTGGATTCTTTTTTGTTTCGAAACTGTATTTTCTGTATTTTACATTTTAGAATAAGATAAGATCCTGAGAGTGCCTCATCAGATCCATGGTTTTCAAAACTGATCAATAAAAATATATTTCCTTAAACTTTATTAGATAAAATATATTGACATAATTCAAAATTAACAGATTACTTAATATTCCCACACCAGCTGCTCGTTTGTAATATCCTGCTTGGAATCAGAAGTTATCATTTCCTTTATCTCTGACCACCAATTATTTAAAGGAACATTTGGAAATTGAGTTTTTCCAAAAATAAATAAATAAAATAAAAACATTCAGTCAAGCAGATGGTTTATTTTATGAGCACAAACTATCATGTCTAACTCCATTGTAAAAATAAGTCTTTCCCCATCAGGGGTTGCCACAGTGAAACAACCTCTTTTGAGGATGAGTTGCATGGTCAACGTGGCAATGTTTTATGCAGGATGCCCTTCCTGATGCAACCCTCTCAATTCATCCGGGCTTGGGACCGGAACAGAAGCAGAGAAGGGAACAGGGAGCAGCCCGGAATCGAACCCTGGTTTCACGGACGGAAGACGCCGCAAACCAGCACAAGCTAATCTGGCTCCCCTTCTGATTAAGAACAAATAAAGTAAAAAAAAAAAAGCGTTACCTCCATTAAGTATAAAAACCAAAGATTTCTTTTCCAGCTTTTATTTGAAAAATGTTAAAAAACAAACAAACACCCACCTCCTCTTGATTTCAAAATCAGGACTACTTACTGGTCATTTGTTTTGATTATATTTAGATTTATGACACTTTTTACTCATAATTCAAAGTAATAAATTGACAACTCAATTGTCAATTTGATTATGTAATTTAAAATAAACACATTTTCAAATTGTATGATCAGATTGAAAATTGAGTTTAGAATATGACTTTGAATCATACAAAACTATTTAAGAATTGTCATTTAATGTTTCAATGTTTGTGTTCTCCGTCACTCTTATGTAATCAGATTATTTTCACATACATTTTATTTGTAACCTTTGATTTTTGGGTTTCAGGTGGCAGAAACATTTTTTAAAGTTTAAAAAAAGCTTTTAAACTAAGGGTTCACTTGTATCACAACCTCTTTATAGTGCAAACTATAAGTAGACTCTGCCAAAAACAAAAAATAAAATAAAGAGGTGGAGGTAAGTTGAATGGGAAGAAAACAAATTCCACACATAAATCACAGATGCAACAACAGGGTCAGTTTTTTTTGGGGGGGGGGGGGGGGGGATGATGACCTTAAGCAGTAATAAACAAAACGTTTTATTTATTTTTTCACCCTTTTTATACTGTTTTTTTTTAAATCAGACATAAATAAACGAAATGATACCAGAGGTCAGAATAAATTGAATGATAGTAGTAGTAGAGCACTCGCCCGCCCTCTAGTGGCGGCTTTGAAACACAACATGTTCATTGATGCGTTTTACAAAAGTAAAAAAAAAATGTAATTAAATAAAAGGAGCCTCCAGATCTTTTTACCACTATATATATATATATAGTGGTAAAAAGCTCTGATCTATATATATAGTTGTATTTAGCACTAAAAACAGTGATTGTTAAATAAATTATAGAGGAAATGAAAGTGAGAGACAGAAGTGAGAATAATGTGAAATGTTTAAGAGGAGGTAAAGATAACGTTTAAATAGTAATAAAGAAAAGCTTTGCAGAATTTCCATCCAGTTTACAGTTAAATTACCTCATTTTAAACACTACAATATTTTCCTCTAATTTATATCGTCATGTGTGGGATTAATGGGATTTCAGTCAAACTACTGTAACAAACATTTATAGGGATTTGGGATTTTTTTACTTTGAAAAGCACAAAATAAAAACAGATTCTTCAGTTGACTTAAATAACTTTTTTTTAATTATTATTATTGTGCATTTTTTAAACATAAAAACGGTGAATGTGCACACGAATGAGCATCTTCCTTCTTCCTTTCACAGACGTGGAAGTGACTAACACAAGTACACAGCTAACTCACAACAGCACAGTCCTGACCCGCACAGGGAGTTTAGAGGTTATCTACGCCCAATCACTGCTTTTTAATTTTTAAAGTTTCCTAAATCCACCTTCATAAAATAGCTTTTTGTTTTTTAAATATGCACAGGTCCCTGCTTTTGTCTGTACTATCTGCATTACATCTGTTATCTGCCTATAGGGGGCGTCAGCAAGCCAGTTTGGTCCATCACACATTCATTATCTATAGGAAGAGGCAAACATGTCGGCATTTGTTTTTTAAATTTGACCGAAAATGTGTCATGATCAATTTTCCTTTACAGCGTTGAGTCATCTGTATGTATGAACAGAGCTATTTACTTCCCCTTTTATCCTGCCAAAATAAAAGCAGCTTTTTTCATCTAAAAATTCATATAGGTTATGTCTAAATATCTTGAGAAAGAGGAATTGTTCCATCACCTGCACCCACCCTTGTCTTCACTTGGGTCACATGCATTGACTGCATAAGAGAACTGGACTGACTCCTCCCCTCCTGGCGTTCCAAACAGGAAGTACCCGCTGGCTCCAAGAAGCCAGAATCCCATAAACTTCTATAGAGAAATAAACAGCTGTTACTCAGTCTTTTTGTTGATCAGAAGAACCATTCTGGATCTGACATCTTCTTTATAAAAAACCAAAACTTGATAATCCTCATTTTTTGTCATCATTTTAAGTTACTCAAGTTAAACAACTGACCAATCAGACACCTTAATAAAAGAAGGTGACCTCACGTCCAGCGAAAGACGTGTGGATTTCCAACAAGCACTCTCCTAATTGGTGAGCGTGGTTGCCATGGAAACGTTGACCACCAACTCGGGCTGAATTGACACGATTTCATTGGAGCCGGAAGTTAAGTAGCTTTCTATATGTGTGTGTGTGACGTCACACTCGCTCGGTCCAGTTCCCATATGCGGTCAATAGTCGCATGCTAGTGCGCTGACCAACAGGATGCAGTGTTGACTGCTAAAGGGGGGCGGGGCTAACCTTTCAACTGCATGTGGCTGTGGAAAACCCTGACTATGTCACAGTGATGTCACTCAGGCGTCTGTGACTCCTTCCTGGCTGTGACGTTTGGAAGATAGGAGCACATGGAGCCGACGACAGGAAGCCTAGCTGCATCGTTTTGGCGCGAGTTTTACAGTAGTGCAAGGCTGATCAGCAAGAGTACCCCTTTTTAGTGAATCCTGTGGAAAACAGCTACTTCAAATACATAAAAAAAAACAGCATAAATAATACAAAAGCAAACACACCTATAACCTTGATATGTCTCCATTCAGACACTTTGTAGCTCCAGATTTACAGGCAGACGATGAAGGACCTGTTTGTGAAAGCACAGCTACAGCAGGACACTCCCACGCAGGCGCAGTTTTCCCCGCCTTCTACACACAGCCGGCCCCTCCCCTTTTGTTTTTTTCTTTTTTAGGTAGTTTAACGATAAGTGCAGTAAGCCACGGCTACATCCGTTTTTCCAGAACGGGTGAGGATTTCCAGTTCTTTGGTAACTCTTTATGGCGCTGTGCAGAGTCACACCTCGAAGCAGGTTAGATCTGTGACAGAGCGGAAGTTCCCGTCCACGTTTGATAAATACCTAGCACACGCTTAAAGATGCAAAAACAACCCCCGCTTTGCTTGATTAGGATGTTTTCCTCTCTTTTCTTATAGTTATAGCTTTTCTTGTTTTTACAACTGTCCTGTTTCAAACTCCTGTTCTTGCGGATTTATTTAAGCTTTTAAACTTCCGAACTCTAAGCCCCTCCCCCCTTTCAAAGCCTCATGTTAGTCTAGCCTATGTCTTTAATAATCCCTGCTAAATTCAAGCTAAACATCTGGTTGAAGATTTCTCAGCTACATAAAAAGGCACTTTGCAACGTTCTATCCATTGGGTCCTTAACTAGTGAAAATTCAGGCAAATATCAGTCAGTGCAGCGGCAACCGAAGAGAAATTATGAAATGCACGTTAGTTTGAGAACAAACACCATTTTTTGTACTTAACACTTGACAACAGTTTGAGTTTATCCTACTTATTTTTGAAATGTATCACCACATTTCGAGGAGGGTTCCAGCATGACTTGAGGGTTTTCTTGTTTGTTTTGCCTCATTATCTCATTAAAAGGCGCAGAAATGACGCACAAAAAGTCATAACAACACAGTGGAGGATCTGCACAGGAAAGGCAGCAGCAAACTTTCAGCAGTCAGAATTTATCTAAAAAGTACTGCATTAAGTGAGTGAAGAGAGTAAGAAATGCAGATTTACACATTAGCAATGAAACAGGGTGGCTAATGTTAGCACCAGTCAATGCTAGCACAAACTGACAGATGTTAATACCAATTGGCTGATGCTAGCAACAATTGACAGATGCTACCACCTATTGGCTAAAGCTAACACCAAGTAATGCTAGCACAAATTGCCTAATGATCGCACCAATCGACAGATGTTAGCACAAAAAACTGATGCTAGCATCAATTGGTTAATGCTTGCTTGCATCAATCGATCCTAGCACTAACTGATTGATGTTATTACCAATTGGCTGCTGCTAGCACCAATTGACAGATGCTAGCACCTTTTGCCTAAAGCTAGAAACAATCAATGCTAGCACAAATCATAATGATCGCACCTATTGGCAGATGGTACGACAAATAACTGATGCTAGCATCAATCAATCCGAGCACAAACTGACAGATGTTATTACCAATTGAAAGATGCTAGCACCTTTGGCTAAAGCTAGTACAAATTGATTAATGATCACACTAATCAACTAATGCTTGCACCAATCAATGTTAGCACCTGTTGACTGATACAAGCACCAAGCGGCTGATGCTAGCATCAAATCTGAATCCTACTGATTATTGTTTAAAACTAAATACTAAAAACAAAAATACTTGGGTCTTTTTCAATTTTTTTTTAACCTTCATGTGATTTAACAAAAACAAGTATTTAAAAAAAATCAAATGTTTTCTTTGTATATTCTCAAACTGCTATGGCTACAAACTGTTTCCCAAATTTATAAAATTTCTCAAAACAATTCTGGGATTCTACATTTCTTTAGGAGGTCCCTAGCTCTCTGCCTTGTATGGCTCAAATTTATAACATGTTTGAAAAAATCTAATGTTTTTTTTAAAATACCTATTGAGTCCTCATGGATGTCTCAAACGTCTTTATGCTTACTCAATTTAATTTTGCAAATCTGAAATTGTAAAAAGTTTAAGCTTACATGATGGACTGGAGACCCAGTGAACTAAACTGAGTCTTACTTCAAACACTACAGGATTTAGACAATCTGAATGTTTCAGTGTGCACATTATTTAGTTAACACTTTTGTTAACGCTTTTGTCCCTCTTGTGACCAGAGGGACATTAGCTTAAGTGGTGAAGCTGATCTGTAATTTACTTTGACAATCCGCTCATGCAAAAACAATTGTTGGGACTCTTAGCAAAAATGGTCTTTAAATAATGCATTTGCTTGCAGTTTTCAATATCTGAATTATTTTATTGCAGCCTACTGTGATGCTAACTGTAGTCTTTGCAAATAACCGTAAGCCAAGAGACAACTTTGTTTTTGGTAATCCTTGATGCAGATTGTGCCATTACCATTATGGCAATAAAGAAGTAAATCAATCCTTTCGCTGTTGCTATTTTACTTTTTTTGTAATAAATGAAGAATATATAGTGTCTCTTTGTTGTTAAAAATGTGTAGCAAAGGTGTAACATCGTATTTTCTTTGGAGCAGGTTTCAGTCTTACTGCGGTTAGTCTGGTCTTGTCAGGAACAACTGGTGCAAATAGATGAAAATTACATTACTGTATGAGATTTTGGGTCAAATTAATTTAGAAAATCTTCTAGAATATTTTTGTCAGCCATTTTTCATGGATGCCATTGATAAGATTCAGCGTCTCATCCTCTTTAACGCTTGTTAAAAATAAAATTCCTCCGGAGCAGTTGATCTTGTTTGGTAAAAGAAAAAAACCAGAAAATCATGCTGGAACCATCCTTACAGTAAAGAGCGTCTGCTTTGCTGTTTCCAATAGTTTATCCAGAGTTTGACTACAGTAAACTGAGCTTCAGTTTGCATTTGAGCTTCTTTAGCTACCAGTGTAGCCACTATTGTTGTCAGGCCAACAAAGCGGTGGTCGGCATTCAACCCTCATCTCCATTAGAACGAGGTCAAATTATAACTAAAACCATAATAAACAAAGACGTTTTGCCACTGAACATGCAGATGTCCTGATTTGGAGTCACAGTTAGTGACCTGGCTTCAGCGCTATGGCTAAGTACGGCACAAATGATACAAATAACCGAGGTAATGCGGTGATGCTTCTTAGTGAGCTCCTGCAGCTCTTGTGGAGCTCTGCAGACCTAAGTAACTCTGGATGAGGGTTAAGTTTGACTGACAGGCCAGCGGCGCGGCCTTCAGCACCAGCGGGGCTCCGTGGCCCGACCCTGTGTCCGTAAAGTTTTTCTCCGAGGTGCGGCCTCCACGCCCTCCGCTGCGTCAGGCCTTTCCTGCCTTCATGTAGGTGGGGATGGTGCCTCGCTGGGTGAGACCTTCAAAGCGCTTGTATGTGTAGTTGAGGAACACCCAGTCCTTTGACTTGAAGTCAGGTTCTGTGGAGTTGGCTGTTGGGAACACAGAACACAAGGATTAGCTCAAAAAATTGAACAGAAACTAGAGCAGCAGACTTGATCCAGTGACCAAGTTACACAATTTTAAAATCGTGAGTGGATTTCCACATCAAACGTGAGACTAGAGGACACCTTTAACTTGTATAAAAATGGTTGGGCAGCCGTCTATAGACACCAACTTGCAGTCTAAATAAAAGTGATGTTCTTCTAAAGCACCAAACGCTATTTACGAGTGAGGGATATCCAGTTTTGGTGTTAAGTCAATGGACTGACGAGATGAAAGGTCCTGTGGCGCATTTTGAGCAGCGGGCGCTGCAGTCTGGCAGCAGCATGCACCAGTTGGCAAAGAACCAACCAATCAGGGACTTAGCTTTGGCAAGTGATATGTTGGTGACATGATCAAGGGGTGGAGACCAAAACCAACATAGAGCAGCGGTCCCCAACCTTTTTAAACGCCACGAACGCCACGCATGGCGTCACACAAGGTTTTCACGGACCAGTCTTGAAATTGGAGGCGGATGATTGTTGTCGCTACGCTACGATGGAGAAACAGAGTCGTGACAAGACGAACCCTGAGCTTTTATTTTGACACCCATGACATTGTACATCGCACAGGTGTCATCATCCTCTCCCCTTCAAACTCATGGTGGAAAAAAGAAGTACTGTCTATTAAAAGTAGCTTTCTTTTTTTTAGGAAGTGGAAGGCTCCTCTTCTGTCTCCTGGCTGGGCGTTTTCTCAAAGACGTTTGTTTTTTACTCATTTTGCTTCATTTTAGCGGTATCCTATCACGTGACCCAGAAAAGCACCTTGACCTGCGTCAAGAGTGACATAGACGGATGGAACAGAGAATCGGGAGATTTTTCAAAATAAAACATCTTTCAGATTCAGAAATATATAAAACGGAATTAATGCAACTCTGTATTCTTTCTATGCGGCCCGGTACCAAGTGACCCACGGACTGGTACCAGTCCGCGGCCCGGGGATGGGGGACCACTGGTTGGGGCCCACTGGTTGGGGCCCATTGGTTTAGAGGAAAGAGAGGAGGATGGATTTTGTCTTCAATTTTGCCAACATTTTTAGGGAAACACCTGTCTGGAATTGCAGTACCAAAGGGTGACACGGTTACCATAGCAGTGACATGCGGTGAGGTTGATGGCTGGTGAGGCACCGACTCCTATGCAGTCAGATTTACAATCGAACTGAATATTTCAGCTTTCATCCAACAGCGTATAAGATACACACAAGAACATAATTGTCCTACAAAGAATATTTATTTTATAGACACGGACAGAACACTCTTACCATTATAAAATTATTATATATACTGCATATGAATAAAGACGAGATAAGAGGAACCTTGGGCTTTTACTTTGGAACACTTAATGTTGTACATCACACCGCGGTCATCACCCCCCCCACCACCACCACCACCACCACCACACACACACACAGTCATAGTGCAAAACAGAAGTATCCACAACAGGATGAAATAACTGAGGGTGAAATAACATAAAACATCCAGATGGGAGGACACACAGGCAAAAGAAAAACCCGTGCTCAACCCAATTTCAACCAGAGCAGGCAAAGGGGATTGTATCCCACAATCCCCGCGCTGCCGTCTCCAACAGCAGACCCAACGTGCAAGTGACCGCGATACAGTCTGTCATGCAGAGAATGACCTCTCCACTGATGCTGTTGCCTCTGGAACCGTCTGGATTGGCTTCCAGCAGCTTGAACTGCGTCAGTAAAGCCACAAAGCAGCTGTCAGCTCACGTCTACTCCTTAGTGAGGCTCGCCTCACCAGCAGCCTTTTCTCCGCCCTGACAGCAGCGCCCTGACCGTACGTCACTGTTTAAACTGAGTCCTGCAGTCAGACACGGGGCGAAGCGCTCCGGAGCCTCACCCGGAGTTTCCGCTACGTCTGTGATGGCGCAACACTGAAATTCGGCTATTTTAACCTCAGAAACTGTGGAAAACGTGTCGAGTCAACTGAAAATGCATCTTTAACCCAGATCAGTGGAAGAAAATATTTACTTAATACAGTGATCCCTTGATTATCGCGGGGGTTACGTTCCAAATAGAACCCGTGATAAGCAAAACCCGTGAAGTAGAAACCTTTATTTTTTTTTACAATTATTATACAATGAAACACACTATTATACATTGAAAAGAAAGAACAAACCATTTAACAGGCTAAATCAATTGTTTTTTAACAAATAAAAGTACTTTAGAAACGTTTTTTCAACAAATAACTTCTGTAGTGTGCTGTCAAATAATAATTTCAATCATCGATAAGAACAGAAGGCTTTAAATTGCGGAGATTAGCCCCGCCCACCGCGACCCGAGTGGATTAAACGGAGGAAAATGTAAAATGATTATGAAAAAAATAAAAAAGTACAGTGGGACAGATAGTGACTCCGGTCTTCTTTTTCACTGCTCTTCATACTGAGCCGCTGCATCTTCTGCAGCGTTTTTTCCTTCTGAAGCCCGCGGTGCAGCTGCAGGTGTGTTTGTTCGGGAGAGGAACATAGTGATAGGCAGTTGTTGTCGCTCTTTTTTCTTCTTTGCTAAAGATCCTTATACACCGACATGCCACCATCGATTATGTTGGAGAACTGTAATGAACGGCTCATCAAAGGGTCCCATTCTTGAGCTACTCGCTGAGTGACTTTTTAGCCAATCAGAATGCAGAACACAATGCACAATCCAAATCCGTGAAGTAGCGAAACCGTGAAAAGTAAACCGTGATATAGCAAGGGATCACTGTATACTTTTTTCCATTTTATCACGAGGACCGGTGTGGCCGAGCCTCACTTTCCTCACCTGACCGCACGTCACGACCATTGTGTTTTGCTTTGTTTCTTGTCCATTTATGGATTATTATTATTATTAAACTTCACCCCCAACTCCTTAATCCCACCCACTTTAAAATAAATGATACGTTTCATGAAGACTGAGGTGAGACGGAGCTGCAAACAAATCCAAGCATCAAAGTGTTTTGTTCTTACAGCCTCTGAGAAGAACAAATTTCTGGCATCTTTGGAGGTTTCTGCTGCTAACCGACGCTCACAGCTGCACTTTCAGGGACACGACAGGGAATCTGAAGGGATCCTTACTTTCAGTTGATGAACCGTAAATGCGAAGGTCCAATAGTTTATTACAGAAATTACATTCTAAAAATGAGTAGTCACTCTTTACAATTATAAGAGATGTTTTAAGGGAGTAAAACTCCACACTACAGACTTTCTACACCTTTCTCAGACAGACATGAACATTTTCACACTTTTCTCACATTTAAACTCTTACAATTCAAAACTTCGTTGAAAAATAAGCCGAGTATTGTAGAATGAAAAAAGATTTTTGAAAGCTGAACACATTCTGTACAGGAGGAGATTGATTGACCATGATTTACAGCAGGGTTTTTCAACCAGTGTGCCGTCGCAGATGGTCAGGTGTGTCGTAGGAAATTGCCCTCATTAACTGATCAAAAAACATTTTCCATCTCCAGGATATCAGCTCTGTGTTCATCCAAACAGGCCCTGATAAAACACTGAGTAGTTAAGAATATGAAAGATCATAAAATACTTTTTTCTTTGTGTTTATTTGATTCTATTAAAGACCTTTTGATAAGAATGACGGTCACGCGATTTAGCCGCAGCGTCAGCTGTTTTCGGAAAAGTCCCGCCCCTTTAACTGTCTCCACCAATCATTCTTGGAGGCTTAATCTCATGTCATCAGTCTGACCAATCAGAAGTGGTTAAAGTATTCACTTCCTTGTTCAGATTCTGCTCATAAAGTCTCTCAGTTCTAACAAAAATACCAGCTAAAGCTCGTCTTTAGCGGTGTAGCTTTCCACAGAATCTGGTATCAGACCGTGGAACAAGTGAACAAAACAATGAAGCTCAGAGAATAATCTGTCTGCTATCACTACATCTCCCATGATGCATTGGGTTAAAGTGACAGCGTCTCAGCGTACAATGAGTCTTCCTTTGACGTCTTGAAACCTCAACGAATACACATCAAACAGTTTTCAAATATTCTAACTTAACTTTTATTACATCTTTTAGAAAAAACAGCTGCAACTTCCAGCTTTTTCTGCCACAATTATCACAAAAATGCAACGTGAGATTGCAGAGGGGCTGTAGATCAAGACAGGCTAAGAGTTTCTCCTTTTTTTTCATTTTTAGATGCCGGTGTGCCGCGGGATTTTTGACAAGGTTAAAGGCTCAAAAAAGGTTGAAAAACTCTGGTCTACAGAATGCATAATTGCAATAACATGCACAAAAAAAAAAGCTAAACTGTAAGTCCGCGAAAGCTGAACCGCAATATAGCGAGGGAACCCTGTGTTGTTATTTTGGAAATAATGTAATTTCATTCAGTGGTAAACTATTACCTCATTTCCACTGAGCAGTCCGGTCAGTCCAGTATTTTGAGCATTTCCACTATAAAATCAAACCATTTTAGGGACCACATTGGTTTTAGGTCCATAGAGAAATGGAACGTCCTGGTTAGGGCGGAGCTTCCGCTGAAACCTATTAATTGGCTGAAGGTCATGACGATATTTTTCCTCTTCCGTATTCGTCTTTGCCGCCCGCAGTCTTCTCTGAAACATTAATGTTTTGTTTATACAAAGTACCAAAAGCCGTAAATAACGAGCTGCTGGATGACCTCCATTGGTGTGGTTGTTGTTAGCTCACCCTGCATGCGCCGTGGCAGTCCAACTTTGATTGGAAACGCTCACCTGAACTTGCCTGGATCATTCTAAACCGGACCGTACCACACCGGACCCCTCAGTGGAAACGAGGCTTATGGTTCAAGTCATTAGTTCTTGACCAAATCTACATCAAGACAAAGTATTTTACTCAACAAACCTGGCTGGAGGATGTCCGACTCGGGGAAGTCGTCAAAGTTTGACGTGTCATCAATACTCTTGATTTCAATGGAAATGGCTGCTGGGCGCTCCCTGTGGACACAAGCGAGATGATGTGCACTGCAGCTGTCAAAACGGCTCTCAAAGCCGCCTGATTTGCATGTTGCTTTTGGGTACCTGATGTGCTCCCAGTCCACTGACTCAAAGAACTGGTGACTCTTGATTTCATCTACACTCCCCGCTCCGACTCTGTTGTCCGCATCAGTGCAATACCTTCGAAACACAACACAAGCCGTTTACATGCACCGCAGTAACCGGTTTTCTGACCCAAACCACATCAACCTCAGGCTAATGTGCTCTTGAAGAAAGCGGGTTTTCCTGGGAGAAAACTACCAGAGCAAACCCTGTTTTCCAAATCCACATGACATTAAAGTTCCACTCCGATCATCTTGCTTGCTTCCTTCACTATTTACTATCTGGTGCACTATATAGTGCGTTCGCCATTTTGAAGTGCTGCCGGAATCAACAATTCCAAAATCGAGTGCCCTAGAAATCTCCCAGAAGTCACTGCAAAAATCCAGTGTGCACGAATGCTCACTAGATCGGGGAATATAGACCACAATGCATTGCATTTGAATAGTTTTTGCACTGTATCATTTATGCTTTATATAAACCTTCAACGTTTCCATCATCAGAACACAGCGGATTCATAAATGGTCGTTGTAAAATGCTAGTATTAATTAGCTTTTTACTTTGTGAAATTGGTGATGTCATATTTACCTTTTCAATAGCAAACAAATAAAGTAGTGATCATGGAGTCTGAATTGCTTTAATAATCCAGGGCACTAGCTTTTAGGTAGTTAGGGAGTAGGGAGGGAATTCGGACACAGCCCTTCTGATCTATTTTCAAAGTGTTCCCAGACAAAGACAGCTCAATTTCTTTCTGTTAAAGGAAAAATAATCATTGGTATCACCCAAATATGGGTTTGAACCCATAACTCTACCACAGGCACATTTAGTGGAGGGTGAACTATTCCTGAAATGTAAGCTGGATTCTTGGGAAAGCAGGTGATGAAAAACACATCCACTGTTAGTTTCTGATATTTAAAAATCCTCAACAAATCAGTCCTTAGTCACTGTGAATCTCAAACCGGCACACTTGCACTGAAAACGTGTTGCACCTTAGGATCAGGTCTTTGGCCTTCTCTGAGATGGGGACTTCCGGTGGGAAGACGAGAGTTTCCTTCCAGTTCATGACCTTTCTGTACGTCTCCTGTGGCGTCTCTGAACAGAAAGGCGGGTAACCTGCAGAGAGTGCCATCCAAAAGAAAGTGAGCTTCGTTGATTTCTTCTCTGTAAGTCAGATGGATGTGCTGTGTTTATGAGCTCTGTCCTGCCGCAGAACCCAAATATGCTTCAGCTTCAAGTCAACAACTGATGAAGGACTTTGTTTTTAAGAGTATATTGGAGGAAAAGCACAATTTATGGCAATTTATGGCTTCATTAATGCCAGGTCTTCCAGGTCCTGAAGTATCAAAGAAGCCCCAGACCATCACACTACCACCACCGTGTTTGATTGTACCAGCTTTTCCCAAAAGTCTTTGGGTTCACCAAGAAGTTTTGAATCAAAATGCCTGTTTTTAAATTCTGCAGTTTCTCGTTATGGTAGAGTCATGAACTTTATTTTGTATTTTGTGAATTCTTAGATGAGTCGTCACGGCGCTCACGGCGTACTTTTGGTTGAACTTCTACTCCAGGGAAGGTTCTCTACTGTTCTATGGTTTATTAATTTGTGGAGGATGGTTTCACGCTGGTTCTCTGGAATCCTTGAGGTGTAGAAATATGCTCACAACCTTCTCCAGACTTAAAGATCTCAGTGACTTTCTGATTTAATGGCGGCTCACGCTAGAGGGCTGCATTGGGATTTGGTCCCGCCGGGTCCTGCAGGACCAGGCGCAAACCTCTCGGGAGCGGGCGGTTTGAATTTTGCTGTGAGCTGGATTGGGCAACTGAAAAAAAAAACACAGCGGGATAGAAAAGAACCTCAAACAAGGTATTTACAGTAGTGACCCCCAACCCCCGGGCCGCGGAGCGGTACCGGTCCGTGGGTCATTTGGTACCGGGCCGCACAGAAAAAATAAAATAACTTACATGACTTCCGTTTTATTTATTTTGGAATCTGAAAGATGTTTTATTTTGAAAAATTGCCCGATTCTCTGTTCCATGCCTCTATGTTACTCTTGACGCCGGCCAATTCGCTCTTCTCGGTCACATGATAGGATACCACTAAAATAAAACCCAGGAGCTAGCTAAATGAATAAAAACAAAACGTCTTTGGAAAGTTTCTTTGACAAGTGGAAAAGGGCCAGGAGACAGAAGAGGACCTCCTCTTCCAAAAAAAAGAAAGCTACATTTAATAGACAGTATCAGGAGTCCTACTTAAAATACGGATTTATCCCAACGGGAGATTATGGTCAGAAATTCGGTGGACGCGGGCGGGATGAAGAAAACAATCCCGCGCAGTTCTCTACCTCACGCTCTCGCACCATGTTACCAAATTCGTACCAACAAAGACGATGAGTAACTTGTCTAAGTCAACCAGACATTTCTTCCTATTACTTTGGATAGTAGATGGAGGTTTTCTTACCAATAAGCATTTCATACATGATGACCCCCAGAGACCACCAGTCACAAAGCTTGTTGTACCCTGTCTGCATGAAAACCTCTGGAGCGATGTAGTCTGGTGTTCCCACAGTGGAATAAGCCTAAAAACAAGAGGTTACAGGTATCACTGACTAAATACTGAATCCATTTGATTCACTAGTTTTGGTTTGGTTTAAAATTCGATTTGATTAAATGTGCATTTATTTCCTCCTGAACCAGTTTTGTTTAGTTCCAAAAAGCCTTTTAACCAAACAAAGGTGGAACTCTGGTTGCTGGACTTGATAAATGGGTTTATTATTTCTATAATTTCCGTCTCGTTTTGCATATTTGCGGGTGTGAATGTACCAGCTGTCTCCTGTTCTTCTTCCAAGTCTCTGCTTTCCTCTTGGAGTTCATGTTTTGAAAAGCTGAATAAAAAAGCAGAGAGGAAAAGGTTACGCCGGTCTCCTCGGAACCCCAACCTCCCGTCTGTTCGCGTTTGATGACTCACAGAAGTCGCTAGGGGGGTTGTGCGTCAGGTTCCGGTAGAACTCTGTGCGATGCGCCTTCTTGAGTCCCGTACACAGACCAAAGTCCGACAGCTTGACGTGGCCCTGTGTGAGGAAACAGTCTGTGAGGAGCTTTTCTTTGTTCATCCTGGTCGCAGGTGCGTAATGGGTCAGTGCTCTCACCCTGGAGTCCAGAAGCAGATTGTCTGGTTTGATGTCTCTGTGGATGAAGCCCAGCTGGTGGATGGAGTCGATGGCCAGGACGGTCTCTGCGATGTAAAACTGCGTGGCCTCCTCAGACAGGGTGTCCTTCTTCATTAGCAACGTCATCATGTCGCCTAAAAGGGAAGCTCAGAGGTTAGAACTCCCTCAGTTCATCAAATGATACATGGTGTGTACTTATACAGCACTTCACTACCTTGTTAAGGCCAAGGGGCTTACCAATCGCAGTCCCATTCACCCACACATTCACACACTGATGGTGACTCCACTGATGAACACTGGCGCCACCAGGAGCAATGAGGGGTTCATTGTCTTAGTCAAGGACATTTCGACACATGGGCTAGCAAAGCGGGAACCAAATCTGCGATCTTCTGATCAGCGATCAACCGCTCTACCTCTATACCTCAGCTGTGGTGTTTACTTTACTTGTGGAATTTGCGGTAAGTGCTTCAAAAAAAAAGGGCAGACATTCATCTGGTTTGGTGCTTTCTGAAGTGAACAAAACACAGAAATGGACCAAACCGCCAGGAAAATACCTGCGGTTCCAAAGGTTGCTCACTAGGGGGCAGTATTGTCCAAAGAAGATGCAGGCAGAAAGCACAAAGAAGAAAACTGTCTGTCTGGTTCTCATAGCTCCCCACATTTAGCCAGCAGGAGAGTTTCTTTACTCTTGTATTTGTAATTTTTTATAGTTTTTGCAGTAATTCGTAGCATCACACACGGATCATTCAGTTCAAAGATTGAATGTAGCTTTTATTAACTTTGCATTTTTTAACCAACCTATTACAGCTACTTTACTGGACAACAACAATCCATCTTAAAAGGCGTTTACTTATATAGTGGCGCTTTGCAGTCACAGTCCCATTCATACACTGATGGGGGCTGTGCTGCCAAACGCTGGCGCTACCTTCTAACCAGGAGCAATGCCGGGTTCAGTGTCTAGCCCAAGGAAACTTTGGCACATTGGCGGGTGGAGTGGGAACAGAACCTGCGATCTTTTGATCAGAGGTTGACCGTTCTACCTTTGGCCACGGCCAGTTTCTAAAATTTGTTTTTTGTTAACTGACGGTTTAAATGAAAGAGAAAGAAGAGAATTTATGTTCTAAGATCAAATAAATGTAAACACTCATAGTCAGAACCTTTCTATTTTGAAGGCTTATAATAACTTTTGTGCTACTAAAATATGAACAAAAATCACAGTTTTGAATTGATTAAACTACAATCAAAAGTTACAGTTTAAAAAAAATGTTGCAAATATATGTAATTTTTTTTTTCTTTCTAAATCTCTTTCTTTGGTTATAAAACCTTTTTTTTTCATTTATGATCTTCATAAATCTATGTAAGAATGTGTTATTTCACAAAATAGTTTTCAGATGCGTATCATAACAATAATAAAAGCACATTTAGAAGATCATCTCGTTCCATGCCACAGCTTTATTTGTTTACAACGGAACTCGCTGTTTCTTCTTCTACGTCCGTTTCCGGTATTTTAGAGAGTTCTGCGCGTGTCCAAATGATTTATTCCGATCAAAAGTGTGGCGTATGTAAACGTTTGCTATAATCGGACAAAGTTTTATGGGCCCATGCATACAGTTAAATTCTAATCCGAGCTTCACTCCGATCAAAGACATGTTGCACATGAGACCCCAACTAATGAAAAGTTTGTGTAAACACACGTTTCGGGCTTCCGCGTTCCAAAATATCGCATTCACGTATCGCTCTGCATGTTTGTTCAAAGTTAAACCAGGTTAGCCTTGGATTTAAAGATTTTTATTGTCATTGTATTTCTACAACGAAAATTTGTTGGCACTCAGTCAAAAAGAAGAAGTAGACATCAAAGAATAAAAAAAACAATATAAAAATATTTTAAAAAATCAGAAAATACATTAAGAAGTTTGAAATAAAAATGTGGTAACGTCCTTTTTGAAACACGGAAGTGCCAACCGCTTGAAAATTGATCATAGAGGAGAAATTAACCGCGCTTTGTGCCACGACAGAATTCTATGACACCAAGTCTTTAATTTATCGCAGGGGTGGCGAACAAGTTTCACACCAAGAGACAAATTTTTTCACTGTGAGAGTCAAAGAGCCACACCACACACTAACCTGCAAAAACGCACACACACACACAATTAAAGCCGTATTATTGTCCATAACACACTCCTCTCCCTACAACAGAACAGCAGTATTGTACTGGTGTTTATTTCAAGGAAAGTGTCCACCCTCAATACACACATTAATGCAGCTTAGCCAGAGTTCACACAGAGACTACCCTAGAGGTCAGATACCTCCTCCACACACACAGGCACCTCTCTCTCATTTCATACACACACACTCTCTCTCTCTTCATCTCACTCTTTTCTCTGCCTCTCTCTGACACACAACTACTCAGTGACGGGCAGTAAGGTTGATGCTGGTGAGAATGTGACTCCTCTGAAGTCAGATTTATGATGATAAAACTGAATATTTCATTGTTTATCCAACAGCATTTAACTGGTAATTCTTTGTGTCTCAACATTTCTCTTTCAATGATACTTACACCAACAAATACACAAACATCTGGACAGAGCATCCTTCTGGTGTCTGAGTCATTCATATTCACAATAAACATATTAAATACATTACATTTCAGTTGTGTGCAACTTAAATTAATTTTGACCCTCATTAGAATATCTTTTATATGTTTTTATTCAAAATTGTATGACTGACATTTACATCAAAAGCAAATAATTTATTAGATATTAATACATTGCAATGAATCAGTTTATACTAAGGAGTAATAATCCAACAGGTGCTGAGTTATAATTTAACTGACTGCGTCATTCACGTCCTCTCCTTTCTACTCACATTAGGAACCCGGTAACTTCAATTCAAACTCATTCAGCCAAACGGCATGGAACTCAATTCTGCTAACAGCTACCTGGCTCATGGTTTTACACTGAAAATCCCCCACCCCCTTCCCATGAGTCTTAGGGGCTGAAGGCGGGGCAAAGCCCCGGGCCAGTTGTAGCCTCTCTGATCAGCTCCTTTACGTGAGTGTCGGTCAGAACGGACCGATGTCTGTTCTCCAAATTATACCAGGGCCTTCTTTCAAAGAGATTTCTGCTCATTTATCTCCGGTTCTCTCGCTGCCTCATCAGTGACAAGCAGGGATCTCATCAGTCAGTCTCTGCATTAAAGGATCCATGAGAAAAGTGATCTGCGGTCGTTTCTGTCCAGTTGCGCAAGCAGCGTCACGTTCTACGCTTTATTCATTTGGACTGCAGCTTTCTGCTGTGAGCTCCACAAAGAAGGAAAGTGGGATGATTGCCGTTTTGAATGTGCGCTTTGGAAAGCTTCAACTTAATAAAGGAGACAATTTGTGTCAGATCAGGAAGTTTTTCATTTTCTCCGGGATACTGCCATGACTAATGTTACTGCTTCCAAAAGCTCATAATAATAAACATCGTGACGCCATTCTGTTCAGTAAAAAGTAAGAATCTTCCCATTCTTCCGGAAACATCCTGTGTTTATCTGTATACTCTGAATTTCACCATTTTGACCATGAGGGTAACGGTCTGCACGCACATCAATCTTTATCTATGTGTTCCGGCAGTGGGCGTAACCCGCGCAAATGATTGACGATCACGTATGTGTCGGGAGCAGCATGAAACACACACACACTGCCAAATTACTTTTATTATTAATTATTTATTTTTAATACCCTCTGATGGTTTTATTGTGGTTTAAGAGGGAAAAAATTATGAAATGAGGCACAGTATATGGAAAATATGACGAGACGCAAAGAGCCGCACGCTCATTTTCCAAGAGCCGCATGCGGCTCGAGAGCCGCGTGTTCGCCACCCCTGATTTATCGGAATAAAACTGTGAAAGGAAAAGTCTATCAGTCCAAATTCACCAGATTGGAGCCACTTTGACCTTTCGCACCAAGCCTTTTCCAACCGTGAGTACAGGCGCTAGTATCGAGTAGCAACAGTCTAGTGTGAACACCGCATGCTAAAAACACATTCAACAACCTGTGTGTTCTTGAACGGGCACACATCCCTGATGCGTTCTTCGATGGGATCCGCTCCCTCTGGGTGGGGTATTAGTCCGCCGCTGCGGCTCTATCCCAACCTTGCTGTGATGTCGCTGGGTCCCCGCCTATGAGGCTGCACCTGGCTGGCTATGCAGGTGTCCACAGAGAGGGGGGGTTCCAAACTATCAGCGTTTCCACCAACCACTCGTTTCCTATTTTTTATATCTGTCGGTTAAGGGGGTGAGAGGTTTGAAAGGGGGTTGGGGGTTGTGTGTGGGTCCAACAGGAAGGGGGCGGCTCTATTTTCATTGTTGTTTTAAAAAATGTTGTGTTGTTTGTTTGCTTTGTTTTACTTTTAATCCTTTTGTGTTACATGTGAAATGAAAAGTGCTATTTAAATAAAGATCAAATTTGTTTGATTTGAATTGATTAGGATTGAATTGAATTGTTTTGATTTGATTTGATATGTAAAACAATGAAAGATTTCCACACAAGCCTGGGATTTTCTCAGTGTGGCATACAAACCTCCAGGCAGGAACTCCATGATGAGGTAGAGGTTCCTCTTGTCCTGGAAGCTGTAGAACATCTTAACCACCCAGGCGCTATCTGCCTCCACCAGAATGTCCCTCTCCGCCCGGATGTGAGCCACCTGCTCTTTCTCCAGCATGTCTGCTTTCCTCAAAATCTTCATGGCGTAAATGTGGCCCGTGTCTTTTTTCTGTACCAACCGAACCTGGATGAGGCGACAGCGCCAAAAAAAAAGAGTCAACACAGTTGCCTGGATACTTCTATCGCCTTCCATCCATTCAAGGCCTTTTTTATTGGTAACACACCTCTCCAAACGCCCCTCGTCCGATGACCTTCAGTGACTCAAAGTCGTCCAGGCCAAGTCTCGTCCTCTTCAGTCTTAGAAACTCTGTCTCCTTACGGGCGTGCTGCGAGCGCCGCATTACTTTCTGCAGGTAGATAAGTACACATTACAGGTAGATAAGTACACATTTAAATCAGCGGGTGAAAACAAAGAGCTCCCAGTACCTCCTCGTCCGGTAGACCCTCCTCTTCCATTGCCTTCTCTAGCTTCTTTTGCCTGGAGGGAGCCAGAACAAAACATCTATTGCAATGAGCAAAGTACTACCAGAAGAACAGTAATTTAGTAAAAACAGAGTTTATAGGGGTTAGATTGGTAAACAGTGTTTCACAGCAGGTACTGAACTGTTTACCCAAAGCTCAGAGCAGCTCTCGGGTTGTGTTTACGCATTCACGCCTACACTGTTGATCCAGTTGTGTAAGAGTCGACACCTAATCCCTTAAACAACAGCTACATGTGTGTGGAGTAAACGGCTCCTGTGTTTCACATTACAGGCTGCTCTGCAGAATAATTCACTAACCGGCAGATGGTTGGGTCCTGGATCTGTGAGGGTGAAGGAAGTCAGCTTTACCTCATCTCGCGCTCTTCGTGCTGCGTGAGCAGAGTGCTGTAGAAGTTTTCCAGCGTCAGCTTGGCCACGGTCACCCTCTCCCGGGTGTGGTTGCTCATGGGAAGGGCAGCTGCCGTCCCTCCCGTCATGGCCATACTATCCTGAGAGGGACAACAGTCTATTAGTCCAGTGGTCCCCAACCACCGGGCCGCGGGAAATTTTGGCACCCGGACGCACAGAAAGAAAAAGTAATTTCCATTTTATTGTTTTTTTTCGAAAAAAAACGTTTTATTTTGAAAAGTGACCGGATTCTCTCTGTTACATCCGTCACACTTAACACACGTCAAAGTCGCGACACCAAACATCACGTGATACACACCTTTCGTTGCACCTCAACCCACCCCCCACCGGTCCGCGATAAACTTGCCTTGTGTTGTACCGGTCCGCGGTGACAAAAAGGTTGGGGACCACTGTATTAGTCCATACTCGGACAAAGTCTGGATCTCCCTTTGGTTTTCCGTTGATGCCCAACAGAAGTAACCTTTTATTGTGATCCTATCATTTGGCGGCTCACGTCACGTGTCGCCTTTTCCTGTCGTAATTTACAGCTCCCTTCTGTGAGGGTTTGAAAAATGTTCAAATGCTTCATTTCTTTCACTTTTTGTATCGTAGGGATGATTGTAAAAACCATCGTGAAGTGTTGTGTCTTGAGAATCTGGTGCATCAACATCACTGTAGGTGTCACTCGTCACATCAGATGATGTGCTCCACGCCATCTGTTGTGTTACCGTTTAGGGGCTCAGACGCACACGGAAGCGAGACGGCTTTCTGCCACTACTACCAACGAGCAGTGAGAGGACATATGGGAAAGCTGATGGGAAAACTTTCCTTTGAAAAGTGTCAAGACTTGAGGTGTCTCACGGAAATACCAGACTTCATGCCTGGATCTCTTTTCCTCAGATCTCACACAAAAGCTGGGATCCCTTCTTTTAATTTTCTGATTAAATAAATATTTAAGGGTCTAACAAATCTGACAGTCAATGTATTAAACACTTATTGTTCAAAGTCAAACTGATCTGGAAAATTCATATGAATTTATCAAATCCATTTCTATCTGAAGTATTTTTAAGGCTGGTGTCAGGTGTGCCGTGGGAAATTACCCATTCACTGATCTAAAAACATTTCCATCTCCAGGATATCAGCTCTGTGTTCATCCAAACAGGCCCTGATGAAACACTAAGTAGTTAGGAATATGAAAGATCATAAAATACTTTTTTCTTTGTGTTTATTTGATTCTATTAAAGACACTTTGATAAGAATGTGATTTAGCCGCAGCTTCAGCTCTGTTTTCGGAAAAGTCCCGCCCTTTTAACTGTCTCCACCAATCATTCTTGGAGGCTTAATCACATGTCATCAGTCTGACCAATCAGAAGTGGTTGAAGTCTTCACTTCCTTGTTCCGATTCTGCTCATAAAGTCGCTCAGTTCCAACAAAAATACCAGCTAAAGCTCGTCTTTAGCGGTGTAGCTTTCCACAGAATCCGGTGTCAGACCGTGGAACAAGTGAACAAAACAATGAAGCTCAGAGAAGAGAGTCTGTCTGCCATCTGCAGCAGTTTTTGCACTACATCTCCCATGATGCATTGGGTTAAAGTGACAGCGTCTCAGCGTTCAATGAGTCTTCCCTGTTAAACGTCTTGAAACCACTAAGAACACACATAAAACAGTTTTTAAATCTTGATGACATCGGAGGTCAGAGGTCAACAGTTTAGTTCTCCTTCCAGGTTTGTGTTTATTAACAGCCAAACATCCCAGAGTTTGGTCCAAGTCATCTTTCTAACTAAAACACTTTCTAATAACGTCTGGATTATTTTAGATGTTAAACTTAAGAAGTAATAACAACATTTAGGAAACAGGATTATGGTGAAGTGGCCAACAGACACAATTAAACTAAATTCAAACAATTTAATCATCTAAAAAGAAATAAAACATTTTTGTTAAATTTTTCAAAGACTTCATCTTTGATTAAGACAAAAGAAAAACTAAAAAACTTCATCATGTTCACTTTTTGTGTAGCTAGAGAAAACATAAATATAATGTTGGTCTTTTTGTGTAAAATTTATCAAACATATTGTGATCATGTTAAAAAATTACAGTTGCCTTTGTACGAACATTGAGATAAATATAAAAAATAAATAAATCACTATTTATGAAGAATATATTTGTTTTTTTTGAGGTTACATAAAATTGCATGTTAATAAACTGGAGGGTAAAACAACTACCAGGGTAAATTTTCAAGATTGCAGAGGGACTGTACATCAATACAGACTTTTTAAATTTTGGGGATTTTTGTCAAGGTTAGAGTGTGCCTTGGCTCAAAAAAGGTTGAAAAGCACCTATTTAGAGCCCTAAAAATGTTTCATGAGGGGTTGAGTGATTCAGACGTAGCTCTACTGAAGGCCCAGGTGTGTGATGCACGGTAGGCTCCAGTAACCCTGTGACCCCGAAAGGGATTCAGCGGGTTCCGAAACTGGATGGATGGATCGTGTGTCAGTCATTAGGAAACCGATGGCACTGTCCAAATCAAGTCCAACCCTTCCTGTCACCCATAAGTAAGATATCTGTTGAAACACTCTCCAGCCGTAAAGGTCGGATCCAGATTCCAGCTCAGACGATGAAAGCAAAGACCTTCATTTGTCTGCCAGTCCGTATCAGAATGGAGCGGAGCAGAGAGCTTCAGGCCCAGCGTATTTTCTACGTCACAAGTACAACAACCTTTTCCAAACGACCTTTTTTTCATCTGTTCCTGACTTTTAAGCTCAATTTTCATTAGCTATGTCCTCCATTATCAGCAAAATGACCCACAAACATGTTAAAAAAACACATTTTTCCTTGGAGTGGGTCTGTAGAGGACAGGTGAAACAGAGCAGAAGAGTTTGAATCCCTTCTGCCCAGCAACCACGGTTACTTGTCAGTGGCTGTTAAAGCCTTTATAATAGACACAAGGAATGAGCGCGAGGTTTTTGGCTGATGTATGAACCCATAAATTTCACAGCATTGGCTCCATAAAAGAGGATCCTAAGCAGGAGCCACTAAAAAGGCTAAACTGCCTTCAGATCCAATCTAACGTAAATTTATAGCAGATGTGTTTCCACACGCACTCACAGAGACTGTGCAGAGACCTGCGAGGCTGTGTGTTTACCATAATCGGCTGCATCAAAGCCTCAAAAAGGACAATGGATGTGTGGATACAGTCTCAAGAGGACGAAACTCCAGACAAGCAGACAGAGTGAGCTCAACCAAAGAGGCGAGCTCTTCCTGTGAGGGCAGATGAAGGCTCTGTGGGGGTTTCTCCCAGAGGAATTTTACAATATACATGATTTTTATTTTTGCGTTTCTAGAGTATAAAACAGAACCAAAGGGAAAGCTAATTTATAGCTGGTGTTGACATAAAACTGTAGCCGGCAAATAAAACTCCAGATAAGCAGCACCATTCCTGTGTTCCTGTGGGCAGCACTAAGTACCCCAGACTGCTTTTAAAGGGTTTAAGAGGGTTAACAACCGTGGCTCACTATCAGTGCCTGCCATAGTGTGGACCATTACAGAGGCAGTGGTGTTCTGTAGCATTAAAAAGGCTGCGTCTTTACAAGTATCCAAAACACAAAAAACAAAATGGTGTTAATATGGTGCAGTAGAAAAAGAAACCTTTCCACACTGGAGTGTTTGGAAACTCACTCGGCATGTCCGACTTCATATTAGCTGCTTTATGAAGCTTTTTCTCTTCATGTTGCTTTAATGCTCAGGCCATGTCGTTTTTAAAGGATCTTATTCATTTTTCTCTGAACTCACTGAATCCCTTTTGGGGTCAATGGGTTGCTGGAGCCTATCCCAGCTCTTGGGTGAAGGTGGCGTACACTCTGGAAGGTTTGCCTGTTAATCACGGGGACACACCCACACAAATACACAATTTGGGATAAAACGAATCAACTTATGCAGCTTTTGTGAGAGTGGACGAGGAAACTCCAAACTCCACACAGAAAGAGCCCAGCCGAGATTTGAACACTAACAACAACAACAAATGATAACAACTTTTTGGGCTAAAAAAATAATGAAACTGGGAATATTCTGAGCCTGTACTTCCCTATAACTAAAGTGTAATATACTCATGTGATCTTTTTTTTTTTTTTTTTTTTACAGACTGCAGTTTTTTTTAGAAGAGTACCAAAACGTTCCTGGTAAGTTAAGTAGATGGTATATGGTTATGATAAATAAATAGTACAACATCAAACAGATTTTCAACATTGCGGCCAACGCCAAAACCCTATGTCGTTATTGAATATACCTGAAGATAATGAATAATTGGAAAAAGAAAAACTATACAAGCTAAGGACCAAATTGGTTGCCAAAATTAGCTAAACAAGCTATACATCCGTGTATATGTGCCAAATTAGCTTTTAAAAAGTGGAAAGTGGAAAAAACTAGCTAAGAAGCTAGATTGGTGCTGACAACAACAAAATCTGTTAAAAGACTATTAGGCTTAATGGAAAATTCTGTTAACCCATAGAAACCCAGGCCCCTTTTTTTCTTAAAAAAATAAAATTATGTGTATTTTATCACACACCAAGTGGACCACATGGTCCATTTCTGATATCACCATTGGTTCTTATGGGTTAAAAAAAAAAAGAAATACCAAAACTAGCTAAAGAAACTAGCTTACTTTTAAATGCAACATTAGCTAAATGAGTTTTTCTCAGATATTTATCAGGCTAACCTTCAAATAAACTTTGAAAAAAAGTGCTGTGCATAAAACACAATAAGATTTAAAAACAAGATGACAAGACAAACAGTGCCCCCCCCCCCCCACACACACACACGCACAGACAAATGCCCTTTTATTGTATTAACTGGTCAATATGCGTTTGTAAGTGTGAATTTCACTAGTAAAACTTAAAAAATATATCATTTATGAAATATAAATGGTTTAAAGAGCTTTGGGGAGTTAAATTTTTGGTGTCAAAAATTGTATTGTTGTTCTATTGCCCCCTTAATTACATTTTAAAACTTCATCCAATGAAATGATGTCGCTACCTTAAACATAGTGGGAGGAGATAGATTTCAAACAAAAGGATAGTTGAGGAAAATTATTTATTGACTTCACTTGGAGTAAGAAATATTATATCGTATTATATATAAAAAGTACTGAAAATATATGAAATGTTATGTATATTTGTGTAAATGTGCAAGGGGTTGCAACTCGGCCTGCACAATTAATCGCAAATTTATTGTTATCGCGATTTTGAAGCTTCGCAATATCCATATCGCAAAAGTTGGCGCAGATCGCAATAAATGGTAAACCTTAAATGTGCTAAAGCAATCTTATGACAACTTGAACTATTAAATGAATTGAATAAATCCCTTTATCTGTTTGACCAATCGGATCGGGTCATATTTGGAGAATAATTTAAGGTATTTTGACTTTTATTTAAATTAAACCTTTGCAGTAAAGTGGAAATTCTTTTGTTGTTTTTGCTATTGGTTCATTTATCGCAAGTTATATTGTCATGGCAAAATTTAATCACCAATATCGTGACTTTTCCACATATCGTGCAGCCCTAGTTTCATCTTTATTTTTAAAAGGTTTTAAATGCCACTTGTTGCGGAACAAAATGACAGTTGAAGCATTTCCATAAGCGGGGATAGGCTCCAGCAACCCAATCAGCCTTAAAAGGGATTCAGTGGTTTTGAAGAAGGCACGAATGTCTGAGAGTCATGCTGACGTCATGGCAGACGTACGTTTGAGCCTGTTCCTTTGTAGAAGCAAAAATGTGCTGTTGTCCTAAAAGTGGCTGGAAAGAAAAGCTGAAGAGAGCAATGAAGTCTCCAGAGAACTGAACGTTCAGATATGTAAGCACCTGAAATCAGCTGTGAACGGACGGAAAAGGTAAAAAACAGAGGAATAAAAGGACAGTAAAGAGAGAAGGACAAAAGTTTGATTACTTAACATAACAAGTTAAGTCTAAAAAGTCTAGTCCATATCCATAGGGGAAAAAAAACCTTATCTGGATGTAGAAGGACGTCTTACTGAAATTAAGCAAATACTGCTAAGATTTAAAGACCCGCTCCGATGCAAATGATGGTTTTGGTGTTTTTAACATGTTCTTGTGGAGGACACACAAAGAAAATTAAGCCTGAAATTGTATTTTTACTCAAATTGTGTGATGCAGAAACAGACAAAAAATGCATTTTGAAGAAGATTAGAAAACACAGTGGGCGGGGCCACAAGCTCCCTGCTCCGCTCCATTCTGATGCATCCACTTTTAGACAAATAGATCCATGAACGTCTTTGTTTTCCTCGCCTGAGCTGGAATCTGCTTCAACATTGCTCACCATTTCTGTTGCACTGGTAATGCCAGGCTGGGGGTGTGAGGGGCTGTAAGCTAGCTGGAGAATGTGTAAACAAAGGATTCATTGGGAAATGAGGGCAGGCTTACTCTGCTCCAACAGTCCCACCCATAACTCAGAGGTGAATTTCTAATGAACTCCTGCCGCTCTGCAGAGACTATGTCCTAGGAAACAACACAGGTTTTTAGATTTTGGCTAAAAACAGCATCATTGTAATTAAAAACATCGCTGGGAACGCTTTTAAAATAGATCAAAAGCAGATCGGAGTGGGACTTCAAAGGACAAGCACCAGAAGTTTATTTAGGCTTTCTTTAATTAACTGATTATTAACAAGATCAGATTATGAACGTATTTAGTTAACATGAGGAAGCGGGACGGCATGAATGATTAACCCACAAAGAGATTAAAAAGATGTGCAGCTCAGAGATACCAGCCATGTTTGGTCTATTCGTTGGTCCGTTTTCCCATTTTAGCCCCAACTGCCCCACAACAAGAAACTTCCTGACTTCTCAACAAACAAAAAAAGAAGTGTTGTTTTGTTTGGAGGGAAACAGATCAGCAAGGACTTTACCTCGACATGTGTTTGTGCGTACGCGCCTTCTGCCTCAGAGTCCATTCAGGCTGATGCAAACTTTATGAAAACCATCCCTGGGGATGTTTTGATGGAATGAGAGGCCATGCGAAGCAGACTGCTTGAACATGGCTCTGAGAGGAGGCATCCCGCTGCACAGGCGGCAGGAGCATCAGAGCGGGACGTGCAGACTGTCTGCAGGGGGAAAACACCTCACCTGAAACTGAACCACGCCTCACTTCCTGTCAGAGTCGTCGCTCCACTGAGCAGATCAGGCGACAGACGCCCCCCCCCACCACCACCACCCTGCTTTGAATAACAAACAGTCCCACTGAAAAATGCTGCAGAAGCCTGTGATGAGGGCAAACTGACAGGCCTGTGTGGTGAAATTAATCCACCTTCACCCGAGACCACCTGAAAAGAAAATACTTTTGTGACAAAAAAAATGTGACCGACTTCGTTTACTGAATTCTTCTAAAATGTTTGTGTGTTGTTCTCAAAAAACAACATAAATGAATGCTTTTCGGTAAGGTTATGATTATTTCTTTAGTTGGGCAATATTTTTTATTTATTTTTACTTTATTTTGTATTCTATGCATATGTTGTGCTATCCAATGGGGTCAAGATGACCCCCCCCCTTACATTGACGTGTTCTCCCTACCATGACAAAGGTGGATAAAGGTGGAAAGATTCCATGTAATCCATGGACACCAGTGAAGATCTCAAATCATTGAAGAAAAAAGATTCAGAGCACTGTCTAGTAGTGGGTCTAGATGACCCAACTCCCAACGTTAAAGTGCCTAGGATAGCACAAGGGGAATATGGTTTATCTAACAGCTATAGTTTCTGCGTAACCCAGACGAAGCATGTCCACCTTAAATTAACATCCAACCAGCTCCGCCATGATTAGGCAATCGACTTTTCTAAATTAAAATGTAGCCAAACCGAAAAAGTTTCAAGTTCAATTAAATGCTTTGGTTAGGAAATCGAGTTGCATTTTAGGTTTTATGGGAAAATCCAGATGTGGTTGACAGATGTGAACAAGCAGAGCTCCAACATAATCATTAATTTTTTCAAAAATTAGCCTCATAATTATCCTTTCACCTAGAGCTGTACCAAATGAAGAGAACTCGCGATTTCTGGTACTAGTGATCAATATTGTAATGACGATATAACTTGCAATAAATGAACCAATAGCAAAACAACTAAATAAATCATTTCTATTTCACTGCAACAGTTTAATTCAAATAAGAGTCAACATTACGTAAATTATGCTCCAAAGACCTTCGTCTACATAGGAATTGAACATCTAACATAGGAGCTCCTTCTGATTGGTCAATGATGTAAAGGAGTCCATCCAATTGGTCAAATGCATATAGGAATTCATTTGGTTTGTTAAATACTTCAAGCTGCCATAAGATTGTTTTAGCACCAATTTATCGAAATTTTCACCGCCTTTTGCGATGTACGTATTGCACATCTTGATATCGCGATAACGAAAAATTTGCGATTTATTGTGCAGGTCTACTTTAAACACTAAGCTAGTCCAGAAACCCTTTAGAAATGTTCATAGACAGATTTCTGTTAAACTACTTTCACACTGACGCGTAGACACGTAAAGGCCCGTACACACCGGGACGAATATTCGCCAGGCGTTATTCGCCAGCGTTTTTCGCCGCGTTTTTTGTGTTCACACCCAGGCGATTTTCGCTGACAATGAGCCGAGCAAACATGCAATTTCATTCCCTGACATTAGATGGCGTTTAATGTAAACAGAAATCCTCCTGTACACAAGGTGGCGCTGCGCAACTTTACACTTCTTAAAGTCGCTTTTCACTCAGAAGAAGACAGCGAGTATTTACGCGCTTGTCAGAATAATACAAAGAAAACATGAATATTTCAAGCACCAGTAGGTCCAAATGGTGCTTGGTCCGGGGATATTTTAGAATGTCCGTCATTATTTCTTCAGTGTAGACGCTACTTGGCGTCTATCTTCTTCCGTGGTATGTGTGCTCAGCAAGACAGTTTTGTGTTTGAGCGCCCCCAAGTTGTGTTTTACTGTAACTCCAGAAGCTCCAGACACGTGTGCAAAAGCGCCATTCTCATTGGTCGAATAGATTTCGACGCGGCGCGTCAGACCAAAAAACCGCACCCGAGGCGTTTTTTAAAAAGTGACGCTTTGACGCGTGGCGTTTTTTCGCATCGGTGTGCACACTCACATTGGTGCCCTTTGTTTAGTCACGAGGCGTTAAACGTCAGAGAAAATCGCGGGCGAAATTCGTCCCAGTGTGAACAGGCCTTAAGAGGCCAACGTCTTCTTGAACCGCGTTTAGCATATGCCGTTCAAGCCGGACTCTACTTGATACTAGCGCATGCCCGCCACCTACAGTTGTCGTCGCTCCACGGTGCAAATCTGGTGAAACTTGCTCCAGGCTTTTTCTTTCCCAGCTCTATTCCGACATATGAAAGACTTGGGGTCACAAATTTCCAGTGGGGCAAAAACCGAAATTATTAATTTCTCCTCCTTGACCAATTTTCAAACGGTTGGCACATCTGTGACATAGAAAGCGCTCCATCCATAGGTCATTACCAACGTCAAATCTCTGTCTGGTAAAAGTTCAACCTGGTTTAACTTTCAACACATGTTCAATGGACGCACAGTTTGTACTTGGAGCCCGAAAACGGTCGTAGAAACTGGCATAGCCCAAACCACACATATAAGCACGTTTACATTGTTTTTTCGTTGAAAGCGGTCGCTTAAACCCACATTGTGAACATAGCTGTACAGTGTGGAAAACCCTCCCCCTACTCATACTGTAACATGAACAAGAACATGACTATCTTAAGCTCCTCCCATCCGTTCCCAGCTGTAAGCAAACCGGTGAAGTCGTCACCTGAACAGTTGCTTCCCAGCTGAGCAGAGCAGGCTTTTTAGCAGCACCTGAGGAGATTCAGCTCCTTGAAGGTGAACAGATCTACCCTTCAGCTAAACAAACAAGAACCCGGCAGTCAGGAGCACCAACAAGGGAGGCTGTAGAAAAGAAAAACTGGCTTTTTAAAGGGCAGAAGCACTAAATTTGACAGTCAAAACCTGAAACCATGAAAACTACGGTTGAGCAACTGGAAGAAAGAAAAAGTAAACCCCAAGAACTGAATGAGTCTGAAGTTTTAGATGCAGTTATGGAGCAATTTTACTGATCAGAAAGACGGTGTAGAGACTTCATATGTATGGCTCTATAGGGTATCAATAAAAGAGAAAAACAGCATGCTGAATCACCAGAACCAACACATTTTGTAAGGACTGTTCCTTGTAAGAAGTTTTTTTTTTCCCATAAAAGGATCTCTGAGTTTGGTGTAAAATTCTTCCGTTGGTGACTGTCAACAGCCTCCACCCTGAGAGGGCTGTGCAGGAAGCCTTTTCGGCTGTGAAAGCGAGCCTCTGTCTTCTGTTTTCCTTCACCACGCACTACCCTAACACAACACATCTGAGCTGGACTTCCAGTGAAGACAGGTATCAAAACAGATGGGCGTTAATCGTTGCGACCCAAAGTTCTAACTCTTTTTGGTCTGGAATTTCTCTTCTGTCATCATCAGCTGGAAAAACGCTGAAACAATGAGAGCGACTGAGGCGGTGCACCTTATCAGCCGCCCAATTTGCCCCAAACAGGAAAAAATGGGATTCTTTGGGTATTTGTCGGTAGGGACACATGTGATGACGACCAAGAAGGAACTGCTTCTTGTTACCATGTAAGGGGTGAGCAGTAGGGCAGTTTTTCCCGCTTCTATCAGCCCGCAGGCCCAATCTTTTTAAACTTTATTGTTTGTTTTTACAATTTAGTTCTGAGGTGTCTCTGGTTCCAAAAAAGGATTTAGTTTCACCAGAAGAAGCCCATAAAATGACATTGAGAAACTTTTTACCTCTTTCAGCCAATAATGTAACATGACCAACGTGAATTGAGATGGAGGCAACATTTCCTGGAGGATTTTAGTGGATTACTCTTAAAGAACATTACGGAAACAAAGCTTACTTTAAATTTTTAAGGCAAGAATATTTTCTTTTGAAGAAAAGAAATTGTTCTTAACATGCCCCTCATAATTTGTTCATTAAAATTTTTGATTTGTTTGTATCTTATATCATTCTTTAATCAAATCTGTCACTTTTTAAAATCTGTAACCCTTTAACACAAGAGCTTTAGCTCTAATGTTGACGTTCTTTTGACAACCATAATGGTTCAACCATTTACACAACGTAAAGCAGTTGATCTCGCTGCAGAGAAAACTGGCTTTGCACCATTGCATGCAAAACTAAAATAAAAAGTTGCTTATCTCCACGTAAGAATCAGCTGATTCAAGTTGATTGTGCGAACAGTGAAGTGGTTACGGTATGTCAAAAGGAGTGTAGCTTTTATGTGTTAGTGTTGGGGTAAGGGTTGGGGTTGGAGTTGGGGTTAGGGTTGGGGTAGGCCTGGGCGATAAATCGATCAAATGAATTAATAAATGAATTAATTAATGAATTAATTCATTAATAATTAATGAATTAAACACGCACGCGCCCTGACACAGAAATATATACTCATTCTACAACGCCGGAATAGTTAGTTCATTAGTTTTTACTGTTATTTGTTAATAAAGAATACTGCGTTGTAATTATTACTTTTACCGATATATTCATTTGTGACGCGGCAGCTTTAGGATTTTGTGTTCGGAGGAGGTGGCCGCGAGGGGTGGGGGGGGTGGGGTCTGACCGCGACTCCTGCTGGGTCATCATCTTCTCCGTGGAAAAGACGGGGTTTCTTTTTTAATTATAACCTTAGAGCCCAGATATGAGCTGTATTGTTAATCCTTTAGAAAATGGTGCTACTCAAGGTGAATGTTTGTCTCCTTTTAGTCCAGACTACAAAGTAGGACTTAAAACACAGCTGGGACTTTAAGTAAAGAAGTACAGGAACCTTTTTATTTTGGATAAGTGAAAACAAGTTTAGAATAACGAAATTAGACAAAAACCAGACAAAAGTTATATAAAACAAGACAATTATTTAAACACAAATCCAAAAGGGAGTGAGAAGAAGAAAAATCTTATACTTAACTTTGAATCCAAGAGCGTGTTCATTTATTTATTATTCATCCCAGAAATGGGGGTCACATTTGTCTTGGGTTTGATTAAATAAAAGCAACATTTGCTTGAACTTGTCTGCCGTTTGTACGTATTGCTTTCCTTAAGTAGGGTGGGGGGGAAAAAATCGGGGAAAAATCGGAAATCGAATTAAAAAAAATAAAATCGGAGATTTTATTTTTAGGCCATATCGCCCAGCCCTAGGTTGGGGTTACTGTTAGGTTTGGGGTTGGGGTTGGGGTTAGGTTTGGGATTACTGTTAGGGTTGGGGTTACTGTTAGGGTTAGGGATTTGTTGAATCCAAATCTCCTCTAAAAGGAAATACCGAACGAGAACAATCTTCCCTTGGGCCGACTGTGTTTTTAGTTCACAGTCAAAGCATAGAAACACTGGAGCGGGGAACTCTGTAAACTAAACATTTTATTTTCTGATATATTATATCATTTTTTCAAATTTGAGTTCAAACGTTTTCACTTGGTAAAGTACACACCTTAGGGCAGTGTTTTTCAACCAGTGTGCCGCGGCACACTAGTGTGCCGTGGGAGATGATCAGGTGTGCCGTGGGAAATTACCCGTTTTCACTGATCTAAAAACATTTTCCATCTCCAGGATATCAGCTCTGTGTTCATCCAAACAGGCCCTGATAAAACACTGAGAAGTTAGGAAAATGAAAGATCATAAAATACTTTTTTCTTTGTGTTTATTTGATTCTATTAAAGACACTTTGATAAGAATGACGGTACCGCGAATTAGCTGCAGCTTCAGCTCTGTTTTCGGTAAGGTCCCGCCCCTTTAACTGTCTCTGCCAATCATTCTTGGAGGCTTAATCACATGTCATCAGTCTGACCAATCAGAAGTGGTTCAAGTCTTCACTTCCTTGTTCCGATTCTGCTCATAAAGTCGCTCAGTTCCAACAAAAATACCAGCTAAAGCTCGTCTTTATCGGTGTAGCTTTCCACAGAATCCGGTGTCAGACCGTGGAACAAGTGAACAAAAAAATGAAGCTCAAAGACACAAGTCTGTCTGCTATCACTACATCTCCCATGATGCATTGGGTTAAAGTGACAGCATCCCAGCGTTCAATGAGACTTCCCTGTTAAATGTCTTGAAACCACAACAAACACACATAAAACAGTTTTTAAATCTTCTTGATAAAATCAGAGGTCAACAGTTTAGTTTATTCTTCAAGGTTTGTGTTCATTAACAGCCAAACATCCCAGAGTTTGGTCCAAGTCATCTTTCTAACTGAAAACTTTCTAATAACGTCTGGATTATTTTAAATGTTAAACTTAAAAAGAAGTAATAAGAACATTTAAGAAACAGGATTAAGGTGAAGTGGCCAACAGACACAATTAAACTAAATTGAAACAATTAAATCATCTAAAAAGAAATAAAAAATTTTTGTTAAAGTTTTCAAAGACTTCATCTTTGATTAAGACAAAAGAAAAACTAATAAAACTTCAACATGTTCACCTTTTGTATAAAAATGTTCAAACATATTGTGATCAAATTATAGTTGCCTTTGCACCAACATTGAAAAAATAAAATAAATAAATCACTTCTTAAAAAGAATATATCTGTTTTTTGTGAGGTTACATAAAATTGCATGTTAATAAACAACTACCAGAGTAAAATGTCAAATAATTTACTTGAAATTTATTACTGAAAACTAACTTAACTTTTATTAAATCTTTTAGAAAAAACAGCTGCAGATTCCAGTTTTTTCTGCCACAATTATCACAAAAATACACGTGAGATCATGGAGGGACTGTAGATCAATATAGACTATAGAGTTTCTACTTTTTCAATTTTTGGATGCTGGTGTGCCGTGGGATTTTTGTCAAGGCTAAAGTGTTCCTTGGCTCAAAAAAGGTTGAAAAACACTGATTTAGGGGAACAGTCTAATAAAGCTGTGAAGGGATCCCTCTGACTAAAATAAACTGCATCCACTGCTGCCAGGTATTTTTGGAACAGGAAACAACTCTGCTGTCCATCCCAGCAATAAACAGGTCCCCCGCATCCTTATAAATCCACGAAATTTGGTGTGTCTCTGCCATTGACTGCACGTGGGAACTGGACTGAGTGACCCATCCGCTCTCGCGCTCCAATCCTCTTTTATCATGATAGTTTGTCTGGCCAATCGGAACGCCTCAATGAAAGCAGGTGGTGCCTGTAGGCCCCCACCTCCAACGTTTGACAGATTCTCCCAAGCCTTCTTTGAAGTGGAAGGAGTGTGGACTTCCAACAGGCTAGACAGTGGTTGCCATAGAAACAATTACTCAGATTGACTCTGATCAATAACTGCTTACTGGGATCGTTTGGCTTCAACATGGCGGCGTTCGTATTGCGAAAAAGCGTCAACTGAATTGACTTCATTTGGTTAGAGCCAGAAATAAGCCGCCTTCTATGGTTGATAAGAGTTTCTGCTAAGCAGGACGCCAGGCGTGCATATGAATTTCACCGAGACAACCAAAACTGAAACGTGACCTCATGCCCAGTTTGTGACGATTAGGGTTACGAACAACCCTTAGGGTCATTCCTGGGAGGTAAAGTAAAAGGTACACTTTGAGACAGGGCAACCTTGAATTTTACCCATAATTCAGTGTGTGTGGGAGGGGTTGATCTACAAATCTCGCTTGCTGCAACTTTCAAAAAAACTTTCTTGCATTAGCATGGATGGAAGCTTCTGGAATCAGATATCACTGGTCCAAACAAAGAGACATTTAACGATACCGTAATTAAAACATGAGTTATTCCTTTAACATTCTGTTTTAAAAGACACCTAAATTCTAAACAGCAGCTCTGCATAATTCAGCTCTTTAGGATCCTTTATCATCCTGCTTGGTTGATCTGAAGACACCCAGCCTGACCCTCACCCTCCATCCAGGATAAGCCGCCTGCCCAGCTCCATCCCCGACTAACGGACACAACCACGGCTGTTCCAGCCCGACTGACTCACGGTGCTGGTTCAGAACCGGAACTAGTGCCGGTGGGAACCCTTCAGCAGCTTAGAGTTCAATGGAAAAGGTGGCTGTTTTGCTTTTCTCCCATTAAAGGTCTATTTTTTCTGTTCAGACAGCATCAATGGAAGCAGCTTTTAGATTAAAGGTTCTGCTTTAGGAATAAATTGCGACCTACCTCCGTGTCCTGCTCCAGAGTCAATTTTGGCGTGTCGCCGGCCACGACCCAGTACAAAAAAAAGAGAAAGAAAAATTCCTTTTTTTCTGCCTCAAATTTAGGCAGTTGGGGGCTGGAGGCACCAGAGGAAGTCAGAGAAACCTAACAGTAAACATCAGACCGACATCAGCGCCAAATCATAACAAAAGTCGTCTAGTGGCGCCGGGAACAAAAGCAAAAATAATAAAACAACATTTTTGTTTCTCCCTTTTAATCTTTTGCGCTCAAAAATCGAGCGCTTCTCTCGTCTTTGTCGCAACAAAATATGAAATGAGCAGCGATGCTTCCTGAATCCTGACACCCGTCGGGTTCATCAGACGTTTAGGCGACGCAAGGACGTCGCCCTGACTGACGTCAACGCAGACCAATCGGGAACGGCCTAGCGTGCCGCCACCCAATCAGATCGGCGAACTGCTGTGAGTGACAGGCGCGTCAGCCAATGAGACGGCGAGAGCTCCCACAAGGGCGCAGGTTCACTTGCAGCAGAGTAAAACTACTGTACTACCTACAGTGGAGAGCTTTGTTACATCACTGTTGGGCGAAGTAGACCCTTTCTAAAAATAGCTAACATAATTGGAGCTTATTTAGAGAAATTCAAATAAAACGATAATCCCAAAACTTTATTGACACGCTTCATTTTAAAGAAAAAAAGGTCACAATGACCACCACATTTTGCTGCAAACTCTTTGTTAAAATATTGAGTAAAAGGCCAGAATAAAATACACAAAATGCTTCCAGAAATAGGAGGTCAAGACCCTACGGACATGTCACAGCCCTGGATTTTTCCAGAGACAATGAACAAAAGAAGATAAAACATCATAAAGTGTGATAAGAGTCCAACAGATGCTTGTTTTCCGAGAAATCTTCCTCCTCAAACTGATAGACTTTGATCCAACGGCTGGAAAGACTGAAGCTCGCGTGCAGCAGTGACGTCAACAGCCACTTCATTGACTGCTTTGCTTTCCTGCAAAGTGCAGGTGAGCAGGTCCTCTGAAAATGGGAGACAACCAGCAGCGGGAAAACGAATCCCCGCCACAAATCTCCATATTTGGGCGGGCGTGTGCTTCTGGTTACAGCCATGATGTCAGCAGGCCAAAGGCGGTGGACCCTGCTAACACGTCTGGGTGTGGTGTCACAGCAGACAAGGCCGTTTTTATATTTCTCACATCAATGGGGCCCTCTGAGCTGTGACACCTATATTTAGATTGGGGCTGGGAACTCTCTGGCCTGCAGCCCACGCTGCTCCAGGTTCAGTCTGAGATGCATTCAGACCACTGAGGCCCGTTTGGAACTAACATGGAGCTGAAACACGTCATCATAAATATGGGAAAATGTTGCACAAGTTTTGTGAAAAAACGCCCCATATCCGTTTCCTTTGTGATGTTACAGCCTCAGCACGTTATTTCGGTTCCTGAGAAATCACGAAATGTCACCAGCTATAATTAAAACGCAGTTCCTTAAAAGCCCTGAAAGTGTTTGGAGGTTTTTTGTTTTCGACTTTTCCCAAAAAATGTTAGAATGAAATGAAAGAAGAAAACTTTTTAAATCAGCCAGCAAATCTTTTTCACAAAATAATGATGAGTTTGGTGAGAATATATGATGCCAAACTTTCTCCATAATTGATCAGATGACGTTGATGTTCTACAGGAGTTTTAGATTTTAAAAGTTCATTAAGTTTAAGGCTCTGCTGGTGTGACGTAAAATCAATCAAACCGCTTCCACTTGCATCTGTAAAGACGCAAATAACTTCATATTAGGGCTGTAAGGATTTCTTTTGTTTTTTATAGCTTTTATTTTTCAATTTTTGTCAATAACCACATACACAACAAAACAGTACATAGGAAGACATGAGCAAAAGCAAACAAGCAGAAAGGAAAACCAACCCTATATCCCAATAATACAGAAAAAATAAAAAAGGGAGCCGAAGAAAAGACAAACCGATTCCAGATAAGACGAGTCGATGAGTCGGGTACATCAAAGCGTTTCCATCACAGTCCATTAACAATGCAAAGGGAGTCTTAAGATGAATGTGCAATAAAGTGAATAAATAAAATCTAATGGAAGAGAAACTTCTACACAAATGCTCTTATCATGATGGCATTGATGTTTACATTAATGTAGTCAAGGAAGGGCCTCCAGGGTTTCCTAAAAAAGATCGGTTTAGGAGTGTGAGAGAGGAGTCAAGCGGTCCAGAGGAACATATTCCAATAACGCTCTCTGCCATCCAGAAATTAAGGGGGTTTTGTCCTTAACCCTTGTGCTATCTTAGATGACCCCACCCTTACTTTGACGTGTTCTCCCTACCATGACAAAGGTGGATAAAGGTGGAAAGATTTCATGTAATCCATGGACACCAGTGAAGATCACAAATCATTGAAGAAAAAGGGTTCAGAGCACTGTCTGGTGGGTCTAGATGACCCAACTCCCAACGTTAAAGTGCCTAGGATGGCACAAAGGTTACTCCAGTTCTGAAGGATGTTTTTTCTGGAGCAGAATGCCAATATGTTATAAAGCTATTTATCATATGTTAGTAACCAGAGAAACTGGGTCAAACTTAATGTCCTCTTTCAGAATTTTCCACATTTCGAGTAAGACATTTCTCCAGTAATTCTGTGTCCTAATACAAGACTAGAAATAATGAGTGAGATCGCCGATCTCCATCTTACATTAAAGGCAAAATGGAGAGGCATCCTTTCTGTATGTAGAGAGGCTCGATGTAGAATCGTTAGTTGAATTGCTCTTGTCCGGTTACACACTGTTATTTTCCTTCCATTATCCCAAAGATCTTCCCACGTCTCTTCCGTTATTCCAACACCAAGCTCCCTCTCCCAGACCCCTTCAACCCATATCCAAAAACTAGCATTGGAGCAGTTCTCCAGGGAATCATAAAAGTCTCTGATGGAGGCCGCTCCCTGACGAAGGAGCAGCAGTTTTCCATCTGTGTGACTCTCACTTCAGCCAACAGTGAAGTATCCTTGGAAATAAAGTCTCTGATCTGGAAATACCGGAACAAATCATTCCTTGACACGTCATATTCGTCCATAATGTAGGGCTGTTAAATAGATCCCCCAAAGAACAGATTCCCTTAGCTGACTACTTTTTGAAGGCCAAGTCCAAAATACCGGGAAGGAGGTCAGGGTGATTGGAGTGAGAGCCGAGGTACACCCCCTTGCCCACCTTCCCTTTGTTGTGCAAGTCTCCATGCTTTGACTGCATTGACGGGAACTCATAGTTGATATCGATCCATTTTGAACAATTCCAATTCACTGACCAAAGATCAATCCAGAACATCTTTATCCAGAACTTCAACCAGTGGGACTCAGAGAGAAAAATCTGGTACCGAACAGTGAAGTTTTCCAGATTCCTTGTTTTTTTTGTCTGCGACAGACTGGCAACCTCTCCAGGATGTCTCCTGCTTTTTGATTAACATCTTGCCTCGGATAGATCAGTCTGGTTGGATCGTAGGAATAGAAATCGGTTCACCAATTCATCGATACACCCCTACTTTACATGAATTATGCACAATAATCTGTCTGATTTGGAGAAGACACTTTTCATTTCTGTAACAGACAACAGCATGGCAGGACGTCTGTGTTCTCAATGTGCCAACGTCTGAAAACGTAAACCTATCAGCTCATTCTGGAGTGACTAAGAAAAGACATTTTTCAGTTTTTAAAGTTTTGAGTTTGCCAGTGAACCAACTAAAGCAAAAGCAGCAAAATGACACAGAAAAATGCTAAATGTATTCTGGTGTTTATCAACACAGCCTTTGTAGGAATGAAATGCAATCAAACGCATCCAAGTTGTTTCACTTTAATAGCAAACTTTTGTCTGTCATGTTCATCATAGAAAGAAACTCTGAACTTGTAGAGACAGAATAAAAAAAAACAATCCAGGAAATAATTTATTTTTATTTTTAAACAATTTATTTGTATAATGGTGGAGAAAATAGGTATTTCTCTCCTCCACATAAGAATTCATTCTGTTCCTCAAAGAACTGTTACTTCTTCTTTAAGACCCTCTCCCATCCTCCTGTATGGATATCACCTGTTTGAACCGGTCGTCTGTTTAAAGACACCTGTCCAAACCCTTAAACAGTCACACTGCAACCCCTCTACCAAGACCAAAGAGGACCAGATTGTAGGCCTGAACAAGACTGGAATAAACTAATCTACAATTAGAAAACAGCTCGATGAGAAGAAATCAACTGCTGGAGCAAATACTAGAAAATGGAAGAAATACAAGATTACTGACAATCTCCCTCCGCCTGGAGCTCCAGCAAAGATCTCACCTAGTGGAGAACCAATGATCGGTGTGGAAAACAGCACACAACTACACTTGGGAACTGGTCAATGGCCCGGAGAGAGCTGGGATCACACTAACAAAGGTTACTGTAGTAACACACTATGTTATCATGGATTTAGATCCCGTAGTTCTTTAAAGGTCCTCCTGCTTAAACCAGCACAAGTCCAGAACCGCCTCAAGTTCTCCACAGACCTTCTGGATGATCCAGAGGAGGATAGGGAGAAGGCCGTGTGATCAGAAACCAAAATGGAACACTCTTTGGCACGAACGTCACTCTGTGGTTGGAAGAATGCCGAGTGCCATCCAAAGAGCGTTATACTCACTGTGAAGCATGGGGGTGTAAACATCATGGTTTGGGGCTGTTTTCCTGCAAAGGACACAGAACGACTGATCTACAGAAGGAAAGGATGAATGGATTCATGAATGGAGAGATTTTGGGCAAAAACCTCCTTCCTTCCAGAACGTTAAGCCTACGTGCTCCACTATAACAATGATTCCAAACCCATCACCATGGCAACCAAGGAGCGTCTCCATATAAAGCATCTCTCGAGGTCGTGCAGTGTTCAATATGATCAGTTCAAAGCTACACAGCTAAAGACGAGCTTTAGCTGGTATTTTTGTTGGAACTGAGTGAGTTATGAGCTAAATTGGAATAAGGAAGTGAAGACTTTAACCACTTCTGATTGGTCAGACTGATGACATGTGATTAAGCCTTCAAGAATGATTGGCGGAGACAGTTAAAGGGGCGGGACTTTTCCGAAAACAGCTGCCGCTACGGCTAAATCGTGGTACCGTCATTCTTATCAAAATGTCTTTAATAGAATCAAATAAACACAAAGAAAAAAGTATTTTATGATCTTTCATATTCCTAACTACTCAGTGTTTTTTCAGGGCCTGTTTGGATGAACACAGAGCTGATATCCTGGAGATGGGAAATGTTTTTAGATCAGTTAATGAGGGCAATTTCCCACGGCACACCTGACCATCTCCCACGGCACACTAGTGTGCCGCGGCACACTGGTTGAAAAACACTGTCCTTGAAAACGAGACAGTTTTTTCATTTTATTTTGGCTAAAACAGCATTATCATAATTAAAAGACCACTAGGAACACTTTGAAGTAGATCAAAAGATGAGTGGGACTTTAAACACCAGATTAACCAAATTAAATGAGTTTTTTTATTAAAGACTTTACCCTTTTGACAAACCACAAATAAAAAAAACAACACAAACTGTTATAAATATACAAAAGAAAACTGACAAAACATACAAAAGCAGGGGTTTGCAAGTCGCAATGTAGGTCTGACGGCAAACCGAGACTTTGAGGGTTTCATTCCGTATCCTGTCACTCCTATTTTCACCCGTGTTTTCCATCGTTCCTTCCCAGTCCTCCATGCAGGGAAAACCCTTCAATCCGACCCAGTCAGGACTCGGCCGGCGACGGCTGGCCGTTCGCTCCGCTGCGAGTGCGCAGCTGAGACTGGGCGATGTCTGCCAGCGCGTGCTGGATCCTCTTCAACAGCATGTCGCCGCGGAAAACCACCTCCTCCAGACGAGCGGCCGCCTCGTGGTTCTCCTCCTCCAGCTGCCGCAGACTGGCTGCCTGGCGACGGGTCACATGGTCCGTTCAGACAAACACATATTTACAACAGACTTCCTGCTGATCCAGTGTTACCCCTGTGCTATCTTGTGGGGTCCAGATGACCCCGCCCTTACATTGACTCTGCGCCAGATTGACTCAGTCGAGTGTTTTAAAGCTCAAGTTAAGACGTTTTTATTTAGGAGAGCTTTTAGCTGACTTTTACTTGTGTTCACTTCTGCCTGTTTGTTTGTTTGTTTACTTCTATGCCTGTGTGCGTTTTATTGGGTATCGCTACTGATCTTATATTGTTTTAACATTGTGAAGCACTTTGTGAGTCGCTCTCTGTGAAAAGTGCTATATAAATAAAGATTACTTTACTTTACTTACATTGACGTGTTCTCCCTACCATGACTAAGGTGGATAAAGGTGGAAAGATTTCATGTAATCCATGGACACCAGTGAGGATCACAAATCATTGAAGAAAAAAGGTTCAGCGCACTCTAGATGACCCAACTCCCAATGGTAAAGTGCCTAACGTTGGGAGTTGGGTCATCTAGACCCCACAAGACAGCACAAGGGGGATGTGTGCTCTGTCATCAGACCATAGAAAAACTATTAAACACTTTCCCCTATAGATATGTCAACATGTCTGAAGAAATGTTTTTATGTACTTTAATACCTAAAAAGAAGGAAAAGCGTATAAGAGAGCATGCCAAGTCTAGTCTAAGAACAGAATTCTCAGTAAAAACGTCCCAGTGAGTCGATATTTTAGTAGCAATCTTGAGTCTATGCATTTACCATGAGAATGACTTTGATCAGTCTAATTGATAGGAGCCGGTTGATTTCATCTAGTGACAGCAGGAACCTTTCTAGATTTTGCTCTGGCTCCCTCTGCTGTTTGGAAGCTGTAAACGCTCCAAACTTTTCCCCCTGACTTGCTGCTGGTGGTTCCTGGAGTTTGTGGCTCAGTTTGAGGACGTGTGGGTGCGTGACCATGCTGACCTGCAGAGCCGCCGTGGACTCCTCGCTGGGCAGAGAGTCGATGAGAACGTCCACATCTTTGGCGGTTCTGGCTATAAGAGCCGCAAACAGCTGAGCGTATTCTAAAAATAAAAAAAAGAGGAAGAAAAGTCACTCTAGATAAGGTAATGTTACATTATTTCTGGTATTTTAACGCTTCAGCTTTCACTGAATGGAGGATTCCTCTCACACACTTAAGAAATCTGTGCAGGTTTATTTATGAAAGTCAGATTTTCTTATTTTTCATAAAGTCCTGGACAGTTACTCAGTAACAAAGTCTGTATCTCATTAGTTGGTTGAATGCTGTAAAGCATTCAACCCTTTGTTTTCCTCCTATGCTATCTTCCGCTGTTTTTCGGCACTTAACTCCTTCTACAATTTTCAACCTATTTTAACCATTCAACTATTAAAATGTTCAGCTCTTTTAGCTTATTCCTGCTATGACTTTTGGTTTTTCAAATCCTTCAACTTTTTAAGATATTCCAGGATTTTCCAGGAATTTTTGCTCCATTAAAATACATGGGGAATTTTTTGTGCAGAAGTTCACAGTTAAACTTCTTCTACAATTTTTCACCTATTTTAAAAATTCAACTATTAAAATGTTCAGCTCTTTCTTCTTATTCCAGGTATGACTTTTGGTCCTTCAAATCCTTGAACTTTTCCAGATATTCCCGGTTATTCCCGGATTTTCCACGATTTTTGCTCCATTGGCCACACCTTAACTTCTTTAAACAATTGTAACTTTAACATTCTTTTAGCTAGAGACACCGTTCCAACATTAAAATGCTCACAAGGCTTTAAACTTCAACATAAGGTTCAACATTATTATGGGATGGCAACAACACCTCCAGGTTGGCGGCAATTTTGTGGCAAATTACGAGGCGATTTTAAACTCCTTCAATTTTTCACCTAGAGACACCGTTCAAACATTAAAATGATCACAAGCCTTTGGACTACAAAATAAGTTTAGAAATCATTATGGGATGTCGATACAACCTACTGTTTGGTGGCCATTTTTTGACGAGTTCTGAGGTGACCATTGCAAAAATGGTCATCCATGGCTGGAACTGAACATATTGGAATTCACTGGATCTGGACATATAAGGAATGTGGGCGTGGTTAGCAAACAAATTTCGTTGCTAAGGACGTGCAAAAGTTTACTTTTTCTGATTTGTCTGAAACTGACGTCGATTTATTCGTCATCCCCAGGCGACCCAAACATAAAATGGTTGCTATGGAGATAAAATCAATAGAAAAGCCGCCATTTTGAAAAAAGTGGATTTTCTATCAACTTAGAACATGTAGCTTTTACCAATATGATACTCTCAAACAATGTGTTTTTTTCAGTCAGTTGATGATGCTTCCAAAACATCCAAAAGAATTACTTTTAGCCATTTTAGCAACACCTTCAAATTTTCAACAGTTCAGCCATTTTTCAACAATTTCAGCTTTCATGCTTAACTCCTTCTACAAATTTTGACCTATTTTAGCCATTCTACTACAATGTTCAACTTTTTCAGTTTATTCCTGCTATGACATTTGATCCTTTAACTTTTCAAGATTTTTCAGTACAGTTTAGCCATTTCTTCAGCGAATTTGGCTTTCATTCAGCAGTGCAGCATTCAACCCTGAATTTTCTTCTGGAAATGCAGCTCCTCCTAGTTACCATTTATGTTTCGCCAAATTTGTATCATTTATTCTTAAATATGGACAGGCATATTAGAAAATCATCAGTATATGGTAATAATTCCATAAATTACGTCACTTATCTGAACAGTTACCTATTTGTTTACTCCTACATTGAGTGAAGTCTTTGAATAAATACTTTTAGTCATTCCAGAGTATTATTAGGAAACAATTACTTCTCTTACAGTCCTTTGCAAAAGTATTCCCTCCCTTGGATGTTTGTCGCTTTAGTCGCTTTCATAAACCCCCCTTGGTGTATAAAATTTGTTTTTCCTCACACCAAACTGGAATTTTGGGCATGAACCGCCCTTTTCAAGTCCAGCCACAGATTCTCTCTGGGATCTACGTCTGGGCTTTGACGCGCCCACTCCAGAAATGTCCCCGGTTCTTTTGAAACCATTCCTGTGTAGCTTCTGCCGTTTGCTTTGGATCGTTGTCTACCTGGAGAACAAATCTCCTCCCAAGCCGTAGTTCTCTTGCAGACCGATGAAGATTGTCCTCAAAGATTTCAGTGTATTTTGCAGCTTTCGTTCTGCCCTCCATCTTTACACGCATTCTGCTGAAAAACATCCCCACAGCATGATGCTGCCACCACCATGCTTCACAGTGGGGAAGGTGTATTTTGGATGGTTTGTGTCGTGTCTGATGGCCAAAAAGCTCAATTTTTGGTCTCATCAGACCAAAGAATCTTCTTCCACCTGGTCATGGGGTCTTCCTCAAGCCTTGTGGTGAACTTTGTGGCTTTCTTGTTGCCCGTCTCCCATAAAGCATTGGTCGGTAAAGAACCCTAAATGCACCGTCTCAGCATCCTAAGCAGCAGCTTGTAACTCCTTCAAAGTAGTCGTAGGGGTGGGGTGGGGTCTCGGTGGCGTCTCTCGCAAGGCTCCCCCTTGTACGGTCACTCAGTTTATGAGGGCGGCCTGATCTAGGAAGAGTCCCACATGTGCCACATTCCTTCCACTTCTTGATTGGTTTCACCAAACTCCGGGGATGTTCAATGCCTTGGAAATGTTTTAGTATCCACCCCCTGACTTTTACCTTTCAACAACCCTTTCTCTGAGCTGCTTGGAGTGTTTCTCTGTCTTCACTGTGAAATGGTAGCCAGGAATACCACTCCACCAGTACCTGGACCCTCCATAGGCTGGTTTGGGACACACCCACACCACTAGGGTGATTGTGAAGAATAGTTAGAAACCGCCTTTAACTTTTATTACACTAATGGTTTAAACTGAAATCACTGAGCATGTATTGTCATCTCAAAATTATATTACATTTGAAGAAAGCACAGCCAAACTACTAACAGTTTCTTCTCATACTCCCTCTTTTCTGAGCATGTGTGATCTGCTGAGCAGGCCTCAGACTCATCTTCACTTTAGCCTTGGAGCTTCTCTCCAGCAGTAACCTGCTGGAGATCGGACGGTCTTCTGAATATGCAAATGCAGGGTTTTTATACCAACCCCATCCCTGAGCTCGTTGGTTCGGACTTTGAATGTACCATGTTCATCTGTCTGTCCCCTTCGTGTTTGTACGAAGTAAAACCTCCACAAAAGATAAGTAACTGTCTCTGAGTCATTATTCATTTATTTCTGTGTGCAAGAAACTGACGGGGTTACGAACTAATATAATACAGTCCTTTCTAGACAATCCAGTTTCTTCACAGTGATCTTCATTTCACTAATTGTGAGACTATTGGGACTAATTGGATGGACTTCAATTGAATTAGACCATTACATTTAAAAGGGGGGTGAATAATTATGCAAACAGTTATATTTCATCAGATATTACTTTGTAGAAATCTGTTTGAAGGTTCTTTTCTAGCAAATGTTTGTGTGAGGAAAGACAAATTTTATTGACCACAAAGGATTTATGAAAGCAACTAAAGGAACAAGCATTCAAGGGGGTGAATGCTGTTGCAAGGCCCTGTGTGTAACGACAGCCTTCATGCTCAAATGTTTGAGCAAAAAACGTAAATTAAATGAGTCTTCCTGGACCCTAACCCACACCAACACGCCGCTCTACCGCGGCTGTTTCTGAACAGAAAGGTGTCACTATTCTGCAGAGTCTCTAGAAAGCGTTGCTACTTTACACATTTTGAACGTTTGGCAGCACATGGGACACTTTAGTGACCTTCTCACTTAACACTATAGTAGACTTTATTGTCATATATGTACTGAAATGTCTTTTTCATATAGAGCATATGTGTCAAACTCAAGGCCCGCGGGCCAAATGTGGCCCTCCATGTTTAATAGCTGGCCCCCGAAAGCATAAGAGCTTTTAAATTCTTAAAATAAAAATGTATTTTAGTTGATTATTTATCATTTATGTGTAACTGCAGTTGTAATTATTCAATGTTTGCAGGGCTTATGTGTGTATGCAGACAAATTGTTGTCATCAAACCAACAGTTGGGTGCAAGGCTGTGTGCAGCCTTTTTTGGTAAAATGTTACACTATAATAAATGCTCTTTCTAGCTCTGTTTTATGTTCTTTTTCTTTATTCACTTGGACAGTTTGACCCTTCATAAATGGAGTTATGTGGGTTTTAATAAGCTGACAAAATTTAAAAGAATTTATGCTAGAGTTACAAGCAAACATATGTTTTCTTTACAACTGTAATTGTCACTTTAAAAAGTTATAATAAATAAATAATGACTTATTTAACATTGAGGAGTAGTTACATTTATTTTTCATTACATTTAGTTACATGTATATGTTACATCTGGGCCTTTGAGGACAACCACTATGCTGATGTGGCCCTCGGTGAAAATGAGTTTGACAGTAGCCCAACTTGAAGCATTTTTCATGCTCACTGCTCTTAGGTCTGTGTTGGTCAGTCGCACCGCCTGGGTCATCCCTCCTCTGAGCAGTGATGATGCTCTGCCTACCTTTGGTACATCAAAAGGAGGGATAAATCAGGCGGTGGCAACAGGGTCTGGGAGATTCTCTGAAATGAGTGCGCTTTGAGTCCCACACGTTTACCTCAAAGATTTTCATATAAATTAAGCCATAAAATGCATTTTTAAACAATCAATGGAAAGATCCACGTGTTTCTGCATTATAGCACAGTAGAATAGTTTGAAAATTATGTTTTGAAAAATTTCATGGGTTGCTGAGGTGTAGAGGTCAGCCAAATGAGCATGTCCCCACCAGCCAAAATGACCTTTTCAGTGAATTCAAAACTGATAAAAACAGCCAATAACTACATGCTTGTTCTGCTAACATAACCATATGCATATAGTTTCACTTAAATAAAAGAAGTATGAGAAAAATACATGAATCTTTATGAAATTTCACCATTTATTCCTGTCCGTCAGTTTTGTTCAACCCCGTAACAGCCTATCAATCACCCCTTTTAAAAAAAATAATGGTTCAGTCCAACTTCTTCAGCAGCCAGGAAGTGACATCACTGAATATTTTCCTGCTCATACTCTGAAGACAGATAAGTATTAGCCTCCTTTCTATCGATCTATCATCAATCATGTCCCAATATCCACTGGCATGGAAGGCCCACCCCCACGTAAAATGAAGTGAAAATTCAGAATTGAAACTGTAAACCGAGGACTGAAGGTGAAGAGCGGGCGGCGACCCAGTGGGTCTTTAGAGACAGTCGGCGTCAGACTAACCTTCAGTGGGGTTGGCCGGCTGGTCCTTGTTGATAGCGGTCTGGATGTTGCTGAAGGACGCAGGGGGAGCAAATTGTTGCAAAACACCGATGGCGTTACAAAACTGATCTGCAAGCTGCACACGCAAAAGCAGAACACACAGTTCAGACCGAGCTGAAGCCGACCTGCACCACACATCCCGAATAGAATCATTTTATATTTGAAACACAGACAGAAAGGTCAGAACAATCAAGCTTGGATTATAACAAAGCACAGCAGGAAATTCAACTCATTGGAAATGAATGGATATTAAATTAAACATTTTATTTTAAAAACATTTTTTGGTATAATTGTCTTCCATTATTCTTTATCTGTCTGTATGCAAATATTTAAAGCATTTTCTGCAAGATTTTGGTTTTATTTAAGACGGTTAAAATCTTTCATAGAGAAAGAGAATTATGAAGTAGTACACTTCTTGTAAGTTAGAATATTTTTAGGTTTTTGCTCCTTCTTCATGTAATCATATTTATTATGCTCTTCAGGCAATTATTTCAAAATGTCATGAAGATTAAGTGTAGGGGTTGGAGTGCCTGAAGTTCAATATTGTCATATATATGTTATATATGTATTTAGTCCATATGCTAGTAAGAAATGTCATCCGGCTGACCTAAACAATGACAGGACGGTTGGCTTCTACCACCACACATCATGATTCCTATAATATTCCAGCTAAATGAGCAAACAAGCTGCTTAGTGCTTTCAGGAGTTTCCTGACAGAGCTACACTAGAGGATGGCTAGCATGCTAAGAACAAATAATGGGACTAACTGTTTGACAGCATATTTTGACCGGCAGTACAAGTCTCAAAACGAGAAATTTATAGGGTAACTTCCTGGTTTAGGTACCTTTTTAAATAATTTCCACTTCCTTTCATGCGTCTTCAACTTTAAATCCAATCTACTTCAGCATTTTGCAAACAGCTTCAGCAAACACCAAGCAAGTAATAATGCTGTAAATTAGCATTAGCATTGTTAGCTGCTGTGATGTTACGCCCTCAGTAAATAAATTAGGAAACAACTTCCATTCAAATCTATATATAATGCACATTTCATATTTAAATGCATATGTGAAAGTCTATCTATAACACAATTTTTGTCAAATATTTCACATTTTTATTTTACCGAGTTGACAGCATCTTGCAGTTGCGTTAGCCGGTCCGCCATATTTACCTGTATTTGACAAAAGTCCGTCGTCAACTATCGCGAGAGCACTGACAAAGTCTCGCAGAAATTGACGTCATTTCGGAAGACAAGATAGCTAAAGAAAGTTAGCCCGTCAACAACCTTAAACCTGTTATTTTAGACTTGAATACCACAGAGACTTTTGCGAAATTCATTTTTTATACTTTAGTATATATTTTTTTATGTCTTAAAGAAACAAAGTTTAAGTTTAACGTATAATCCGATATTCGTGTTAGCATGATGTTGCTATTCTGAGCTACCATAAAATATCAGGAAGATCTATTTGGTTGCAGTTTGAACTCTTCAGGTAAGACCACTTTACTGTTAAATTAAGACACCTTTAGATGCTTTGGTACACTGTTTATGAGGTACGTTTGTATGTTTTGTTGGAAAATTTGTCAGGATTTATACAGAGAGCAGCTTAGTACTTGTAACTACTTGACTAATAGTACGTAAGCAAAGACATAATTAGCTGTTTGTTTCTGCTTGATTAATTTTTTTGTCAGAAGAATATTTCATGATCATAAATATCCTGCAGTTAGATGTCCTCTTTTTTTCCCTTTTAAACTGTGACACATTAGTTAACATCTTGCTTTAGTGGGTGAGCAGCAGGAGGGTCATGCCCGGTAAAGTTACATTGTTTGGTGGTGGCAGTGTGATGGTATGGGGCAGCATCTTCTGCTCGTTATTATTGGAGGAAGTCTTGATGTAGAAGTTATACATCAAATTCTGCTAAAATAAATATTTAGTGTGTTTTTAAACCTGAATTAACCAAACACGACATTGGCAAAATAAGATGCTTGGCAGCGAATCTTCAACCAGTCTTAATGGGTGCATTTCATAAATGGAGCTACGTATTCCCTTAAACTCTAAACAAAGATTTAAGATAAGTATTGTAACTAAAAAGTAATCTGCTTAAAACCAATTTCCCTGCTTTTTGTACTGTTTACATCACTTTCTATCATTTAAATTTGCATCTTAAACGTGTAAGACGCTGAGTGTCTTAACTCTAATGTGTAAGTAAATGAAAAATGCAGGGATCTACTACTGTTTACTTCCACATGTTTTTTACCACAATAATTAGGTTTTTATCTCACTAAAACTGAACAGACAGAAAGCAAAAGAGTAAAACAGTTATATGAAGGAAATTGCCCAATTTGTTATATTACTTACAGACTTGAACTCGATGTTTTTCTTCTTCTTAAGTTTTCACATTTCTTTAAAACCAGTTTGATATTTTCTAAAAAAAAATGTCCTGCTCATCGATTGTACTTTAATGTTTTCCCCTTTAGACATGAACTGTACGTTAGAGAAAGTCCTGGCAGATGCTAAGTCCTTGGTAGAAAGGCTCCGTAACCATGACAACGCAGCTGAGATGTTAATCGAACAGACAACATCTCTCAACAAGAGGGTAGAAGCCATGAAACAGGTAAGATTCTGCTTGGATTATGATGTTTTATTTTTATTTTTTTGAAATATGTTCCCCATGAGTGACGCAGCAGACTGACGACCTGCACAGGATGAACCGTGTCTCTGTCCAACAGCTGCAGGGATAGGCTCCAGCAACACCCCAAAAGGGATACAAGAAAATGGATGAAAAGATTGATTTTCCTCATGAAAGCAAAGTTAACTGCACTAAAGCTTTTTGACCACTGGGGGGCAGCATCCTTTTTAGAAAAGTGTGATGGAGATTTTCTCCTTTTTTGTTTTATTTCTGCTGTGAGAAACTAGAAAGCTTAGTGCCTGATCAAATCATGAGTTAGAGTTGAAGGAAACATTTATTTTAAAGTCAATATATTAAACTAATATTGAAACAGAAAAACAAAAAAAGGTAAAAGTATTTTTTTCTCTGTTAAACCAGATGCGAAGTATTATTCTGTGTTTGCAGTACCAGGAGGAGATTGATGGACTAAACCAGGTCGCACGACATCGGCCTCGTTCCAGTCTGGTGTTAGGAATCCAGCAGGAGAACCGTCAGATCCGAGAGCTGCAGCAGGAAAACAAAGGTGGCTGTTTGTCCGTTGGTGTGTCGGGAAGCGTCTGCAGCTGAGAACCTTTTATTTGTTCTTCCACTGTACCTTGATAAAGCACCAAACCAGTGAGTGTTTGTCATGCAGAGCTACGATCATCTTTAGAGGAGCATCAGTCTGCGTTGGAACTCATCATGACCAAATACAGGGAGCAGGTTTTTAGGCTCCTCATGGCCAGCAAGAGGGACGACCCCACCATCGTCACCCAGCTGAAGGAGCAGCACACAACGGTGAGAGGAAGGAGCGCCCCGCTCCTTTGATGAAGCAGGTCAAAGGTTATCAGCAATATGGCCAAAAAAAAAACAATCTCCCATTTTTTGGCACCAAATTTGATTCCTTATTTGAACCCAAAATGACATAAATCCAACGAAAACCGTTTCATTTTAACGTCTCCTTAGGAAGATGGCCTGAATTCAAAAGTGCAACTATAAATCCAAGCTGTGAAAATGTTTGTAGATCAGTGCGGCAGGTGTTTTGCCGTTAGCCTGAGCGTAAAGAGAAACATCTTTTCGCACTCGACGGCTTCAGGCGTTGAATGTTGTTAGCAACAGCCTTCAAACTGGTTTTGCACTCGTGGGGTTTGATGCCCGAAGTCTGATGTCCCAAAACTAAACCAGTTTCATAGACTTGAAGAAACTGTTTCTGTTTTGAGAACAAGCTAGTTAACATTCTAACTTTCTAACTAAGGTTATACATTTATTGCCCAACCCTGATGTGTTTGTTTTGATCAAATATGAAAGCTTTTGGAGTTTCCCTCATTTCTTCTCTGTGTTTGTAGGAAATGCAGGCACACATAGACAAGATCAACGAGATGGCCTCTGTGATGCGGAAGGCGATAGAGGTGGATGAGGAGCGCGTTTGTGAGGACGAAGAGAGGATCAAACAATTAGAGGTAACCTGAAGGCCTGTGTTTAAATGTATTTATTCGTTACCCCGACAGCAGGTTGGGTTAGGCAGTAACAGGTTATTTTCATCCATTTGGACTTTTATAAAGTGAAGGAGATTTGTGATGAAGATCTGGTTTCTTACTCAGGAACGTTAGGCTACTTTTGTCTATGAGATTGGAAATCTGGTGAGTGGACTCATGGGTAAATTCACCTAAACGCTACCTTTGTTGTGTCCAAACTCCCTCACTACCGTATAGTGCTGCTATATTTTTCTACAGTTCCAATATCCAGTGCCCTAAAATTTCCCAAAAGTCTCTGTAAAGAAGCGTACTGATGCGTACTAGTTTGGAGAATTCAGACCACAATGCATTGCATTTGATTTATTTGTCATTTGAAAAAAAAACATTTGAAGTTATTTTAATAAATCCTTCAAGCTCATCTTCAGAACACAGTGGATTCATGAATAGTTCTCATAAAATGTTTAAAGTTATTAGGTTTTTATGGCGGCAAACGGGTTACCGTCCCGCTGGATTTAGTCTTTTAGGGTTTAGGGAGGGGGGAGTGAATTTGGACACAACCTTTGTTCAACGTTGATGTGGGCGGAGCAAATGCTGGTCAATATGGACGCCGGACTTTCAATGTCACTTCAGCGGTTCAGAATCCAAAGGGTGGCGTCAGAGATTATCCGTCCCGCCTTCATATCTCTAACAGCAAAGCCTAAAGAAGTCTATATGTGTCCAAAACATTTGCATTTAGTCTTTAGAAACTGCATTGAAGCAACTTTTGAATACAGAAAAAGGGTTTTAGTGTTTTTTCCAGCATGTTGCAGAGGGATGCTGCCAACAGGACACAGCAGAAGTCCAAACCAACTACCGGTACAGTTCTGGTTCTGGTTCTGGTTTTGTGTCGGTGGATGAAATCTGCTCTCTGTAACTGGAAACAGTAGCTGGTGTTTCAGAGGAATTTTGGAAAAGATGAACTTTCCCCTTAAAGCCTGAGCAATTGAATAATGTAGAGAATTACGAGGAGAATATCTACTATAATATTTTTAATATTCTTAATCTTTATTTAGCTAGGATGTTCTCATTTACATGAAAATCTTTTTAGCAAAGAAGTTCTGGTCGAATCTGTTTAAATCATTAAAACATGGTTGTGACATTGTGGCGCAGTAAGAGATCAGAATCCAACCCAAAAACTGTCTTTCTGAACTGTTCTTTTATCGTAACTGACATTTTCTGTTGTTCATTTTTTCAATAACCTTTCCTCTACAGCAGCTAAGCAAAGAAAACTTTCAGTTCTTACTTTAACACCACTGAGGGGGATTCTGTTCTCAATCTCAAACAATTCAAATAAACCATCAGGTGCTTTCATTAAAAACATAAATAAAGTCAGTAGGAAGACTTTTCTGAGGCAATCCCAAAAATAATGAACACAAACCTTTTATTTATACCATCATACATCTGTTCATAGATAGTTTGACCTGTTTGATGAATTTGATCATTTTGAAGACAAAGAGAGAAGAAAACCATTAAAGTTTAGCTTCATCAGGACAAAATCAAACATTTAGAGGTGAACTTCCCCTCTGACGTGATGCTGTTGCCATGGCAATGCGTTGCATTCCCATCTTTTCGTGAAAAACGATTTAAACTTTAAAATACGACAGGATTGAAGTTGTGATACTTAATCTTTATGTTTTTGTGAACGAGCATGGTACAAGCGGGATAATGCTCTTTAAGGTGTACATTTTCAGGCATGGCCAGACTTTACGGAAGTAACCATCCAACGCAAAAAAAAAAAGATTAACCCGATAAAAATAGAGACAAATAAAAAAGGCAAAAAAGTTTGTTATTAATTAATCGCAATTAACATAATAATTTGACGCCACTAGAAAGAAATGCTTAAAAAAATGTAAATAATGACAGATAAAACTGAATTATAAAATGAGTGAAAACTGAGATCAAGACAGTTACAGTAATCTGTGACTGTCTGTAAATTCTCTGTTGGTTTGGCCTTAAAGACATTTAATGGTATTTCAATTAGTCTCTAACTTTTTGGTCAGATGTTTCAGGCTGCAGGAGCTGCACGTTCAAAGGTTTCCCTCAGGGTTTCTGTCAGGGATGGGCGATAAATGGGTCCCTGTATCTGTGTCGCACAATATTTGCATTTATCTGTCAGATATTCCAAATCTACCAATATTCTTCTGACTATTTTCAGAAACACTTTATTTTTTAAATGTATTCTTGTTCCTAATAGATTAGGAAGTTTATGTTTACAGTGATAGCCAATAATTGACTGTTTTAAGGTAAATTTATTTTGATAGGGATACATGCTTTTCCTAAGAGGTCCCTGGCATTACTGAGTTTATGGTTTACAGTTATGTCTAATATTCTATACATGGTCTGAATGCTTTAAAGTGATTCTTGTTTCTATGAGTTCCTTTGCTGTATGTTAAAAAGGTCACCTTCAGTGTGATTGTTCAGTGAAAGAAAAGTTGTGCATTTCTAATAAAGAAACAAAAAGGAAACCTAAACTTTGTGTTACTGTATAAACAGTGGTTCTCAAACTTTTTCTCTTGTTCCCCACTTTGTAAAAGGAAAAATTCCCCAACGTCCCCCGCGCAGAAAAACAGTGACAAAATAAGCCAAAATATGTTCAACTTTAATCAAAATCTTAAACATTCCTGCTGCTAGGAACTAGAAAAAACTAAATAAGGGATCCTTCACTGAGTAAGAACAATAACATTTGAACCTATGTGCAAAAAGAAACACAAAGTTGTGTAAATGGCTGCAATGTGTCTGCTTTGTGCTGCACATCTTTTCAAAACAAGGTTGCAGGTTTGTTACTGCAGCAACTCTCAAGTCCTGTTCAATATTGAGCCTAGCTCTGTGCTTTGTTTTCAAAGTGGCATCAGAAGAAAATAGAACGTAAAATGGAAGCAGAATGCCCCCAGCCTTTTGCCCTATGAGTGGATGCTCCCTCTCTCTACAGCCAGCAGAGTTCAGGGAGTGTCTGTGCTGTAAACCTCATCCTCAGGGTGGAGTCTGACGGGATTTCAATGGACTGATCCTCCTCAGCAGAGCTCACATCAGCAGCTGGATCTATCAGCCAGTCGTTGTTGAGAACTGTTGTCTAAGAAATATTTGAGAAAGAATCCTCGCAGGGAAGACGTGTACAAAGTGAATGATCCTTAATAAATTAAATAAAGGATCATTGATTTTGTATGTTCTCAAACTGTAGGACAGGCCTCCCTTGGGGGGTGCGGAGGCATTAGCCATTATACATGCTTTTCTCCATTCTTCAACAAATCACAGTTTCCAATCTGTACCGGTCGCATATGCAAAATGCGTCAACGTCCAGGCGGCATTAGCGTTATTTTAAGATGTTAAAACCGCAGTTGACAACCGTAATTACGCCTTCAAATGTCACGGTTAGGATCAGCTTGATGTAAGTGACGTGACACCCGCGGATACGCAGTCGCGAACCACGATTTGTTTGGGTTCCGCCGTGGAAAAAATTCCGATGTCCAAACATTAGTCGTCCTCCCCACTTCCCAGCCTTGTCCCACCCGGTGACTCGCACCCCCCCATGGAGGTGCGCTCCACAGTTTGAGAGCCACTGCTGTGGACACTTAAGTATCGGTATCTGCAAATATCGGCAAATATCGGCTATCAGCCACACAGTTGTAGGGGAAATGCTGGTTATTGGTATCGGACGTGAAAAAATTATATCGCCCATCCCTAATTTTTATGACCTGAAAGAGAGAAATAATCGTGTCATCAGCATAAAAGTGCAAGTTAGCTGTTGAGACATTTTGACCATTGTCGTTGACATAGAACATAAAAAAGTGGTTCTAAAGTTGAACCCAACACTGTCAGCTTTGGGAAAAGACAATGAATTGTTGACGTCGAGGTCTAATTGCTAAACAGTGTGCGGCTTAATTTGATTGCTTGTACGTGACTGGACAAACTGTTGATATTGAACACGTTTTTTAAAACATATGTGTGAATCTTGCTCCTCTCTGTCTGCCGTAGCCGTTCAGAGACTTTAGAGGTGGGTTGTGTTTGTGCGTTCCAGATGGAGAACTGTGGCCTCCGAGAGCTGCTGGGGATCAGCCGTGAGGCCTTCCTCATCCTGAAGAGGGAGGAGCCGTCGGAGAACACGTCGCTGTCGCCGCTGCTGAGCAGCACCGACGTCAGCCTACGAAAGACTTAGAGCGTCCGCTCCCACCCCGCCACACTACTGCCAAAGCAGCCAGCAGCCCAGAATGCATTGCGTCATGTCTTTGTTTCAGCATGTACGAGCCTGTGGTGCCTGTGTACCTCCTAACCCGTGAAGAAGAGAGGTGTTGCTTGAAATGAAATAAATGATTATCAGGTTGTTTGGATTGAGTTTTGAACAGACTCACAGTGTTCTGATTCTGGTGAACTGCCTCTCTCTTTCCAGTGCTTTTGTTATTGATGTTTATCGCCCACATCTGCTCCAAAAACAGGAAGAGGCGTGACCCAACATGCTGCTGGCAGCATTCAGGGCCCTCACTGACGCTGAAATGCAGAAATATTCAGGTAGCAAACACGTAGGCGTCACCAAAACGGGCCCGGAATGTTGTGTCTGAGCAGACCCCTGGAATGGTTCAAAAAGAAGAAATGAGAGTGATGTGGAAGTTTGGTGGCAAACCACGGCGGGGGAGTTGCTTGATCTGAAGTCACTGCAGAGAGAATTATTGTGGACTCTCTGCTTCATACCTGAAAACTGAAGACAGCATCTGAAGATCAACCTGCTCTGAGGCACAAACCGAACAGAAAAGCTGTAAGAAAAGAGTCAAACTGTTGCCTCTCACTTCCTCGTGTCATCTTTACTTTTAATGAAGTAAATGATACCTGACAGTTTAGGACACGTGAAAAGAGGAACATTTCTTTGAACGTGGACTCCAAGCACTTTCATTTTATTGGAGCTTTGTTGTCTTTCATTCAAAGTGAACTAAATTCTTCTTCTGTAGATGTAGTTATAAGGAACCAAACACAAAGTCCCTGAGGTCGGTTATTTGCATGAAAGGTGCACATAAGTGGAAAAAAGTCACTTTAAAAAAAAACTCCAGTACATTGTCAAAAAGTTCCACAGGGCCCTGTTTTGGGACTCAAACCAGTTTATGAATATCAGTAATTTAACATGTCATTTATAGTCCTTGAAGATTACATTTTTTTTGTTCAGAAAATGCATTTAAAAACTTTTTAAAAATGGGAATGTGAAAATAATCATTTGATCTCAAAGGGTATTTGATCTGTATTAATAAGAAAATGATGAATGGATCCATGCATGGTGAGGTTTTGGACAAAAACCTTGAGGATGAAACATGTCTGGATCTTTTCAGCATAGCAGTGATCCCAAACTCATCGCCGTGGCAACCAAGGAGTGTCTAGCATTGTCTAGGGCAGTGTTTTTCAACCTTTTTTGAGCCACGGCACACTTTAACCTTGACAAAAATCCCACAGTGCACCAGCATCCAAAAAAATAGATAAATAAAAAAATAACAAAAAGCTCAGTCTGTATTGATCTACAGCCGCTCTACAATCTCATGCATTTTTGTGATAATTGTTGCAGAAAAAGCTGGAAGCTGCAGCTGTTTTTTTCTAAAATATGTATTAAAAATTAAGTCAAAAGATTCAAAAACTGTTTGATGTGTGTTCGTTGTTTTAAGACGTTAAGAGGAGAGACTCATTGTGCGCTAAGACAGTCACTTTAATGCATCATGGGAGATGTAGTGCCGATAATCCGCTAACCGCATAAAGACCAGCGTCTCTGAGCTTCATGATTTTGTTCACTTGTTCCAGTCTGATACCAGATTCTGTGGAAAGCTACACCGCTAAAGACGAGCTTTAGCTGGTATTTTATGTTAGAACAGAGAGACTTTTTTGCGCTAAATCGAAACAAGGAAGTGAATACTTTAACCACTTCTGATTGGTCAGACTGATGGCATGTGATTAAGTATTCAAGAATGATTGGTGGAGACAGTTAAAGGGGCGGGACTTGCAGGTGTGTTTATAACATTTGAGTGTGTGTGTGAACAGGCTCCGCCCTTATTGTACTACATTTGAACCTTACCATAATGATTAACAACCAGTAAACTTGTTGCTTTATGCTGCTTCATGGTCTTATCCCCCTTCCCCTCCTATTATCACCCCCTACCCCCCCTCTCTCTATCGTCCCTCTCTCTTCTTCCCCTCTTTCCTTTTCCGTCCGGTCCAACACCAAAGATTTTCAGACATGATTGAAATTAATAAAGTTTGGCCTCAATTACAAAAGGGGTTTATCCAGACATACCTTTGGTTTGTCTGAAGATTAATAACCCCTCTTGTTAAAGTAAAATCTGTCCAACACAAGAGGCCTTCAGCTCTCATCTGTCTGCCCAGCTGTTGGACAGGACAAGTTAAAAAAAAAAAAATAAAAATAAAAAATAAAAATAAAAAAAATAAAGGGGCGGGACTTTTCCTTACACAGTTATAGCTGCAGCTAAATCACGGTATCCCGTTATTATTTATGATATTTCATATTCTTAACTTCTTAGTGTTTTATCAGGGCCTGTTTGGATGAACAAAGAGCTGATTTCCTGGAGATGGTAATTGCTTTTAGATCAGTTAATGAGGGCAATTTCTCACGGCACACTAGACCATCTCCCACGGCACACTAGTGTGCCGCGGCACACTGGTTGAAAAACACTGGTCTAGGGTTCCAGGGACCTCAGACCAACAGGGGTAGGTTTGTGTTGGCCGGCAACAGCCCCTAAAAACATCACAAGTCTAGAGAAGATCTGCATGGAAGAATGGACCAAAATAGCACAAACCTGGTGGTCGTGGTGCAGATGTGGAGCGGTCCACCTCAAATCAGGTTACAAATGTGGTTTCCGCCTTGCTCGCCCATGTGTCGAAGTGTCTCTGAGCAAGACCCTAAACCCCCCATTGCTCCTGATGGCTATGGGTTGGTGCCACTGTTCGGCCGTGGAGGCGCCATCGGTGTGTGAGCGTGTTTTGGTGAATGGGATTAAAACTCAACCTTCAAGGAAAGTAGAAAAGTGGTATTTACCTTCAGGAAACCTTTATACAAAATCTTTGATAACCAGCATTACTTGGGTTGATGCCGACATCTGGTGAAAATTTCGTGTCAATAGCTCGATTAGAAACATGTTTTTTGAGAGAAATGTTGACGTGTTCAATACTTATTTTCCCCGCTGTAGAATAAAAAAAGAACCTAAGATTCTATTTAACTGTTTAGCCTATTTGGGAAAATAATTGTAATTCTTTTATCATATAAAATACAGTATGTTCCACTGGAAAGACCTGCATGGAATGGAATAATCCAAATTAGTAGAAAAAAAGAGCAACTAGAACAGCTACAGTGAACAGAACGCATTTGCATATTGTACACATCTATACTGCACTGATTTGATTTGTTATTGTTATTAATAGACATTAAGCAGGGTTGGGTCATATTATTCCTTTTTTGGGTAACCAATTGGGACTATCAGGTGCTGTGAGATACCATAAATACTTTTCACTGGCTACCTGTCTGGTAGTCCGCCTTTGCCCATCAATAGCTGGGATGGGCTCCAGCAGCTCTGTGACGCAAGGTGGGTGAGCCGATTTTAGAAAATCAATGAAAGCTTTAATATGCATGTCCCAAGCCTGGCTAAAATCCAAAGGTTGCGTCAGGAAGACCAGGGTGATCTTCTGTGGTGACCACTGAAGGGAAGACCACATTAGGAAAAATAATTGTTATAAAAATAGGGAGAAATTCGTGTGGGAGATGGGTAGAAAAAACGATTTAAACCCCTTCCTGCTTCTTTTCTTGTGTTTGTGAAATTTAAGTGAGTGTGGTTGCATTGGGAATGGATTGGATCTAAATATCGCGAGATTGGGTGCGAGAACTTCATCGAGGACCCGCAGCGGGAGATCGAGGTCAGAAGGAGAGGAGCACCGAGGCTAGACATGCCGCTTTCGCCTTTCCCCCACAAAGACCTGCTCTGCTGCGTTTTCTCCGATGATTTTAACAAAAGAAAGGTCAAATAGTTTTGCAGTCACATAAACGGAGCAGAAGGAGATGGTTTTGTGGGTCTGCTGCGCGCTGCTGCTGCTGCTGCATGACCAGTTGGTGCCGGACGTTGGAGCTCAAGTGGAGAGTGAGTAGACACTAAAATGCTTCAATTTGCCACATTTTTCTTCCTCCCTTATTACTTTTTATGCGGAAAACGTCAACATTTTGACGCAAAAAAGCGGCGGTTCAGATTGAGCGCAGCTAGCTTAAAACCTAACAGGCGCGCGCGGCGATTTCACAGATTCAATCTGGTTAAAAGTTGACAGAACCCAAACAAACTGTTTCCGGTGACAGATTTACTAAATCAATAGTCTCCTGTGATCAGATCACTCCGATCAGATGACTTGTTTTATGTCCTGATCGTGATCAGATTCCCCCTCCAGCTGTCAGGAGAACTTTATCCAAACACAACATGAGTCATTCATTTACGGCAGCAGGTGAGCTGAACTCTGACCCACTGGGTTCAAAAGTATCAAACCGGCTGAAAATGATTCTAAGTTGAGGGTTTTAAAAATGTAGGGGGGTAAAAATTAAGTCCTAGATGGAAAAAAAATATTCTAGCACCAAGAAAGTTGTGTTATAACTTATGTTGGGGTTGTTTCTTTGAGCTGGACCACAATCACCCATTTATTTATCAGCAAGGACAGTCCTGGTCACTGTGACACTTCTGGAGAAGCTGCAGACGTTACGCAACAGCTCACGATGGACGACCCTAAGAAGTTCTTTACTGTTGCTTTCTGGGGCTCTTGCAGAGGAAGGGTCGGTATGTTGTGTTGCACAAGTCTCTCAGTTGTTTTCTGCACATTCCTCTTAAATAGGCCACAGCGATAGAGAGGGGAAAAAACAGTTAATTCAGGGAATCATTTAAAGAAAGAAAGATGGAAACAGTTGTTTTTTTTTTTTATTTCAATGGTGATTGTCATAAAACTATTTCGACTTGTTGCATCTTGAAATAGATTTTTGTGTCCGTCAGGATGAATTCAGGAAAGCATAAAGAAGGTGTGGTTTTATTTTTTTCAGCTGAAGGTCCAAGGTTAGAGCTGGTTAGGTTAGAATAGTTAGAAAGGTTAGAAAAGTGCTGAGTGACCCCCACCTCCCTGGCGTTTTACCCAGGAAGCACCCGCTGGCTCCAATCCAAGAAGAATGGTTATTCTATTGGTCAGAACACCCATTCTTGCTCTGATACCTTTTTTTTTTTTCCTTAAGGACATTCCTGGTTGTTGACATATCTCAGTAAATGTCCCTGCTGGTCCAACGTTCCAAACTTTTGATTGACAGATTCTCTCAAGCGGTAGGGGCCTGGACAATAGCCCACTCCTGATTGGTGAGAGTGGTTGCCGTGGAAACACCGACTCAGATCAGCTTGGGGGAAAAAAATCGCTGCTTACTGACGATTTCTGGTTCTCACGTGGTGGCGTCCATATCACGAAAAAAAGGGGGGGCGACTAAATGGACTTCATTTAGTGTATTTTTGGCGCTATAGGGCACACCAGATTCTAGGGAACACCATCAACGAAAGGTCTATTTTCAAATTATGCTGCGTAAAAGGCCCATTAGTGAACCATTAGTGAGACAGTCAGACTCTTACAACCGCGTTCATATTAACTAGAACTTGTTTATAAGAGGCTATGCTTTAGTCACGTTAGCTTATTCACAGTATTTTGTTTGTAACACATGAAAAAAAACAGACTGATCCCATTGAAACTGGTGTTACTTTCACTACGCTACCTCTCAACCTTGTTAGTAACATAAAAAAACACGCTCCAACATCGCTGCACGTTAGCTATCCTACCGTATTCAAAACTAATGTTGAATGCAACAGAATTAATCCATGTAAGGCACTTTGGACTGGAAGCCACACTGTGGTTTTTGTTTCAAATCATTTAGTAAATGTGCCTTACAGTGTCAAAAACCTGATAGTTACAGCTGGAAGTAAGCCGCTTTCTATGGGTGACGTCACACTCAATATACAGCCAACCTGTGCTGAACTTTGAAATTGTTTTTAGTGCACGTGTGTCTTTTTACGAGTGTCAGAGTCACCTGGCTTGTTGATCCAAACCACATGTGCGTACACCCCCCCACAGATCGGGTGACTTTCCTGCCGGGGACGTTCCAGAATGTGAGCATCCCGCAGAATGAGACGGTGCAGGCCGTGGTGTCCAGGATTCTCCCGGAGGTGGCCTTCATCACGCTGCAGTTCCACACGCAACGCCGCAACGCCACACTCTCCTACAGCAGGGTGAGGCGCCGCTCCTCCACGCGCTTTTGTTTCATTTCTGCTCAACCCGTTCAGCACCGATGTTTACAGAAAACCCGCTGATCATAAAGTCCTTTCAAGCTCACCTTTTTGTTTTTACTCAGAGCTAAGGAAACGTGGACATGCTTTAAAAGGCTCGTATATATCAGGAGAGACCAATACATTTAGTCTAGCTATTATTGTTTTGCTGCACTTGAAAGAACTATCTCCAGTGAATGGAATAAACCTTTTACTGTAATTAAGAGCAAGCAAATGAAGGACATATAGCATTTGTTCAGTGTTTCTTCTGTCTGCAGCTGCAGGTTAATGTGTTTTTTGGGGGTCAGAAAATGAAGCATCCCTGACAGAGATGAAAGCTTGAAGCTGAAGACACCAACTTTCATTTCAATGAGCAAAACAAATGCGTTTGCTCTGTTTATCCTCGGTGGAGTCATTCTGATGACTCGGTGACGCTGAGCGCATGGAACCTCAGCTTTGCAGACATGTTTCTCAGCGTGTGCCCAGACGGTTAGTTCAGCCGCTGTGTGATGAATAGAGCTTTGTGCGCGAGGTCGCCTGACCCCCCCCTCCCAGAGAAAGTGGCAGTCAGCTGATAAACGGCCCACGGGTCACGACATGCAGAGCGGGAGAAAATCACTTGGTGCTGGTCTCATGAGTCCCCAGAGAAATACTCGCTCTCGGGTCGGACTTGTGGACGTATTAAGGTCAACTTTGTTGGTTTAGTCCTGATCACGGAAAAGAGAAAACAAAAATCTGGATGATAAGTCATTTCTCTCCTCTTTACAAACAGAATTTTGTTGATGCGTGTAATCGTCAGAGAAAGAGGAAGTGCAAATGAGAAACGATGAGCTTACTGTAGATTCAGTTTCCTCTGATAACTATTTGATCGCTTTCTCTGTTTTGACGTTTTCAGCATCTGCCTGCACTCTAGCAGTCTGCAGCACAGGATCGCGTCTCTGATCAGCATCGTTTTAGGCAGTTTGTTGAACTTTTCAATGAAGGTTTCAGCAAATAAAAGCAAAAGATGTGATCCTGTCTGAAGGGTGCAGACATGTCTGGAAACTCATCATGTCTGAGATATTCCAGTCATCCCTGAAAAGTGGGGAAAAAGCAATCATGTCTAAAAATCTGCAAATTCTTTTTCCCCCCCTAAAAACATGCAATCATGTTCAAAAATAACATGTCAGCAAAGTCGCAATCAAGTCTAAAAACTTGCCATGTAGTCTGAAAAGTTGTGATCATGTCTAAGAAGTTGCAACCATGTCAACAAAATTGCATTTGTCTAAAAAGTTGCCATCATCTCAGAAAAGTTGCAATCATGTCTAAAAAGTTGCAACCGTGTCAACAAAGTTGCAATCAAGTTGTTTTCATGTTAGAAAAGTTACAAATATGTCTGAAAAGATGGCGTCAGGGCGGCTGTGGTGCAGTGCTAAGGGGTCCACCTCCAATCGTAAGGTTGTGGGTTCGATTCCCGCCTTGCCCGCTCGTGTGTCAAGTGTCTTGGGGAAGACACTAAACCCCACGTTGCCTCTGGTGGAAGGTTGGCGCCAGTGTTCGGCAGCGGAGCCGCCATCAGTGTGTGAATGTGTGTGACTGTAAAGCACTTTTGGGCCTTCGAGGAAGGTAGAAAAGTAGACGCCATTTACCATTAACCAATGTCAGAAACGGTTAGAAAGGGCAATCCTGTCGGAAATGTTACAATTATTTCTTAAAAGCTGTGGACATGTTTTCAGACATTTTAGAAAAGTTGCAGTCGTGTATTAAAAGTGCCATCATGTCAAAAAAGTTGCGATCATTTCTTAAAATTTGCACACAGACTAAGAGGTGTAAATACGTCTGAAGACTACGATGATGTCTAACTCTGCGCACACATTGAGAAAGCGCTGCTTCCTGTTTTGTTTGGTAGTTACTTCAGCCGGAGCGTTCCCAACACTTGGCCGTTGCAGCAACGTCTTTGAGACAAAGCTGCAGTTTGACAATGCGGTTCTTATCACAGGCTGCACCTATGCTGGGGTGGTGCATGTGGTTGTTCAGCCGTGTCTCACTGCCCTGAGACGCCTTGGCTTTACTGTTGAGCTCTGAGACCCGTGAAGATTCAGGGCTGCTCCTCTGCTCTGCAGAGATGAGTAATCAACTCAACACCAGAGGAGACGTGGGTTGATCACACAGTTGCACAGATTCCAGTTTTCCATGTTTTAGCTGATGTTTGCATGTCAGCATGTTGGCATACACAGTCCAGAACTGTTGTTTGCTTTTTCAAATGTTTACTGATGTTTTTATTCCCCAGTACAATGCAGGTCCCCACATGTACTGACAAACCCGTATGTGTGTTTATCTCAGGTGCCGGATCTGAGCAGCTCTCTGACTGGAGTGGACTCGGGGCTCCTGTCGGCTCTGGAGCCGAGCCAGACCACGCTGTCTTTGTTCCTATCGTCCCCTGACAGCGAGGTCGTGGCGGGCACCGGCGTCATCCTGCCCTACTCCGGCTCTGGTAACTGTCAGGAAGTCCTTGCAACACCCACCTGCATGCTGCCGCTCTGATTTGCTCGAGAAGCTGAAATGAGGAAGTTGGACCTTCTGAGTAATGAAAGAGGATTTCTGCTAAAACCAAACTGGCAAAAGTTTCATAACAACTCAGTGGGTGATCTAGATACAGACTTGGAGCTGGTTCAGACCAACACTTGCACCGATTCTCCACCACAGCTCTCTGGTTTTATCATCCAAGTACCAAGAAGTCATACTAGAATGACAGGATGCCTCTAAAACCTGAAAAACCCATTTACTTTGAGTTGACATCATAAAGCAGCAACGTGTACATGTTTCAGATCCAGTTCCTGGAGCCTGTAACTCCGAGTTCAGCTTGGAGGTGGACCCAAATGTCTACATACGCTACAACCTCTATGAGACCACAGTCCTCTTCGCACCGGCCAACTTAGGATACGAGAGGTAACTTCCTGTTTGGCTTGTTCTGCTGCCTGCTTTCTCAGAAAGCTGTTGATCTTTGTTTTCTTGAGATTTATGAGATTCATTTTAATCACTACATACGACAAAACAGATGTTCCAAGACTATGTTTTAGTGTTTTGTTGATATTTATTCACAATTTTATTTATATGCAGATGATACGTGTTTTTATTTTTTTAGATTCTGATCCAAAAATCACCTAATTTCTCGTGTTCAATCTTAATTATCATCATTATAACAGATTCAGTGATGTCGTCCCACGGTGTAAAAGAACTTGACTATAAAAGAGAACTGGACTGAGTGAGTGTGATGTTACCCATAGAGAATGACTTACTTCTGGCTCCAACAAAATGAAGTCGATTTAGTTGCCATTTTTGCGATACCAGTGTCGCCGTGTTGGAGCCAGACTACATCAGTAAGTAGTGATTGGTCTGAGTCGGTTCCAGACATCGTATCTATGGAAACCATTCCCGCCAATCAGGAGAGAGCGTGTTGGTGGAAGACCACACCCCTACCACTGAAATCAGGCCAGAGAGAATCTGTCAATCAGACGTTTTAAGCGTTCAACTTACTTTGAGACATCTGATTGGTCGCTTTATAACTTGAACTACAGAAAAAATATCATAAAAAGAATCAGGATTATAAAGAAGATGTTAATAAAAATGCATCAGATCAAGAACGGTTAGTTTGACCAATAAAATGACTGACTTACAGCTGTTTATTTCTCTATAGAAGTCTTTGGGATTTTGGCTTTTTTTGGGAGCAGGTGGGCACTTCCTGTTTGGAACCCCGGGGGGGGAGGAGTCGCTCAGTTCAGTTTTTATTTACAATCAATGGTTTAGCCACTAACATCTTATATTTCTTTGGGTCATTTAAGTTGTTTTCGTGCTCATTTTTGTGGAGAAAAAGCAGGAACCTGCTGGAAATCCGATTAAAGGTCAGTCAAGGTCCATACGTGTAACCACCGTTCTTCGATTTCACTACAATTTAAATGAATTCAAATTTTTGTTTCAACACCAGTCACCCAAAACCAGACGTTTATCTCCACCAGCGGTCTCTGTGATGACTGGCTACTTCTGAGAGGTTCCTCTTTCATGTGGGCCCTTGATTTTGGAAATCCCAGAGTCGGCATGTCATACGGTTAATCGAGTTTGCAGCCCGTTAGTAACAGTGGTTTTTGGACGTCTGATGCCGATTGGTTTTTTTAAGCATGTTTGTTCTGGAGGCTGATATGATCCGGCTGCCTCATGACCTCTCACAACTGCAGTGAGTGTGAGACCACAAAGGTGGTTTTCTGCATCCATCTGGAGGGGTTCTTGGCCTTTATGCCAAAAGAAATCAGGATTTTCTTTGTTTTTGTTTGCATCTTAAAGTCTCAGCATTTGTTGACAGAAACATCTAATCAGAAATTCGCTGAGACATGGGAAGCTCTTCGTGACTTATCAATGCTGGACTCTCAGTGAATGTTTTGACTGAAGATTGAAGTGGAGAAGGTCTTTCTGTTTGTTTTAAGCTTGTAGGAGCTTCTTTATAAATGCGCGTGTGGTTTTGGAGGAAATGAACATCCGGGTGGCACAGATTAAAGAACCGTGCCGCTCTTTTCTGTTTGTTTCCGTCCCTTGTGTGGTTAAAGTTAAGAGTACCCGGTAAATATGTGGGTTGAAGGTTTTTCAAGAAAAAATAGATGCATTTCTGTTTAAGGTTTTCTTTTCTGAAGTTGCATTTTCTGCAGATGTTTGTCTGCAGGTTTGTGCAGAAGATTGTTGGACCTTCTTAATCCTCGGTGGCATAGATTGAACAAAGCTCTGGAAACATTCCTCCAGAGAGTTTGGTCCACGTTGACATGATAGCATCACAGTGGCTGCAGATTTGTCGGCTGCACATCCATGACGCTGATCTCCCGTTCCACCACATCCCAAAGGTTCTCTATTGGGTTGAGATCTCAGGGCTCCAGACTGCGACCAATTGGTCGCATTTTGCGACCAAAATTTGAGAGTTTGCGACTGAATTTTACATCCAGTCGCACACGTGCGACCAGTAAATTTGCCTCCCCCACACTACGTATTTTTTTATACATTAAATGTGGAAGGGTCACGTCAATGATCAATGAAATGATCTGAGACGTGAGCGCACACGCACGCAGGCAGACACACACTCGCGCACACTCATGAAACGCGAGCACACACTCTCGCGTGATGCTCGTCTGGGAGGCGGCCACTGCATGTGAGAAGAATAAGTCACTGTAAGTGGCTAAAATATGTGGAGGGGGCGGGGCCTAAAGATATTCGCGCGCGCGTAAACATCTGTGGGAAGGAAACGGTGACAAATATCATCACAACCTGATATGTGCGTCTGAGCTACGGGTAAGCGAACTATTGATTCGTTCTTCCGACCTGCGGCAAGTGTACCAGTGCCAGAGTGTACAGCAGGGGTCTCAAACTCGCGGTCCGCGGGCTATTTATGGCCCCCAAGATGATATTTTGCGTCCCCCGCCTTAATATGAAAATTTAATGTTACTGCAGCCCGCCAGTTTTAATGAATGACACTTTTTCATTGTCGTGCACGGAGATGACCAACCAATCACAGTGGGGTAAATGACTGTTGGGGGCGGGACAATGACAGGGCTTGAAAGCAGGACACCTGACAGCCCCCTCCCTCCCCAGACCACATTAAGGAGTTCCTTACTTTCCTTTAGAACGTATCTATTCACTCATAATTTTCTAAATACATGCAGTCCGTGCTGAACTTCTCTATGGGTCTCACAGAACCGGTGGAGGGTTGAGGGTTTAGTGTTTTGGTTACGGTTACGGCGGCGCATCAAACGGTTTATGCACGGCTGTTACGGCAGCACTCCGCTCCCGCGGGAGATGGTCAGCTGAGGAGAATAAATGTCCCCCACGTACGTGCGTGACAGCTAATGGGGCTTGAACTTTAAACACGTGCGGGCAAAAACAACATTAGTTTTAGACACACTGAAAATACGTGGGGAAAATGCAACGATAAACGTGTTTAAGGGAGATGAAGGCGAATCTGCAGCAAGACTGAAGGACAACAGGAAGTTGGAGTTGTCCTTAACATTCAATTTAGTTTTAATATTCCTCTCCCCCTTCTTAGTGTGATCTGTGTTATTATATATTTATTTTATGATTATTTTAATGTTTTGTAATGCATGTAGCCTTTTTAATGAATTGGTATTTTAAATTATTTTAATTAATCAGTCAACTACAAAAACCATGAGGACACATGTCCCATAATGCATTGTTTTGTAGTGTTTTGGGCAGCTTTCAGTCATTTCAGTTTCCAGCTGTGTCCAGGTAGGTTTGCCCCTTGCTCCCACACCTTTTGCGCGATATTTTTGTGATGATTGACAGTTGATGTTGGAGCAAAAACAAAAATATGTCTCACACCAGGTAATCTGTGCAGCGTTGAGTCCACCTGGGTGATCTCAAACACGCTTATTGTGCATCTTGGCTGCACCTATTTGGTGTCACAAAGATAAATTTCCATCAGTTTTCTTTACTATTTGTAATGTAATTTCAGCGATGCTGCTGTCAGTTTACCTTGTTGTTGCATCTTCAAAAGTGAAGAATAAAATGTGACACTGAATTAGAAACAGCACATTGTAATTTCTGCATCTATTATTAAAGTATTTATTCGTAATACAGTGGAAATTAGTAGATTTGGTTAGCATGTTGATTTACGGTATGCGCCCCTAAATTTTCTGGTTGCGCCCCTAAACTTTTCAGTTAGGGGCCACTGTGCTCCCAGTGAAAAAAGTTAGTCTGGAGCCCTGGATCTGGTAACTGTAGAGGCCGTTTGAGTTCAGAGAACTCATTACCATGTTGAAGAAACCAGTCTGAGATGATTCCAGCTTTATGACACGGTGCCTTCTCCTGCTGGAAGCAGCCATCAGAAGATGGTCCACTACATAAAGAGATGGACATGGGCAGCAACAATTCTCAGGAAGGCTGTGGTGTTGGAACCATGTTTAACTGATACCAAGAGGCCCAAAGTATGCCAAGCAAATATCAGATGACAGAAACACCACCAGCCTGAACTCTTGATAAAAGGCAGGATGGATCCATGCTTTCATGTTGTTGACACCAAATTCTGACCCTACCGTCCAATTGTGGCAGTAGAAATGGAGACTCATCAGACCAGACATTTTCCTCCCACCGTCTAAAAACATGCTTCATAGGTCAATTGTCCATAGGTGTGAGTGTGAATGGGTGTGTGATTGTGGCGCTGCGACAGTCTGGCGACCTGTCCAGGGTGTCCCCTGCCTTCGCCCACAAGTGGCCGGGATAGGCTCCAGCAGCCCTGTGACCCCGAAAGACAAGGAAAACGAAAAGACAAGGAAGCACACAGACCACACACCTGAAGATAAGAAGCTACCATTTCAATCTTGGGGGAATGTCAATTTAACGCAGCATAGATGGAGAGAACGTCTTATCGGCATTGGTTGAAACTAACGTTTATGAGGCACCGTATGCAAAAAAATTGGGGCTGAAGGCGTTTGACCCTCATGCCAAATCTACAGAGGACTTCATGTACGTCTAAGGAAAAGGAGAAACTCCTTCAATCAGTGCCGCGTTCCCGACAGCTGCTAATGTGCTTCAAGCAGCAGATGCTGCTAGCTCCGCCCTCTGCGACCACAGATAGACTCGATAGGCGTGCGTCTTTTGGGACCACGCCAGCACTGAAAGCAGAGGGGTTGTGGACTCCAAAATGCCAGACCTTTAACGCAAACGAGGACATTTCAGAACTTTTGAAGTGGATCACTTTAGTGATGTTCTGTGCTCAACTACTCTTTGAAAAGTGAGAGCAAATGTTTTATTTTTCCCAAATGAGAGCATGCATGCCGACAGAGACGACTGAAGAGGAATAATGATTACAAAATAATAGTCTCAAGAATCTTTTAAAAGCACACCTGAAAAGAAGAAATAGTTACGTTAGTTACGTAGTTCACTTAAATCATAAACGAATGTTTAATAGGTCTAAAGATAAAACCCTCTGTCACCAAACTTTCAGTCATGACTAATCAACAATTGATAAAAAAGCTAATTTTATTTCTTAAATAGGATTAAAACATGTCCTTTGCTGCACTACAATGTTGTGTTTCTGCCCAGTAGGGAGAGAGGGAAAAAAACTGGTTTGTACAAACTTTATAGTCATTTTCTACTGGATCCTAAACTACTGAAGTCCTGTTTGTATTCAGGTTAACAGAAGCGGTACGCAGAGAAGATGATGATGGCTTATTACAGCCATGACAAAAGACATTCTTGACATTTTCTCATTAACATTTTCAGTAAAAACAAAAATAAGACGCCTTATTTTTGTTTTTACTGAAAATGCAAAGAAAATTGTTTCATATATGAGATAAAATGAAATGAAGAAATACAACTTGGTCAGTATTTACTTTCTTTTTTAAACATTGCCCCCCCCTAGCAAGTAAGACCTTCGTTAATCCCTCTCTCCATAATTTGCAAAGGATAAGGAAACAATAGAAGACAAAGCTGTGATAAATAGGCAAATGTAGCAAAATCGTGCCTCTGTATGACTAAATCAATGGGCGAATCAAACAAACCAAAGGACAACGTATAACAGAAAAATATAGGTACAATTATTGCTGGTGTGACATTTATATGTAAAAAAAAAACAAATAATTAAGAAGAGGTGGATTATTTTGGACTATAAACTGAGGGGATGAGGTGATAGAATGTGAGGACCCCCGACTGAGAAAACGTGTCCCTCGGCCCGCTAGCTGAATATTTTAGGTTCTGGAGTTGTAATAGCTGCAAAGGGTCAGTCGGCCACAGGGACACCGTGGATGAGTCTTTAGATTTCCAGTGCAGTAATATTCTGGCTATTAGAGTAGCAAAAGCAAGGATATCTGTGTGTTTATTTCTTAGTGGATGTGGGTTTTTGGCGTGAAACGCCACATATGGCTGCTTCTGCACTAGGCTGGGAAGTGACATGGAGTACATCTGAGAAGGTTTTGAAAATTGTTGACCAATAGTTTACCAAAGCAGAGCAAAGTCCTGGGGCCTCATTTATAAACGTTGCGTACGCACAAAAGAAGGCCTACGCCACTCTCTACGCAATAGTTGAGATTTATAAAAAGCAAACTTGACGGGGAAATGTGCGGTCCTTCACGCAAGCTCTGACCCAGGCGTACGCACAAAAACGGGGGAAATGAGAAATGGAGACACCGTCGGCAGATGGAAGAAACACGTGAAAGTGAAAATGACAATCCTGCCTCTCATAAATAACATGAAGACCTCACAAAGCAAGTCTCACAATTAACAGCCTACAGGAACACCCGTTTGATCGATCAGCAGTGAAACAAAAAAAACAATCAAACGGAAGATACAACAGAAATTCAAATGAACACATATTTGCAGAAAGAAAAGTTATATATGTTCTGCAATATTGGCATGTAGTGCAATTCATCCTCGTAAATAATATAGTTAACAGAACGAAATAATGTACAAAACTGATATTCTCGTCAGTGTGTCCGTCTGGCGGAGCAGATAGAGGTGCAGACGGACGGACAGACGTATTAATTGTCCACTGGGGAAAGTTGTTTTCATATTAAAAAATTTCTTCATAAGCTATGGAATTATGGTATCCATGCATATGCCTTTAGTTTGTTTTATTTTTGATAAAACAATGTATGGTGTATGTCTCAACCATTCAGAAAGCAACAAGAAATTACATTTGCGCTGAACAATTTCCCATTTCCACGTTGATTATTACCGACATCTGTAGCTTGTCAGATGTAATTAAATGGAGGGAAATAAAATGCTCCATCACAATGCGTAATGACGCACAATGGCTGATCTTGCGCTCTTAGCAGATGTGGCAAATGGAAGAATTCGGAGTGAACGCTTCTTTAGACAGCAAGAAGACCTGCTGGCAAACGAGGACGAGTGGCTTACGAGCCGGTTCCCACTTCCTTGAGCCGTCCTATTGGACCTCTGCGGGCTTTTGGGCCCGGCGTTACAGAGGAGCACTCGGAGGAACCACGCGTGTCACCCGGTGCAGCATCTGGCGCTCCGGTCCCCCGCCCCCCTGTAGGTTGTGCCTCACAACCTCGGACCGGCGTCTGCCACCGTTTGCCGCTCACGTGCCTTTTTGGCATTAGTAATGTCCACACTGTGCCCTCCAAACAACACTTTTCTCCTCTTTTGCACCTCGCCAACGATAACTTCTACTTCACATTGAGTGAAGTTACGTTTTTTTGATTTCCTCTCGGTGTTTGCCATGGTTTCGCAATCAATGAATATTAATTTGTGGGCGTTTCACGGACTATTTATGGGCAACTATGGGCGTGTCATGACGCCGCAAAAGCTGCGCTGCATTTAGAATTGGTTGTGATTTATTAAGGGAAAGATGCGTAGGATGTGCGTGCGCACGGTTTTATGAATCCGAATATTTCTGTGCGTACGCACGTCCTATGTTTCATCCGTACGCCACTTCTGACGCAAATCCTACGCAAAGTTTTATAAATGAGGCCCCAGAACATGGGGGTTAGATTGGCTGGACTATTATGACATTTGTCCCAATTTGCACCCAGAGGAGGACAGATGAGGAGAGATTCTTGACAGTCTTACATTAGTGAAGTGAATGACTAGTCATCACTTTACTGTCTTAATTCCACAATAATTTTGGATGAAAATCAATAGAAATAATCAAATATGATCATATTTACATTCATAAACTTCCTAAAAATGTACAGAGATCAACTCCCAGAATCTTTATTGTAACCCTCTTCTTAAAGACCCACTCCAATAATAAAGGGTGTTTTTGTTGTTGTTGTTCTCATGATGGAGCACATATAGAAAAGACTTTACTGCATTTCTGATTATGTCTTTATTCAAATCATGATGAATCAGGAGCAAATGAAAACGCACAATTTGAAAAAGCTTGCGTTTGGGACGCAGCAACCGCCAAGGAGACGGGCCACAGTCTCCCTCCTCTGCTCCAATTCCAAGTCCTCCACTTGGAGACAAATAGAGACATTAACATTCTTCTAGTCTGAACTGGTATGTGGCTCAAAACTGTACGGATGGATGGCTTTGGTTGCTACTCTGTTAGCTTGTGGTTGTGAGGGTCTGTAAGCTAGTGGGAGAGAGTGTAAACAAAGAAATACTGGGATTTCAAAGTAGTACTACTTCTGCTCCTACAATCCCGCCCACAACTCTGAGAATCCTACTGAGCTGCAGAAAATATGACTTAAAAAAACAACATCACTGCATAATCATAATTACTACACCACTGGGAACAATTTTACAATAGATAAAAATATAGTTGGAGTGGGACTTAGGGAGCAAGAAGAGGGAGAAATAAAAACTGCTTATTTCTGCCACAGCTAAGCGACATTGGAGTGAGGATTCTCTATTAACAAAGAGGAGGAGTTTAACAGTATGCATGGGGACACTGTGTTCATGATTACATCATACAACATGGAGGTGTTACTTACACCTCTGGCTGGACTAGAAACAAACTGTTGACCAACTATGTGGATTTTGTTACTGGTTCTGATTCTCTTTTTCCGACCCTATGCCAAGGCGCTAGAACAGCTACTGGTTAGCGTAGCAGCAGCCAGGGCCAGATATCATGGCCATTTGGACTTTGACTCATCTGCTGGACTATTCAATCATGTAGTTGTAGAGTTAGATAAGCAAATTATCGCTAAGAGTTCTGGTACATCACCTGTCTGTCCTGGGGGAGGACCCCTCCTTCATGTGGACACTCCTGAGGTTTCTTCTTTTTTTACAGAATCCATTTTTTTTAAGAGTTTTTCCTTACCGAGAAGGAGGGTCAAAGGGCAGGGATGCCCAGTTTAGTTTGGTTTAGCCAATACCTTTTGAATTCTATGACTTTATGTTCTTTGAGATTCATATTTTGGACACAATCACGGGGATGAAAGCCCATTGAGACGACTTTTGTTGTAAATATTGGCCTATATAAATAAAATTGAATTGAATTGAAATAGAAAGGTAAAAGATGGGGGCAGAAGCCGAGGCTCTTTAGAAGGAAGAGAATGGAGGACTAGCTTAACCCTTGTGCTATCTTGAGGGGTCCAGATGACCCCACCCTTCCATTGACGTGTTCTCCCTACCATGACAAAGGTGGATAAAGGTGGAAAGATTTCATGTAATCCATGGACACCAGTGAAGATCACAAATCATTGAAGAAAAAAGGTTCAAAGCACTGTCTAGTGGGTCTAGATGACCCAACTCCCAACGTTAAAGTGCCTAGGATAGCACAAGGGTTAAGAGCCAAGACTGAAAAGAAGTTACTTCCAAGAGGTTTGTGAGGGTCTGGTCATGGATGCAGACATATTCAGATGTTCTGTTCTTTTGATAACAATTTTTGTTCCAAACTACAAGGATTTGGGTTTTTTCCTCGTTAGGGCTGGGAAATGGGCAGAGAAATTTGTCTTAATTTTTTTATATGCGTGGTCTTCAAAAGTCTGACATTTAACTTGAATGAAGTCGTAGGAACTCTGACTAACGTGGCCGGCTAGTGGGTGTGTTCTGGGCGGTATGTATGTCTGCAAATGTGTGGTTGTTCATAAAAATGCCGTCCTGTCAACAACTTTGAGGCTCCTGGAGTATAAAACAGAAATAAAATCTGTCCAATCCGAGATTCGGTTCACTCAGCTGCTGGACTGGACAACTAAGGGAGAAAAGTCCGAAATCTGTGAAAGATTTTGGGCTGACGGCCATTGTTTTCCTCCCGTCAGAGGCCAGACTCCTCCGGCCTGCGATGAATCCACGGACACAAACACCCGCTGGCGGCTGCAGTACGACGTCTACCAGTACTTCCTACCAGAGAACGACCTGTCGGAGAGCAGCCTGTTTTCCGGGCATCAGGCTGTGGCGGGCGTCCAACAGATGACGGCAGTCGGCAAACGGGTAATTTTTAGTTTGACCCAGAACTTTAGCTCTGGTGTTGAAGTTCTTTAGACTGCGGTAACTCTTCAACCAGAAGAATCGGCAGGAATTAGGTTGAATACGGAAACGGTAGAAGAGTTACGGTGATGCAAAGACCGTCGCCACTGGAGCTAAAGCTTCGCTTTTGACGGTTTAGCAATCGGATGATGGACGTTTATGCAATAGTCTCTTGTCTTCCCCGTCACCTCTACAAAAAGAAAAATCCCGATTGACTGATCACATCGTCACGACTACAAGGGCTTTCTGAACATTATTGATCCGTATTAACCAGTGGGACAGAAAGAAAAATTTGTTTCCCTTTCTCTTTAATATAACCGCAACGCAGAACAAATATGTCTTTTGTGCTCAAATCAACACTCGATTTGTGAGATAAATCCATTTGTAAGATCTGAAGATGAGAACTGTGAACCCTTCAACTCGGGACTGTTAGCTTTAGCGTTGATGAACTACCTTAACTCTCCAAACGTTTCGGAAATGAAAGTGTTTAAATGTTGCATTTCAGCAAAAAGCTGTCGTTTTTTTAATCCACTTCAGAATCCGCTGGAATTACGATAATTGCGTAAAAGGCGTGTTATTTTGTGTCGCTGGTGTTAAACGGTTAGATGCTTTGACACAAAACGAACCAGTTTTTTATTTAGGAATGCGACTTTGGGGAGAGTCCAGGTTTACAAAGTGATTGGTTAACAGTTTTTCCATAAAGTAGCACAAACGTTCTGGGAAAAACAACTGCATCCACTGCTGAATGAAAATCCTTTAAGGTACAATAAGAAGAAAAGAAAAACTTTCAAAGCATTTGAATCCCATCCACTTTGATAGCACTCCTAAGCAGCACAGCAAACAATCTTATGAATTTCACCGGGTGAATGCTGAGACTACCAAAGCGGCTGCTGCGTCCTGATTGGTCCGTGGCTCTCTATTGAAGTTCCAACAAAGTCCCACAGCTCTTGGGGATTTTGACCTTGTAAACGTCTAGTGTCGATGTTCTCGGCGGTCTCCTCTGAAGGTCTGACATCTCCTGTGTTCTGTGAAGGTCATGACCCTGCTGTCCACAGACAAGACCAGCGCCGTCTTCAACTCCATCCCCGGTCAGGGCGTCATCTACTCTGTGATCGTCAGGGACCCGCTGCTGAACACCTCCGCCTCCTACGTTCCCGCCCACACCTACGCCTGCAGCTTCACCTCCGCCCTGGACGGCTGTCAGACGCTCGGTCAGCTCCTCAGGAATCTGTCAGAAGGAAACGTCAAGCTGCAAATGTGCTGGAATAAAGTGTCGGGTCTGTTCCAGGAAAGGTCTCCACAAAGGTCTTCTTCACCATCACCGGCCTGGCCGGCCTGTTTGTCTGCTTCCTTGGACATCGCTTCTTCAAATGTGGTGAGTGGTTCCTGTCCGCTTCCTCGTCAGCCACGGCGGAGCCAGGAAGTGGTTCTAATAATCCTCCAGAAGATGAACAGACCTTTTCCCTCCACGTTCAGAGCTCTTCTGCATGGGCTTCAGCTTCTCGGCGTTCTTCGTCTTCGTCCTCATCACCAGAACCACCGACCTCCACTATGACGGTCCGTTCATTCTCCACCACGAGCTGCGGCTCAGAAACCTTCCCAGACCTTCACCGCTTGCGTCCGCCTCTCCGCAGAGCGCCTGGCGGTGTCGGCCGTGGTGGGCGTGATGGGCGGAGTCCTCCTGATGATGAGCTGGTGGCGTTTCGGCTCGGTCATGGCCTGCGTCGCCGTGGTGGGCCTCATGCTGGGCTTCCTGGTGGCCTCCGTGGTGCTCTTCACTCCGCTGGGTGACCTGGATGCCTTCAGGAACTCTGACGCCGTTTTCTGGACGACCTTCTCCTGCATCGTCCTGGTGGTTCCGCTCTTCTTCCTGCGCTGGCCCAGAGAGGTAACACACTTTACTGTGGCGCCATCAGGTGGCGAATAGATGAAATCATTCGTTTCTATGACAGAAAGTCTATAAATGTTGAAATAATTTCATGTAATCGCAGAAGTCTTGACTAGAAAGGAGAGGCTTTCACAAAAACTTTGTTTTATTGAGTAAAATTTAAAAAATCTAGAAAAAGTCAAATTGATGTGAAACAAAAATGGAGAAATATCATTAAAACACTTAAAGCTACTGGACATATGAGGCCAAGTAAAAATAAATCAGTTACTGAATACGCTGCTGCTTCCACTGAAACATTTCTTCATGAAACACCTCAACTGTGAGAGAATCCAGGAAGTCAGGTTGTTATTTAACATCAAACTGAACTCTTACGCTGCTTTAGAAACATGTGGTGCTTACATGCAAGTTTCTTTTAGAGCTGGGATCCAAAAAATGGATTTTCAAGAACAAACAACCTGTGTCCTTTTCTGTGACATAGAGTAACCCCGCCCCCTGTTCCCCTCCCCAGGGCAGGAAGCCTGCGGCCCGCCCAGCGTATGTTCTACGTCACGAACAGAAGTGTTTCTGTCTGATTCACAGCGATTTGAGTGAAGAAAAACTGCAGTTTAATCAGAATTCTCTCTACATTTACAGAAGAGAATGTTAAAAGCACCAAAAGCAGCATTTTCATCAGAGCGGGTCAATAAGCACGCCCCCCCTTCCCCCGCTACACCTGCTTGATGGGAACTATGAAGTCAAACTAATAACTGCTGGACAACTGGCGTTAAAAAAGTCTAGAAAAAAACAAGTGGGGAAGATTTTGAGGATGTTCACTTAGATGCATTTGTAGTTCTGTCTGAATGTGCAATTCCAAAATCGAAACACCAGCGTGCATCAATGCTCACTAGATGGGCGAATATAGACCACAATGCAATGCTTCGGAACCATTTTTGCCAGAAAAAATGTATTTAAATGTAACCATCAGCTTTTTTATCTTCAGAACTTAGTGGACTCATAAATAATCGTGGCAAAACGTTCATATTGATTAGATTTTAACTTTGTGAATCGATGACATTGTATCCGCCGTTTGGCCTTGATTACAGAAGGGGTTTATTCAGACATACCTCTGGTTTGTCAGAAAATTACTAACCCCTGTTGTTTAAGTAAAATATGTCCAGCAATAAATAGAGGCCTTCAGCTCTTATCTGTTTGCCCAGCTGTTGGCCGGGACAAGTAAAAAAAAATATATAAATAAAAAGTTGCTGGCTTTTAAAATTCAGGGCACTACATAGTGCCGCACTATATAGTTGTTAAGTAGTTAGTTAGGGGTTAGGACGGGAATTCTGACAGAGCTTTTAACTCTTTTTATTTTTGCAGCTTCGATGGTTAAAACCGGCTTTTCAAAAGGCGTGCGTCCCTCTGATGTGTCTTCCCTTTGAGCCTTTGATCCTTGCTCTCTAGCCCCTCCCCTTTGCCCCAAAACGGTCATTTTGTCTGTTGAAACAGCCGTTCAGAGCTGAGGTGGATGTGTGCGCTGGCTTCTTTGTGCCTCAGGGGAACATCTGCACGTGCGGCGTGGTGGGCGGGTACGCGGCGGTCCTGGCCGTCAACGCCTACGTTTACACCAGCCTGTCCTTCATCACGCTGAACATCCTCAAGCGGCTGCTCAACAGCAGCTTCAGCGCCGCCTTCACCGACGTGCCCTTCCAAACCATCGGTGAGTCTTTGCTCCGCCGGCTGTCGCCGAGGCGACGGCCTCTCTCACGCCACCCGCCCTGTCCCTTCCAGACTACGCCATGATCACGGTGTGGGTGGTGCTCGGCGTGTGCGGCGTGGTGCTGCAGCTCTACCGCGAGCGCGCCCGCCCCTTCTTCCCCCCCAGCCCGTACCTGATGTGGCAGCAGGAGCGCGAGCGCCGCAAGACCAACGTCCTGGACCCCAGCCACCACTTCCCGCCGCTGCCCAGCCGCCTGCTGGAGCGAGCGCGGCAGCTCACCAGACGGAGGGAGCCGGCGGGGGAGCACACGCCTCTGCTGCTTTAACCCCTCCCTCAGTCTGGAGGGTAGGACCCTGAAAGGGGAGGGGCCTGGATCCCGCCGGATCAGCCGGAGGAGGATCTGGAGGACTGAGGCGGGCTGAAGACTAACCAGTGATGACCCTGAACAGGAGGGCCCGTCACAGGCTCCGCCTCCACAGGCGTTTGCACTGAAACCACTATGTCTACAGGGCAGCGGCCCGAATTTTAGCCTGGAGTCAAAGCGACGGTTTGTTCCTCGTGCTTCGGATCAGTTTTAGGTTTTAGGACTCTGCAGGCCTCATGTTGGTGCAGATGAAGCCTCTTCAAATGAAAATCTGTGGTTTTAATTTAATGTTTTGATATTTAATAAACTGCCTCAAGGATCACGCCGCTCCTTCCTGCAGGTCAGACCGCTAGGTCACACGTTCGGGTTGAACCTTCTGAAAAACAACATAAAACTTCATGTCACCATTATGAGTTTAGTCAAGACGTCATCAGATTTCTTGACTGAAACGCATTAAAATACAAGAAGACAAACAGGAAATGAAGCAGATGAAAACACGGAGCTCCGGTCTGAATCCAGTTTTTAGGAGGAACACGAGCTGAAGTGAATTTTCAAAAAAAGAAAAGCAACAAATCAGGACTTTAAAGGGCCGAACGCTTTCCTTTCATCTGCACAGCACTCGCCTCCATCTTTGCAAGTCTGGATTTGTTTTCATGGACGAAACGCCGCCGAGGCCGACTCTAGGATGACGTCATTAAATGGGCGGCACCTACAAGGAGCGAAAGGCGGAGCCTCTGAGATCGTGTGGTCTTACTGAAAAGTTACTAATATTTAATAAAAACTGGTTCTTTAGTGTGCCAAAGATAATTGAAGGCGTAAAAAAAGCTGGATTTAGGCTTTTAGTGAAACTGCAAGTGAATTTGTTTTGCTTTAAAACGTTCGATTTGAAAAGATATGGTTGAGTTCTGTGATGTAGCGGTTAGCCCTCGCTAACAGGAAGCTCCTGGTTCAGATCCTGGCCGGGTTGGTCCTCGTGCGTGACCGGCTCTCCTCAGACAGAAACATGCGTCATCGCTGCACCGCTGATGCTAAACTGTCCTTAGGCGTGAGTCTGTGGTCCTGCAGACGGGTGACCCCCGCCTTCGCCCAATAGCAGTAGGGATTGGCTCCAGCAACCCCACGTCCCTGAACCGCAATGGTTTGGTAGATGAACTGAAAATTAAAAAAAATAGAGCCAGTATTTTTCGTAGATTTAGTCATGAGGCCCAAGCCAGGGTCGGATCCTGCTGGTCATCTGACAGAAAATCTTTGCCAAAGCCGATATGGGAATTGGACCGACGTCGTTGCTGTGGAGACCCCTGAAGGGAAAAGTATTTTCACACAGATGTGGAACCGTTAACACCGGTTTTTGTGTCAACCAACAGAGCATTGCATTCAGTAATTGGTTAGCTCTAGTGTTTGTCCAGTTCTTCCAGCTGCAGAAATATTATTGGATGTCCCAGTGGTTTCACCCTCACCCTGTTCTCCCACAATTATTTTACTGACCAAAACGTTCCTGGAATTCTGACTTTTGTCTTTTATTCTAAAGATTTTTTCATGTTCTATAACAGAAAATTAAAAATAATGTCAAAATTAAATCAAAACCGTGAAAACAATGCAGTACTAGCTTTAGACCACAAGGGGTCATCATAGCACATCTGCTGTTCTTCAGATTTCTTTATTTTTGCAGATTTACCACAAAGACAATTCTTAAGAAGTATTTAATAGTTTATTGAGTAGAACAACAAAAACTACAAATAAAGAAACATTCAGACGAGACAGATTTCTGTAAAGTGCCAAAGAAAAACATCCTAATCAAGATTTCAACAGGACCACATAAAAAAAACTAGACCTTTAACAATTAAAACCTTTGTTCTTTAGTGTTTTCCATAAAAGACGCTTAGATCAGTAGTTTTTCCTACAAATGAAAAGTCATAAATGAGCAGTAAAACCTTCATCTCTTACATTCTAACGCCACTCCGCTTCCACTGAAGGCACGCGAGGAACAGACCACGCCCACAAAAGGCTGACATCAGCTTCCTGCAGATGGAGCGGATCTCCTGGTTCTGAAGAACCCGTGCACGGTGCACGTGTCGATGCGTGACGCTCCGAGACTCCGTGTTTGTTTGCTGAGCTGAGGCTCTAACATGTGCTGACTGCTGAAGAGGCGGAGCTACCAGCCTGCTGGTCACGCCCACTGCTTCCTCCTGCAGTTCATTTCAAAATAAGGCTCCTCCCTTTTGCTGCTCAGGGGGGGGGTTTTGGCGGCAGTTCTCTGCTGGACCCCATCTGTACGTTCCGGTTTGACCGTCGCTTTGGAGCCTGCTGTCATTTCTGGTTTTTGCCCCGCCTCCTTTGTGGTGGTAGGGGCTTTCTGATTGGCTCTAATGCCCGTGTTGGCCCCTGGGACCACCCTGGGGGCGTTCCCCTTGTTGGGCATCTGTAGCCGGGTTTTGGCGGGACCATCTGTGCCTTTGGGCGGGGCAAAGGCGGGCTTTGGTGGGGTTGGGGAAACGGTCCGTGAGCTGGGGGTGGGGGTCCTGGACTGGGGGGCTGCAGCGGCTCTTGTGGCTGTCCTCGCCCGCCTAACTGCTTCCAAGCGCAGGCGTGAGGCCGGAGAGCCGGAGCGCCGCTGCGCCAGACGAGAGCGCTGGTTTGCGCCCGTTGGGGGGCGGGCATCTCTAGAGGGAGGGGCTGGTGTGGCGAGTGAGCGGGGCACGGGGGTGGCGCAGGGGCTGGAAGGTTTGGCGCATTTGGAAGACGGCTCGGGGCAGACCGGGCTCCGGGGCTTGGAGGCCGGGCCCTGAGTCCTGAGCTTACCTTTGGGGGCGGGGCTTGTAACTGTAGGATGACCTGTTGGGGTCGCAGCTCTGCGCTGTACCTGCACCCCCCGGCGCCCCAAGCAGGGGGAGCTCCCCACAGAGGCAGAGGGTGAAGGGGCGGGGGACTTGGTGGTGACGGGCAGCGGCAGCATGGTGGGCTTTCTCGGGGAGGAGCTTGGCGTCGTCTGGACAGTCTTTTTGGGGGCTGGACCTCTCCGGGGTAGTGTGGGGGTGCAGGCAGGGGAGGGGGTGTGGGAGCGACAGGTGTATGCAGGTGGGGGGTGCTTACAGGCTGAGCCTGACGAAGAACAAGAGCTGGAGGAGGAAGCAGATGAGGAGGAGGAGACAAGGTCATCCACAGCAGCCAGGGGGTCCATGTCAGGGGGCGGGGCCACACTGCTGGGGGGCCCTCTGGGACCTGGGGGGCCCTTCTGGAAGGCCAGGATCTTTTGCTCCAGGGTGGTGAATTGCAGAACTCGCAGCGGGTCGTACTTGCTGAGGAAACCTCGCAGGGTGTCCCAGCCGCCGCCAACGCGCACCATCACGTGTTTCCCATGAAGCATCTGGGCGGGGCAAAAGAAAGTGGTTTCACGACCGTCACTTTGAGTGACACTGGCGTCTCGTCACCGGGACCACTCACCCGGATGAAGATGGTCTTGTCTCCCAGCCTGTAGCGGCCCTCCGACAGATACTCGATGGAGACCCGGTTGGAGCAGCTGCACGGGGGCTCGTCCGGGTCGGGCTCCTGCAGGAAGCAGAGTGGAGGGAAACAGAAGAGGCGTTTCTACAGAAGCTGAAGCTCTTCTAAAAAGCGTTAAACCCCTCAATGCTGTTTTTGTAAAATAAAGGATCAGAAAAATAATTTATTTTTTCCGCTTTCGAAAAAAAACTAAATGTTTTCCTTCGTCCACATCAGAGAGAAGCGGTATTTTTAGCACAGGTCTGGAGGACTCGTGTCCGCTGAGCCGGACCTAACCGGCGCCGTCACGCTGCACGTGTGAGCCATCTGCACGCCGCTGGGCATCTGCAGTCACGCGGTCAGCTGTGATGTGTCACGGCTCGCACATGCAGCCCCGCTGTGACACAGCGTGCTGCACGTGCACGCCCGCGCCGCACGTGCACGCCCGCGCCGCACGTGCACGCCCGCCACACTCACCCCAGGATGGTAGAGGCCGCCGTGCTGGCAGCACACGCTGAAGGTTTTCACCGCTGGAGGGGGCTCCTCGGCCAGAAGCCGCGTCTCCTCCATCTCGATCTCCTTCTCCAGCTTCACCAACACGGGAGGCTCCACGCCGTACCTGAGAGTTCCAAATGGGTCAGAGACGTTAACCCCGCCCCCTGAAATGTGATTCGCCGGGAGGGGGACTCACTTGGAGACGATGCGGCCGATCTCCAGAAGACACAGGCAGACCTGCCGAGGATCTTTGTGCAGCACTGAAGCAGAACACAGAAGCAGTCAGAACACGCCAACAGTCACGCCACACGTGCTCCAGAGCATCCGCCAGACTGGAGGGAAAACTTCCTTTGTGGCACTTTAGAGAGTCGACTCTGTGGGGGGTCGGGGGTGGGTTTTATTAGATTACGAGCTATTTGGTCATTGGTTGGCCGGAGAATTTCAAAAAGTTTGTCTAATTATTGCCCATGTTAGGAACATTGAGGTGGGCGGAGCCAACTCCAGTCAACGTTTACCGTCCAGAACATCATCCATCAGTGTGTTCATGCGGTTCAGACTCAAAGCCTCATTTTTCAGATCCATCGGCTCAACACGACCTTTAGAAGAACGGCAGAGCGAGGCCGTTACCATGACGACGCGTCGCACTGAGTTTTCAATAGTGAAAAACGATTTAAACATCTAACAAGATTAGAGTAATTATCAATTTATCATTTATTGCTTTTATAAGTGACTTCATGTAAAATGAATAGACATGGCAGCAGTAGCCGTCCGACGTAAAAAAAAACGAACACGATTTTTAAAAATAAATTGTTATTAATGAATTGGGATTAAAATGCTAATTTGATGTTAGTGAATTTAAATGCCCGTGGTCAAACCCGCTGGTGAAGGTGAAACCGTTTCGTTTACCGAGGCCCTCCGACTCAAACAGGTAGGTCTCCTCCACGCCGATGCGGCGACACCAGGCCAGGAAGTTGGCGGTGTTGTCCCGAGCGAAGAAGGAACCTGGAGAGGCGTCCCGTTTGCACGCCACCGTCTTGGTGGGGAAGAGCTGTCCGGGGGGGGGGGGGGGGCAAAAACAAAAAGAGAACAGTGTCTCACAGAGATAAAAATCTGATGAAATCACGTTCGCCTCTCAGGTTTTAGTTGATTTTTCAGCTTTTTTGAAAACACGAAGTGTTTTTAAAATACCAGGAAGTAAACAAATGGCATTAAAGTCTCTCCGATCCTCTGAACCTTTCAAAGCGTTTCCCAGTGCTCTTTGAATCAGTCAAAATCCCAAAATCTGGGTCCTTTTCTAGGACTTAGTTTCTGCAGAGCGGCAGGAAGTCATTACAAATTCACCTCGAAGTTGTGGCCGGGACTATTCCCTCATCACCCACATCTGAGAGTTCTCCGTTTACACTTGACCTCTAGCTTACAGCCCCACACCAACATTAGCAGAGTATGTCTTTGCAATGAAATGTTCATGAAATGGTTCACTTAACCTCTGAAGACCCAAGCTAACATATGAGCTAACTCTGCGCTAACAGAGCTCCAGTTTAGCCAAAATACTACCGTGGAGCTACAGCCCAAAAGAGGTTATTAAAAAGTTCAAAGAATGATTTAACATTTTCATTGCTGCAAAAGCTGATTAATTTGTCTGCAAGGGCATCAGAATGGAGGAGAGGACTCCTGAATTTCCCGTCTGTACGTCCTCTTGTCACGTTACAAACAACAAAACAGGCTTTTCGTTGGAGTGGACCTTAAACAGATATGATGATTTAAGGTAATGGCTACAGCGTGCCTTCTCTGGTTACCATGGTGATGGGTCACTACTTTGTGAACTTTGAAACACAAACCCACTTCCAGATGTGAAAAGGGGGCCGACGGGTCTATGAAACACGGGCAGAAAAGAGTTGAACCTTCAGTTAAAAATCTTTTATTTATTTTTTATCCTAAAGGTCATTCTGTTTTTGTTAGTTTTTAACTGGTTGGAGGAGGCGGGGATGCTTGCAAACGGGAGCGTCACGCCACTCACCTTGCTGCGTGCGGGGGAGGCGTTCTGGTTCACTTTAGCCTGCAGCACGCCGATCAGCTGACAGAGCCGGACGCCGTTGTTCAGCTCCTCCATGAAGAACTCGGCCCTCACCTCCTCTCCTGGAAAGACCATTTCAAACAGCATTATGACCCGACGCCCCCTGCAGGGAGGAGGTGAAAGCTTGATGAGTGGGGGGGGGGGGGTCGTTCTGGTTGGAAACACGTCTGTTTTCTTCCAGACTCTGAGAATCAGAGGACTAATAAGGGTCACGGGGGTCACGGGGCCCGTAACCACCGGGGTCAGGAGGGGACCTCGATCTTCCAGTCTGTTTCTAGTCGGCCAACAAAAGACTTGGTTTCTACCCAGATTCAGTTTCTTCCCTGCTGCATTGTTTGCATTTGGACAAAAGTGGGCGTGTGTCCTCGCCGTTTCATGCCCCCCCCCCCCATATTACTGGGTAACAAGTCCGACTCCGTCCTCACCCAGCAGAGAGCTCAGCCAGATGGCCAGGTCCTCCTGCATGGGCACCAGCGTGGCCTCGTGTCGCACCGCCAGCCACTGGTCGTACTGGAAGACGTCTGCGAGGCCGGGTCCGTGCCGCTGGCCCAGCAGGCCGCGGGGGCTCCTGGGGCTCAGCAGGGGGGCATCGAACTTCTCGCCGTGCCAAACCTGAAGAAAAAATTTTTTTTTTAAAAAGTTCATTGGTGTCGGTGTAACCCGACGGTGACCCGACCGCCTCAGTCTCTGTGCCTGGAGGCAGCAGCTGATGTCGCCTCACATCCATCCACCCCCCCCCCCACCACCACCACCACCACCACCACCACCATTACGGTGGAGTCTCTGAAGTCAGACTGAAGGAAACAAACGCATGTTTGACCCAAATTGAAGAGCACAACTCAGATCAACGATCAGGATTTCTTCTGTCTGACGGGGTAAATAGAAATACAAACAGTGTTTTGAAGCTTTGGACGTCTAAGTGTTTGAAAAATTTCGTTAAAATTACCCATCATGGGTTCAAATTCACGATGATGACCAATTTAGAAACAAATTTAATAAACCTACAAAAAAAAAATATTATAGACGTTTTTCCTTTAAATGGTAAAATCTAGAAGTGTCTGCAGCCTAAATCTTTCCTAGAAAATAAACCATAGTTTTGTATTTGGGTTGTTTCACTGCAGTTTTCTCCATTTTGTGTATAAGAGAATAAAAATGACGGACAAAAATGTTTTTCTTTAAAAACTTCTAAGCTGCACCATCAACAGAACAGCATCAGTTTAACCGACACGAACACTTTCAGCAAAAAACTGACACTCAAAAACCATTCGGCCCCGCCCTGACCTCAAAGATACTGAGCGACAGCAGGCAAAAAGATAAAGACAAAATGTCTTTAAAAACGAATAAGGTATAAAACAATCGGTTCCAAATCCAATCAAATCAGACCTGCAGAGATCTGCTGCTCCCTTCAGTTTAATTGACCACAGAAAGGAAAAACACAAAGAAGCAGCAGCAGCAGATGTGTGCGAGGAAAACACACAACACGGTACCAGACATGACAACCCACTTCCACCTTGTTCTGTCCGTCTGTGGAGATCAGCCTTTGATCTCCTCGGGGGTTGTGGGTTTCATCCGTGTTTGCAGAGAGGAAGTTCAAAAACAGGTTCAAGGGTTTGAGGGAACAGATTATTCTGCTGATAACATCAGTCTGAGGAAACGATTAGAAAAGTATGTTCATTTGTAGAGACTTTTCCCCAATTCTGATCATTCAAAAAAGAAAAAAAAAAATCATTGATCATTCAACAGCTGCATGAAGATGCTGCTGTACCACATCCAGGACAGCAGGTGGCAGTATGCACACTTTTCACAGTTTCATGTTCTTTTTCTAGCATTAAAACCATTTTATTAATAGATTGATTTATTCTGGACCCTTTTTTATTAATTTATTTCTATGACCAGCGATGACAAATGGGTCAATTTAGTCGATTCATGGAGGAAAAGAGAAACATCAGTTTGTTTCTGTCCGTTTCTTGACAATCACGCTAAATGACGTCAAAGCCTCAGAGAATCGGTGTCGGGGATCTCAGCAGATCTCCTCCAGGGTTTACTGAACCGCGCTCCGGCGCCAGGCCCGGTTTGCTTCGGCCTTGGACCGGATCTCATTTGGAAACCTGAGGGAACGAGGACCGACGCTCCCGAGCCTCCAAACTGGAAAAGCTCTCCACGCTGACGTTACGCAACAGCTGAGCAAAACCCCGGTGGGTCGATTCCCTGATCACGTCAGGAAACCAGAGCAGGGAAGGGGGGGGGGGGGGGGGGGTCAGATCAATGTCAGTCAGAATGGACCCTCTGTCAAACGCGCCAGATGATCCAGCGGCTGCGGCGGAGACACGCTTGCAGGAAAGCGGCCGGCTGATCCAGCCCGGAAAAGCTCAAAGCTGAGGTTGCTGCGGTCGTTCCCACGGCGACTCTGACGGCTCGAGCCACTTGTGGCGCGGACCGGGTCACAGCGGCAGCTTTACGGACTCTGGAACCCAGCAAACAGAGGAGCTTTCTGGTTTCCCATGGTCCGGTTCCTGACCTTTGACCTGGAGGATCAACATCTCGCCTCAAAAGAGCCGAGATGCTTTCACAACACCGTTTGTTAGGCTGGAAGATTTATGACCAAGAGGGACAGAAAATACTTTTGTCAAGTACAAGGCTCTTTCCATTTTAACCCTTTTTTTATCTTGTGGGGTCCAGATGACCCCAGTGGGGTCATCTGGGGTCATCTGGACCCCACAAGATAGCACAAGGGTTAAAAATCAGCTTTCATCTTCATTTTAACCCAGATTTTTTATCGTTTTTTTGAGCTGCTTTTCTGTTTTTCAGCCGTTTCGCTACATTCCAGTTGATTTTCCAAAGAGCCGAGAGATAAAGCCGAGCGATGCCGATGGAGATCTTCCAGCTTTTTCCGCCTGCTCCTAAAATAAAACCCCTTTTCAAGGTGGATTCAGTTTTCAGTCACGCAATCTGAAGAGGAGATCGCCTGAACCGGAACGAGGTGGTGCAGAAAGATTTGGAAACATTCAAGCAGATTAGCAGAAATTCCAGAAAGGATTTTTTTTTTTTTGAAAAAGCTGAACTTTGAATTTGAGGATGCAGCTTTGCATCACCAGGAGGATCAATATCCTCACAGGAGACCGGATCAGCTGTCATCTGAACATGTTTACAGTCAGAGAGCGGCCTGGGCGTGGAGCGGCGCTCCAGGACCGAGCCAAACCCCAAACACCAGCCGCTTGTTGTTGTGGGACACTTTGTTTCTGGGTGTGGAGTCGAGCTCAGGAACGTCAGACACCAAGAACAACAACAACAACCAGACGGCGAGCTGGGACGCACGTGGGCCGGCCGCGGCGCCGACAGACGTCTGCGACTCGTTATGGAATCCCAACAACCGTGAGACGAGTGGAAAACGTCCTCAGAGCTCGGAGAAAGTGGAGACTCTGCTCAGGAGCTCCAGGCTGAGAGTTTGAGCTGCAAAACTGGTTTTCAGGAACCGAGCTTACCTGAATTCCACCCTGGACAGCCATGACGGAGCTCAGATTCACTTCTTCATTCTGGAACAAAAAACAAAAAAAAACAAATGAGAGGGTCGCTCCAGAGAACAGCGTCTGTTTCTGAAACACCAGACCAGAAAGAGCTATACTGGAGCAAATGCAAGACGCAGGAAACACTTCTGCACTCATTTTAAGGTCATAAATTAGAGGGAAACAAACATTTTAGTGCTAAAACCACCAAGATTTTTCTTTCACACTCATCCATTTTTAATAAAAGTGATCAAAAAAAGGATGGAAATGGTGCAAATTTACCAAAATCCAAAACTTCATTCTGAAATGGCTCCAAAAGCCTTTGACTTCCAGAATGAAGAGCACTCAAAAACAAAAGCGGAGCCACGTCGGTTCACCGAGTGACCTCTGGGGACGGAGTCGACCAACAATCTCAAAACCTTGATGTTCACATCGTTGTGTTAATGTTTTACTCATTGAAGGACTGGAATCCATCTTTAAAAACTTTGTTTTCATACATAAATCAAAACTAAAAGGAGGCGACGGGGACAAACCTTAAAACCTGGTTGGAGTTCTTTCAAGCTCCTCCCCAGAGGACATGTCTGCCTGTACGTCCACAAATGCGTGAATGACGTCTGTGGTCACATGACCTCACCGCCGCGTGTCGACTCGTTTAAAAGCAGCCGTAACTCTGCAAAGCTCACTCATGATGGATGAGGGTGGTTGCCATAGAAACAATGACTCTGATCAGCCAGTGCTTAGTGGGTCCAACATGGTTTTGTCCCAAAAAAACAAAAAAAAAAAAAAACAACAACCTCCGCCTAAATTGACTTAATTTGGTTGGAGCCAGAAGTTAGCCGTTATAAATAGGTGACATCACACACTTCTATATTCACACACCCCCTTTTATCCAATATTGTTATTACTACGATACAATTAATGAAAATGAATGCATTTTAAGAGTTTAACCTTTGTTTAAATAGAGCCGGTTTACATTAATGAAAATGGGCCCCCTAGTGGTTATACAATGAAGTGCATCGGCTCTACTTGGTTTCAGACCAGCATCAATCAAAGACAGACAAGTGGGTCCATTTCATTTATACAAACAAAGCGGTTCAAATCCCTAAAAGAGACTTTGTTTTCCTGACATCTTGACAACCAGAAGGAAACTTTCTCCTACTTTGGTTCTGTTCACGCTTTAGAGCCCGATCAGGCAGAACGCAGAAGACCGAATCAAAAAAGGCACGAACCGGAAAAAAGAACAGATTCAGTCCAGATGTTCAGCCTCTGAAATGTGAATTCACCGAGGAGCAAAGTGTGGACAGATTGGAACAGCGTGTAGTTTTTTAGTTAAAGCGTCTGCGTCTCCTTAAAGTCCCCCTCCCATCCTCTTTTCGTCCATTTCCAAAGCGTTCCCAGCGCTCCTTTAATCACAATTAGGACATTTTTGACCTGGTTTCTGCAGAGCAGCAGGAGATTTGAATTTTCTTTCTGCATGTCCTCCATCTTCCTCGTGGACGGAATTCAACCTTTCTAGCTCCCAGCATCCAAATCTGTTCTTGTTAAACATCAGAGGCGTCTGGTTGATCTTTTCCTCTTCAGCCGCTCGGATCCAACAAGAAGGAGCTTCATCCTGGGGGGGGGGGGGCAGACACTGATGGGAAAACCTTTGGGGTTTTTTTTTTTTTTGGGGACATTTAGCGAATTCAACTTTCTCACGAGGACCCCCCCCCACACACACACACAGGATGTGCAGGATTCCCCCGACCCTCTGCTGTCCCTGAGGGGGGGCGTGTTCCACACCCAGGGGCCGGTCGGGGGAAGAAGGCAATCAGCAGCTCACAACACGGATCATTTGGTCTCCACAGCTGAGGCGTTAGCCATCCGTCACGGTGACCCCCCCCCCCCCAGAGAGAGGTCGGATCAACTTCAAAAACAGGTTCAGGAAGACTTTCAGGTTTTTGGGACAAAAAGATTTCCGTCCGTCCGTCAGCCGCCCACATCCAGAAATCTGACCCGACGCTGCAACCGGAGCAGCACCAAGGAGGGGGAGGGCAGATCTGGTCCCAACCGAGGATGGAAGGGGGTGTCAGACACGACGACTCACCTCGGGACAGAACCGCCACGGCAGCAAGGGATGACTCTCCAGCGCACATCCTCATCCAGCGCCCGCTCGGCCACGAGTGAGCCTGGGGGAGAGAGGCCGGGAATGACAGCGAGGGAGGGGCGGGGGGGCGGGGAGGCGCAAACGGAGAGGCCCGACTAATGAAGTGGCTCCGCTTCACTAAGCCCAGCCCCCACAAACCCATCACAGTGGGACCAAAGCACAAGCAAGCATTGCTTCAACCCCCACACCACCACCACTTCATTTCCAAACAGAACTCAATGACATAGAAAGAGCTGGACAGAGGTGCTGGTTCAATTCCATTCCCCCACTAAACGGCTAGGTCCAACTAACCCCCAATTAATGTAAAACTCAGCAGCCGTGGAAGCTCTTTAGGGTTCCAACAGTCCAACAACCTCTGGAGCCGTGCACGTGTCGCGCACGTGACCTGGAAGGTGTTCGCCTTTGCCCCCGTTAACGGCAGCTAAAAACTAGAAACGCACGACGAACTTTTCCATTCGTGAGGAGGAGGAGGAGAGCGTCCGCACGGACAAGGCCCCGGCCTGTGGCTCCAGCTGCAAACATCTGTGCCCCCCCCCCACGGGGACCAAAGGCACCCACTCACAGTCAAATGTCAGGCCTGAAGGAGGGTCAGAGCGGACGGACGGACAGACAAAACCCGTCTTCTTGTAGAGCTGGGCTCTGGAGGGAATTGAGTCTGTGACGCACAGCGGCGTCCAGCACGCACAGTCTGCAGCAGAAAACATCCAACAATGACGGTTTTATGAGATGACCCCGGGGGGGGGGGGCAAACTACAGCCCAGGGGCCAAATGTGGCCCATTAACTATTTCATCAGGCTGGAATAAATTCTACTAATGATCCTCAATTTTATTTTTCCCTGTAATTCTGGCGTTTACACATAAATTGAGCTTCGCTGAAGAGCAGAAAGTTATTTTGCTTTCACGTCTTAATGGAGGATTTATTTTTCTGACGTTCGTGTGTCCCAAAGTCGGAAAGTCATTCTTCCCAATCATTCCAACAGCACATGAATGCAGCATTTCTAAGAAACTAATAAGTTTACATTTTTCCTTGAGGGACATCAACCCATGTTATGCAATTGGTGCTAAAATGAGAATAAAAGCCAGTTTTACAAGAAAAAAAAACAAAACGTTCTGATTTAAAGTACATTAAAGGATATGCGGAAAACCCGCGATTTGCGATATCCGGGATCAATATCGCGATGATATAACTTGGCGATACATGAAAAAAATAACACAACCAAAAGCATCGTTTTTGTTGCGCTGCAACAGTTTAATTAACGTCAATATAACTTAAATTATACTCCAAATGACCCTCGTCTATACAAATTGGTTAAATGCATACATGGATTTATTTGATTTCTTAAATAATTCAAGCTGCCATAAGATTGTTGCAGCACTTTTAAGGTAACAATTAGTCGCAATTGTAGCTGTCTTTTGTGATATGCGTATCGCACCGCTTCATACTGCGATAACCATAAATATGCAATTTATTGTGCTTTTGCAATTTCTTGCTCTTACAAGGTGGATTTCCAAAACATCTGCTCCTGGTCCGTCCCCCATGTGGCCCACAGGTCAAAAGGTTTGCCCTCCCCTGAGATAAAACATCAACAACTTGATTGGCGGTGATGTGCGGCTCTGGTGTTTTCTACGCTACGTTCACCAACGGCCTCGTGGTTGCAGGCAGAGGCCGTTTGGTTCTGCAGGTGTCCGGCTGCGTCACGCTGTCGTCAAACTCCCGATCTGCACCAGAACTCGGAGGATCTTCAACAAGCGTCAGAGTAGACTGAGTGGTCCAAGTCCCGCCAGTCAGTGCTGAGGCGTCGGTAACTTCACCCACGTCGTCACCAAAGCTACTAAGGCCTTTAAGCCTTTAAAATACAGTGACTCTGCAACCGTTGACGCAATTAATGAAACTGTGTCGCGACGAAAAGCAGCCTTTCTTCGCGACAGAATCCGCCATTTCCTGTCGATTGTATAGACGGTCAAAGAAAGTTTGTTATTTAGGCGTCGCCGGCGACGTGTCAGGTGTTAAAGGGTTAACGGATTTCAGTTTGAGTTCAGTTTGTCTCACTAAAGTCATGGAATGAATGTAAAGGATGGATGAAGGGTGTGATCACAGAACCTTTGGGTTCTATTAAACTTCTCTGGTGCATTATGGGACCTAAAAAAAAGAAAAGAACTTCCTCCAAAGACCCAATTAATTTTTGTTACAAAACCCAGACAACTAGACATTAAGGTGAGAGGAGACTAACGTAAGCAAAAGCCCCCAGTGGTTATTCACTGAATTGCACTCTGGGTACTAGTTTTTTTATTTGAAGTGGCTTCAAACAGGACTAGATAACCAGTGAAAATGAACGGACCGTCTTGAAACAAATCCGTTTTCTGCACCATCTTCGCCACGTATCAATAACTTCAGTTCGCAACAATCAGCCAGCTTTGGGTTGTCAGGACTTCATTTCCCAGCAGCCTCAGAGTGAAAAACGCAGATTTAGACACAGAAAGCCGTTTCTAACAGGAAAAGCTGGAGCAAGGGTCGGAGCTGAACACAGACGCCGTCGGCGTGTCCGAGTCCTCCGTCTGCGTTCACGCCGCCCCGCTCCAGTCACAGCCAATAATCATTTAAGAGGATCAGAGCTATTCCAGACAGCAGAGCGCGTCCACCTCCACGACGCGGCACACGTGGTGCACGCCTGCGGCGCCCCGAGGTGCATGTGCGCACTCGTGCATGAGGACTAGAGAGAATTACATAAGGAGTTAAAAAAGGGAAAGTTCAGGCGGTGGCGTTCCACTACAGGCAGCATGTGTCAGAGGATGAGCTCAGTATAGATGGGATTCTGCCCGTCTTTATTTGCTCAAGCGCGACCTCGGGCCGGTGACCCCCGCCTCAGGCTTTCATCCCGAACACTGCGGCCCACACCAACACATCCTCCCCTCCTGCCCCGCAGTCCAAAGCGGGTTTTTTTGGACCCCACTAGTCCCTGGAGAACAGCAACTCCTCCTCCATTAGAGGCCTTCCTGCTGAGCCCTTTGTGTCTGGACTTAATTACGCTGTCAGGAGTGTTTCATTTAGAGCCGGGCCTCCCCCTCTTCACCGCAGATGGGGCCCAGCGTCGCCGTGTCCGACAGGAAACTCGGCTGAGAGTGAATTAAGCGTAAACAGCCTTAGTCCTCCATCTTTAATGAAACTTTTAAGGTCATTCACCCCCCTCAAGATTTGCTCCTGACGGTTTTCCATGGCGTTCACCTTCCGAGCAGGATTAGGTGGTCGGTTGGCGCGGACCGTCCCGTCCTGTCGGAGTGCCTAAAGCCCGTCTTAAAGGCTTGAGTTTGCGGGAGCCACCTGTCAATCCCATTTTGATTTGTTGGTCCTAATCCACAGCTGAGTGTGCGTCTCTGGCTCCAGGATATCAAAGCCCCCCCCCCATGCTGACACAGGATGAGGCCGCCTACTCTTCATTGAACAACCTTGACCCTAGAGGATGAATGTGGACGAGCGGATCGCAGACTGACGGGGGAGGGGGGGGGGGACCACTTCCTTACTTGAAACGGAAACGGCAGGAAATTTCTCCAAAACAGGACGGATCTTCTCTTTCCACAGCGACGCGCTAAAGTCTCAAAAAGCTGCAAATGACTGAGACAAACGTGTAAATTATCAACATCTGTTGTGTGTGTGTGGGGGGGGGGGGGGGTAGCGATAAATCAATTTGTAACCCTACGATCCAACCAGATTGATCCGTCCGAGGAAAGTTGCCAATCGAATCGACCAAAACCATCAAACAGGGATTCAAGATGAGATCCATCGACTATAGAGGATTTAGGAAAACACCATTTGGATTGACACACGGCGAGTTTATTCTACTTAAGTAGAAGTATTAAATCTGTGCCAGTATTGGTGTCGGCCAGTATTTGCATAATTTGAATTTATTGGTGACATTTAAAGAAGAAAAAAAAAGAAGAATCTTCCAATATTCTTCTGACTATTTTCAGAAACACTAATTTTTTTAAATGTATACTTGTTCTTAACAGATTAGGAAGTGTAGCTTTACAATCAATCATTGACTGTTTTTAGGTAAATGTTATTTTTGATAAGAATCCATGTTTCCAATAGATCCCTGGCAATCAGGAGCTTATGGTTTATAGTTCCAGCCCTACTATCTGTACTAACCAGACACAAATGTTTAAAAAAACAATAGTGAGTGACTGAACTGTAGTTTGGAATGAAAAGATTTGCTCCAAAAGAAAAACAAAACCAATCATTTGCTTTAAAAATGTGAGATTGATGAAAATCTTTTAATCCATAAGTTTTCACTCCGTTAAATTCAGACGTTTTGTCAGCAGCAGCAGCTCAGAAAGCCTCATTTTTAGCTTCATGTCTGGATCTAAAACTTCCTCTTAACCATTTAAACTCCATAAATCCCACAGGATCCTAACCTCAACACAAAACATGATTATCTTTGGGGCCTTACCTGCTAGGAGACTTATTCTTCTCAAATTGAAGGATCAATTTCCTCCATCTTTAAAGATGTGGATCAATGATCTCTTACATTATTTGGTTTGGTTGGTTAGATGTAGGGATGGGTATAGTTAAGATTTTAACGGTACCAATACTCTTATTGATACTGCTTATCCATCCGGTATTTTAACGATACACTTATCGATACTTTTTGAGGACGAAAAATAAATAAACAAATTAAGAACGTAAAGTGTTTTATTTCCTCATTATGCAACAACATAGCAAAGCTGCTTTTCCTCAGCTTTAGATCCCGTTGGAATTATGGAAAGATGGGTTTTGATGTTCATTTAGTTAAATCGGACACCATGGACCTTCCTCTTCATCATCATCATCATCCTCAGAGCAGCTCCTTTTGTCAGAGACTTTAACATCTTAAAGTTGCAGGAAAAGGCGTTTTGCTGCTCTTACAGCGCCTGAAGCTATGTAAACGTACGTAAACATCCGTTCCAAACTCAAAACTCACAGTCACACGTAGCTACGCAACATTTTTAAAGCCATTTTTCGGGCTCGTGCGGCGACTGAACACAGGTCAAACTTTGAGCAATCGGGGACTTGGAATTGGTAGCCATGTATAGATGGCGTCCAATTTAATTGGACCGTCAGAATAGATCTGTGAAAGGAAAAAGGCTGGAGCGTGATTCACCAGATTTGCCGTCTGGTGAATCAGTAAACACTAAAAAAAACAAAGAAGACGGGGAAGCCCCTCCCTACTTGTCCAGTGTTAACACCATGGGACAAATTCAGGACATTCTTCAATGTTTGCCACAAACCTCTATCTTCTGGTTTTAATAGAGCTATAGGGTAACCAGGTAATGTCCCCATTGTGAAATCAATAAAGTTTTAATATATACCATCTTTGTCCCTTTAATAAAAGGACAAGACGAGGCGTCCATCTTTAGAAGTGAATGGGCGAGGCGGAGGTCCAAACCACCAACCGGAGATCTTTTTACGGCCTTGCTGATTGGATAAAGTGTAGACGTTGCCGTTGTTCCCGTTACCAACTGGCATTTAGGTCAGCACCATACTAAAGAACATTCAGGAGCTTCTTTTTTAATGGACACCCTGCGAGTATCAAGTATTCACCTGGACTTTATTTTAAAGTAACATCTTAGTTTGATGAAACATCCCAAACATTTACAGCCGTAACAAAGTCTAAAGATCCAGAAAAACCCGGCGAGACGCCCTCAAGTTCACGGTGCTGACAGTGTGGCTTTGGACGCTTTAACCAACTTCTTTTCAACTTTTTCTATAACTGCAGTGAGTCTAAGAAAAACCGCCTTGGCTCTGAACAGCTTCCCTTCCCTCTGCAGGTCAACGATTCCACGTTAAATTCCTCAGAAAGCCTCTCCGGAGTGGCGACACCCGACAACAGTCAACGGTCCAAACACAAAGCGCCAGCTGTTGCCGAGCGCCAAAGCGACCGAGGCGAGTGCAGATAGGCCTCTGCTGACCAAACGGGCGACTCCTCAGCAGCGTCAGGCCAGTGGGTCAAAGAACAGAACCTGTCACCCCAATCAGCTTCCACTAAAAACTGAAAAAAGCTCCACCAGCCCAACCTGAGATCCATCAGAACCGACCTACAGACCAAAGAATTAAACATTAAAGTTCTACTTTATCGATGAGTTTCGGGATGAGTTGAGCTGAACTGGTTAAGTTTTAAAAAGCAGGATGTCTGTCAAACCCACAATCCATCTTTTCTCTCATGGTTCCGAGCTCCCGGTTCTGCCCAAGGACTCCCTTGAAAACCAGATGACACATCTCAAGGAGTTTAATCCTACAAACAAATAAATGTGAGAAAACACTGTCTGTAAAAAAACAAAACAAAAAAAAAAAACCCACGAGGGACCGTCCATCCTGAAACAAAGGCCCTCAATCCAGACCAGACAAAGGCGTCTTAATGAGTTCAAAACACACATATGGGCTGTGCCACAGCGTGTGCACAACACAATGGAGCCCATCATGGATTACCCCTCATTTATTTAGGATACAGCTTACATTATGAAGGGGGGGGGGGCTGTCCATCTTTACTTATTGAGGACCTGGCACGCTGACGACGTGAGGCCTGGTGCCAAAGATCAAGCAGATGGTGAACATGAAGATCTCCGGAGCCGAGGCTGGATCTCCTGTCTGCACAGAGCAGACCGGCGTTGGAACAGTCGCCCACCGCACCGACGGAACCACGTTATAAACCGCAGAAGAACGAATCAACCACGCAAAGAACACGCCACCCAAAGTAGAACACGCACCGTCCCCATTAGTGATTTGTGCGTCAATGACGTCATTCTACCGGGATGTTAGCCATATCCGCGATATAGAAAGATACACATCGACGGTACATGCGGGAAACGTCCACTGGACAAACATGGAAAGCAAGAAATTTGCGCATGCATCTCACAACACACACACACACACACACAACTGGGCCTGACTTACCGAGAATGGCGTATAAACTACGTAAAATACACAAACTGTACAATTCTGAACAGACAAATAATTCTAAACAAATTCTGCACAGCTCAAAACTAAATTCACCTAAAGACCCATTGGCCGAAACCCTCGACGAACACGAGAAACACTTCTGATCCACGGATGTCACGCATGGATTACGAAAGGCAGAAATTTCATACCAGGAAAAAGAGCAAAATGGAGGTAGTGGCTGTTTGACACAACCCAAAGACGCGCTGAAAGCCGTCTGGTTTCCAGCTGGATTTCAATCGGATAGATGTGAACAATTACAGCAGCTTCTTGTGTTTTCATAGGACTACCTACAGTTAAAGACTGATACCTTATAGTTGTTGCCTGTCGAGTCCCATGTGACTCAAACTGTATGTGCAACTCTGATGACCCACTTGAATGTGAAACATACAGTCATGACAGGCAAAAACTAATTCCATGACCACTTATTGAGCTTTTATTAGTACGCTCCTGCTAATTGTTATCCCCTTCAGAGGGCGCCACAGCCAATCAGACGATTCTCACAGGTGGTTTGGCAGAGGGACATCCAGACTTGGCCCCCCCTCGTGGCCACATAGTGGCGTGAAGAGTCTTGCCCGAGGACCCACAAACGGGATGGGCACCAGGGATTTGAACTCTGGTTTTCCATGTACCAGTCCTATACGCAGCCAACTGATCCATCCAGCTGCTCAAGTATGTGGGGGGGGGGGGGGGGGGTACAACAAAGCAAATATCACACAATCATTTCCACTGACTAAAGAATTCTGTTCATAAATTCATGTCAAATGATCCAGTCTGGTTTCAGGAAACATTTGACAGTCTGTACTTTTCATCAGAATTGAGATTTTATGAGTTCCTCTCGTACTGCGACGACCACACCGTCACCTCTCCGTTTACACGCTCTCCTGCTAGCTTACAGCCCCCCCTCACACCCCAACCTAACATTTGCGGTCCAACAGAAATGGCGAGCAATATTAGAGCCAGCCAGCCGCACCGTTTACATCCAGATTCCCACGCAGACGAGGAAAACGAAGACGTGGAGGCATCAGAATGGAGCAGAGCTCCTCGACTGTAGCACAGCAGGCTTTGGCCAGCTGCATGTTTTCCATCCAACGGTTTATACTCAGAAATGCACATTTAGGCTTCATTTCCTTAATTGATGCCCTTCATCGTCAGCAACAGAACAAGTCAACAAGAACAGTGAGGAAGGCGAAAACATTTTGCAAGTCTAGATGTACGTTTGCTTAAAAAAATCTGTAGAAATTTTGAAAACGGGATTAAAAATCTGTGTCAAAACAAGCTTAAACTGCTAAGATTTACTCAGAGAAAATTGCATTCAAGCAGCAAAAATCTCTGTAACAGAAAGAGAACAATAACTTTCTGTCACTGATGGAACAAACTAAAGATCAGGTTTTGGGACTCAGATTGCAAAATTTAAAAGGACATTTTCACACTTGTGCGGAGAATAAATGGATGAAAATCTGTCTCCATGCGACCCCAGTCTGCGCCCACTCCCACCCTCCAACAGGCACCCCCCCAGGAAACACCTGTCCCCCCCCCCCGGCTTCACCCGCTTTCCTCCAGCAGGAAGGCAGCTCCATTGTTCTGCAGAACCTTCAGGAAGACCAGAGCAGACAGACCTGGGGGGGTCCAAAAGCAGCATCACCTCCACCCTGATCCTCTCTGAGCATCTCCAGCAGCAGTTCTGCTGGCACCGCCCACACACCTGTCAATCAGGGACAGGTGTCCTCAAACAGGAGACAGAGCCCCCCCAGAGGGTGTCTTCATGAAGATTAAAGCCATAATTTACGTCAATCTGTGACGGAATGTCTTTTAATCCCAGTAATCTGTGAACTTCTCTGCCTCAATATTCTTTAGTAGAACACTTTCACTAAAAGAAACAGAACTTTAGCTGCTTTAAAGACTTTGTTTGTTCGGAGAACCGAGCTCGCGGCTTCCCGCGAGGACTTCAAAAGGCAAGCCGACATTTGCTGAAACCCGTTTTCCCGCCTGGAGCAGTACAACTTTCTGCTTCCGGACGGAAAGTTTGAGGATTTTCCACTCACCGGCGGCGGTTCTGAGGATCTCACGCCGTCTGAGCTTCTGCGGCAGGAATGATCCGCTCATGTTCTCCGCTGCCGCTGCAGGCAGCTGTTTATGAGCAGCGCTGTTCGAACGAGCCAATCAGAGCGCGCGGCCGGCAGGGGGCGGGGCCTCAAGCTCACCTGAGTGTCGCTTTACAGCTTGAAGAAAAGCTCATTCAATGCAGGAAACAAAAGAAGCCTGAGAAGGTTTATAGAGACATGATCCACCAAAGATATAAGAATTTACTTTTAGATGTTTATTATTTGTTTTCCTTTTCACTTTCTGACTCTGTGTCCCATTTATAATCTGCATTATATTATATTGTGTCATACTATATATAATATATTATTTTTCTGTCCTTTTTGCTGATTTTTATGCTCCACTATTATTATTATACTTCTTTTTTAACAATAATATATGATATTATAATATATGAGCAGACTGATCACACTTTTTATTGTTACAATAGGGGTTTATGAAACTTCTAACACACGAGGAGTATATATTTATAAAACCCTTTTTTATCTAAGGCTAAACTGAATTTATGTTGATTATATTTGTACACAATTCTTGTTGGGCCAGATGGAAAAGAGAAGGAGAAAATGGGATTTTACAGATGGGGACAAAAGAAAGAGGAGAAAAATAAGTTGGAGGATGAATAAGAAGTAGCAGGGGATGAGGTAGAATCACAAAGTAACAAGACGCAGGAGGTTGACCATCATTACTCCCCAATGTGTTCATCAAAGGGGGCGGAGCCTGTCACACTTCAAACATACCCATCGGCTCCAAAAATCTTCATCCAAATACCAGCATTTACAGTTCCATCAGTGTTGTGCAAAGGTGAGGTGGCACCTGTGCTCAGGTGAGTGTCTGTGTTCCACTGAGATGGACCAGGGAACGTAAAAAGAACCTGAGGCAGCATGGGCCCCCAGGGCCCCCGGACACGCGAATCACGTGAATACGCCTGCCTGATAACCCAACATCAGCCACCCAGACCAGGGCTGGAAGGGCCGCCACAAGGGCCCCAGTCGCCAGAGAGCAAGGGGCCACAATGATTCTATTGAGTGGAGCAGGGGAAGGTCATGAAGTTCCTGTAAAATCATTTCTGCTGTGAATGTAGACATAATCAGGTGAAATTCCTCCTTTGCTTTTGGGTTAAACACCTGACGGTTATGCGTCCTTCCTCTGGGTTTTCTGCAGCCGCTCAGACTTGGACGATCCCGTGAAGGAAACTCAGTCAAGTTTGTATTTTTCATCAACTAACAATTCTGTTTTTCTCTTGTTTTTTTTGCACATAGCTAACATTTGACAAACAGCTTAACGATGTCACTTTGTGTAAAGAAAATAACGAGGAGACAACAGTGTGTCTGTAGCAGAACACAACTGATGAGCAAATAAACTAGCATTGTTAGTCTGTGTGACCTTGTTGTGTATAGAAATTTCCTTTTTACGGGATTTTTTCTCAATCGATAATGACATCAAATATTTACAGGTGAGAGAAAAGGGATACATAAAAACTGAGCCTTCAGTCGAATGGTTAGAGTTCCACTAACAGCCACTGTATGTCAGTAATCTCCCTAAACACTCTAAACTCTAAACACTCTATAAACCTGGATGTTTACAGGTGTGTGCAGCTCATGTTTAAGTTTTTGGGGCACAAAATCTCACAATAATGTCGGAAAAGAGGCCGTTCCAGGAGTCTGGGCTGCTCCTGAAAAAGAACCAGAACCAGTTTTGTTGTTCTGTTCACAGATCAATGTCTTTTTACTGTCCTTTTCGGGATTACATATCAATAAAACAAAGTGCATCTGTTCTGAGGAGGTCGTAAAAACGGTTTGTCCGTGAAGCAGCAGCGACGTTTTCTTGAAGAGAGCCGAGGAGTTCTTATCGAACCACCAACGTCAAAGAAAGCCGTCTGCTTTCCAGCTGGATTGAAATTGGATGGATGTGAATAAATCTGTTCCATCACGATCCAAACTATCCATCCATCTCTTCCTGCTTATCTGGAGCCAGGATGTGAGGGCAGCAGCCCCCCCTCCACAGAGACTCCTGCTGAGGACCCCCAAGGTACTGCAGTTCTCATCATGGCTGACTGCAGGACAGTGGAACCATCAACTTGCTTTAGCCTCCGGGTCAAAGGAGAAACAATAGGAGGCTCGCTGATCTCGTGAGGAAGAAGAAGAAGGTCAGGTTTGGGTTTCAGCCGCACCCTCGTCTTTGTGAAGGGAAACTATCAAACAAGGTTTTTTTGTCAAGAAAAAAAAAACACTTCAGGAAAATTGATGAAGCTCCTGTTGTTCCCTGAAAGTCAAACAACATTTCTTTGAGAACATTTGAGAACGTCTGAAATCTTTTCAACCGCTAGGAAGAAGTTCCTAAATAGTTCCTAAACACAAACGGTTAAGAGACAACGTCACAATTCTCAATGTAAATGCTAATCATGCTCAATCTGTGGAGTTGAACCCCAACCATCATTCCTCCACCACCGTGCATGACAGGGGGCTGCGGCACATTGATCCCAGAGCCGCGTGGTTTGTTCATACGGCGCTTTGTGGGCTTCGGTTCTGTTTCCTTCTTTGTTTTAGACAGAAGAGGCTTTCTTCTGGTTCTTGTTCCATCCAGCTCTGTGTGGTGTGAGCGACCTGGAGGAAGCTGTAGGCTCCGCCCTGCGTGTTTTCACACTGGAACAGCCAAAAAAAAAAGTAGAATTCCTTGGAAACTGTCTAGAGTGTTTATGAGTGAATAAAAAAAAACAACAGACGTTACAGTGTTCTGGGTGAGCTTTTAGAAGTGGCTCTCCGTGCTGAAATGCCTCCCCTTCAGTGTTTTGTTATAGCCAACCCTTCCTACAGACTATTGAAAAACCCGCAACACCCTGAAGAAGAAAAAAACATTTTTACATTTTCTTTAATTGTAGTTCTCAGGACCGCTGGACACGACAGAAAAATCCAGTTTTTCTTCTTCTGAAGCCACTCGTGGAGAACTAAAGGCGACGAGGTTTCATTTAGCTGCGTGAGTCCCAAGACAGCCGGGTCGGAGCGTGAAACAGAGCTGCAGCTGTGTGAAATGTGGCTGCAGCCGTGTTTACCCTGCAGTAGAACACGCTGACCCAGTTACATGTTATGAATGCAGAAGGATGTTGTTTATGATGAACATGCATGGGGAGAAAACATGGATTCCTTTTTGTTGTTGAAACGGTCAAAATGAGCCGCGTCCAGCTTCAGGCTACATGTTGGAGGTCATGTTAGCCTCGCGTTCTCGTGGAAGTAAAAGTCAATGTCATAGCAGAGTTTTTATTAAGACTAACGGTAAAATAATAAGCAATGCATGAAATGAAGAGATGGAAATATTTCCAAAAAATGGGAATATCAAGAAAAATTGGTTTTCGTTTCGATAATTCTTTTCAAAATTTGTATCTGTCATGGAACATAGATTCACGGCTGTTTAATAGATTTCAAATATTTGTTTGCTTTCACATAAAATGGGGTTTCAAATCATAAAAACCACAAAAACAGGATTTCACCGAATTCCTTTAGAGAAATCTGCTCAAATTCTGCAGGACATGAATGTTTTGAGTTTCACCAACATTCACTAAACTCAAAGCCCCTGCACAGGTTCCCCAGATGAGGTTGGTTCAGTTCAATCCATTGGTCTCATTTTTGTTCCATATGGGGAAGGTTTCTCACAACCAGCCAGAAGACCATTACTGATCCCCTCCATGGTCTGGGTAAGACACAAAAGCTAAGGAGGCTGGCCGTTCAACAGAAAGTCCAATGGGGGGGTCAGACGTGGCAGGAGAAGATGCAGCAGCCGAAAGGATCAACAGCAGAGCGTCAAAAGAAGCTGCAGACCTCCAGAGGGAGGTGGAGGAGCAGCTTTGGAGGACGGGTCACGACTGTCAGGTTCCTCAGGTCCAGAGACTTCTGAGCCTGGACCAACGGAGGAAACGTCTCAACTGGGCCGAGGAGAAGAAGGACTGGACTGTTGGCAGGAGGTCCGAGGTTGTTTTTTTCCTGCTGAAAGTAAAGTGTGCCTTTCATTTGGGAATCGAGGTCCGAGGGTTCGGAGGAGCAGAACCCACGCTGTTGGAGGTCCAGAGTGGTATCTCCACTGTCGGCCATGATCTGGGTGGTGATGTCCAGCACTGGCGCTGGTAAACTCTGCTTCCTCCAACCCAAAACCCCTGGAAGGGTCTAAGCAGAATGTTCTGGAGGACTTCAGGATTCCCGCTGCTGAGGATCTGGATGGAGATGCAGATCTTGTCTTCCAGCAGAACCTGGGCCCTGACCAGACCGTTGAAGATGGACATTTCATTTGGAAAAGACTTCAACTGGACGGATTTGATGTGATCAAAATCTGTCTTTATCTTTTAGCAAAAACTGAGAAGTAAATGGGGGGTTTTCTATTTTTCTGAAATTCTATTTTTGTGTGTGCCTGTGTGTGTAATGCAGTAATGAAGTGAACAGACCAAGTTTTTAGCACCTTAAATGGACCAAAAGCGCCACCTAGTGGTAATAATAATTATAAAAAATATAAAAAACTTTCAGCATAAATTAAAATAAAAACAACAATCTGGACGCTGGATCTGTAACCATTCTGTAGCCGAATTACATCATCAATGAAAGGACTTGAGTTGTGAATACATTTGAATGAGGATAAATACAATCTGACTTCATTTAAAAAAAAAACAGGAAATACGGACGATCTTTTTCAATTTTTTCTTATATGATATTTTCCCAAAATCAGGGGGATTTTCACTAACTTTGTTGTCTCTTTTGACAACTTCCTGTTATAAAACAAAACAGTTTTTCCTCTGAATTGTATGATAATTCTTTGACTAAGCCAGTTGTGAAAATCTTGCCAGAATCTTTGGATCACTGGACATGAAAACAACAGCTGTCTGGTTTTTTCTGGGGCTACATGACAGAAATCACACGGATCAACCTCAAAGCCAAATCTACTCCCCAACGTCTCTGCCGATTGTTTATGATTTTGAACTGCATTTCTTTAATTTTAGGGACCACTGGCCAGTAATGATGGAGTTTTGTGGTATGTGGATGAAACGTTTCAATAATTAATCATTTCAGCACAAATATGAGGCTTAATTGTAACTTGGATTGGAAAAAAAAACCCATCAGAGGTAGATGTTTTGGAGATAAATGCAGGGAAGCAGATGGAGATGGTTTGGACACGTTGAGAGGAGGAACAGTGAGGATGTTGGTGAAAGGATGCTGAGGCTGGACGAAGACCAGAGGAGGAGGTTTGTGGATGTAGAGGAGGACATGTGTCAGGGAGGAGGAGGCAGGGGAGAGGGGTTCATCAGTAGGTATTTTTTATTTTGTCCACTTTTGATCGATTTTCATTCCTAATGGTCTTTTAATGATGATTATGCCGTTTTTAGCCAAAATAACAAAAACCTGAGTCGTTTTCTAGGATATAGTTTCTGCAGTGGTTCATTAGAAATTTGTGGGCGGGACTATTGGTGCAGAATGAGCCTGCCTCCCATTTCCCATCATCACGTTGTTTATTTTCTCTCTGTTAGGAGGGATTAGAAACAGAATAGTTAGAAACTCCCTTTTACATTTTATTACACTAACTTTTACTTTTTATCACATTAATGGTTTAAACTTGATTCACCATGTATAATCATCTCAAAATGATATTACATTCGAAGACAGAGCACAACCAAGACTATTGTCTCATAAACATTCCTTTAACATCCTCCCTTTTCATCTTTGTGTGTTCTGGTGTATGCGTTCTGGCAAATGTCTGTGATAACCTCAGAGAGATCTGACACTTTAGGTTCTCTGACCTTCGAGCATCTAGCCTGCAACAATCTGTGGACGGGTTTTTCACAACATGATCCATCGGATGAGGTTCTGAATATGCAAATGCAAGGTATATATACCAAGCCTATTTCTGAGTTCCATTGTTCGGACTCTGATGCAACAACCCCGTTCATCTGTCTGTAACCCTGCGTACAAATTTGTGCTCTTTGTGCGGAGTAAACCTACAAAAAGATAAGTAGCTGTCTCTGAGTCATTATTCATTTATTTCTGTGTGCAAGAAACTGACGGGGTACGAACTAATATTTAATACAGTCCTTTCTAGAGAATCCAGTTTCTTCACACTCTCCCAGTAGCTTACACTCACTGGTGGCCCACCGACTGTAGTTTGTATGTAACCAATACAAGTTTTTTTAAAAGACTTTTTTTTTAGCTTCATTCATGCATGTCCTGTATCGTTAGAAAATTTGCCACAAAACACATTAAAACATCCAAAAACAATTTTCATTTGAGTGGGACTTAAACTGATTCTGCAAGTTGTTGCAAGGTGTAAAAACAGAAACCAGAAAATCACATAGTTTGATTTTTCTTACTTTGTATAATGCAGCAGAACATAAGTAGCTCCTATAAAGAAACAAGAATTCTGATCCTCACAGATCTGCTACTCATTCTTTGGGAAGCTCTTTGATTGAACCTTCATCACCTTATCTTAAATTTCTCAGCATTACCTTATTATAGAAATAATAATAAATGCTTAATAATTTATTGAAGATGGTTAAAATGATTTTTTTCTAATATTACTTTACTTGCTCCAAAAATTAATCCATGATTTTTCCTAATGAAACATAATTTGCACGTTTTTAACTTTTGATACTTGATCAATATTTGCTATAAAGATTTTTGAAACAGTATGTCTATTTTATTGATATAGTATTATTTTTAATCATTTGCATGATTTTTGTAATTATCATAATCTGTATATATTTAAGATAACTGATCTGCATTTTCCATGTTGATCTCTAAATTAGATATTTTTTACATAATAATTTAAGTGATTCATCTTTGTCATATGCTTTATCGATACCTAAGGATTCTTCATTCTGTCTGATAAAAGTTATGAACCGGATATTGATAAATCATGTAATGTGTTATGGTAGAACAGGGTTGGGATTATAAAAGTTCCCTTCCTTCCACTCCCTTTTAAGCAATATTTAATAATATGTCTAATTATCCTAAGTTTAATACGTCTGTCATGATTTGAGGATTCAAAACAGACCCAGATGCTGGAACCTGGAAGGAAAACAGGAGAGATTTATGGTAAGTAATTTGTTTTATTTTCTTGCAGCATGTTTCCCAAGGATGAGGGTCTTCGGGTTGAGGCAGCGGGTGAGTAGCTGATGACGTGGTGTGGCTGGAGGGCTTCTGTGAAGGCTGAGCGGGCATGAACAGCAGACATGGCGAGCGTGGTTTGCATGGACAGGTCCGGAGGTAATCCCAGGTAACACTCGTGGTGAAATAATCCTGGAAGCGAGGCGTAAAAACAAAGTTACTTGACGAGAATAGTTCAAAGAAGGCAAAACCATGAGTGACATGACAAGCGCCATGGAGGAGCAACAAACCGGCGATGAATGCTGAGGCTGGATCTCCTTAAGACTGCTGGAGGTTGATGAGTTGAGTGAATACAGCTGGGAATCCTCAGGAGCAGAGACGGGAGGGGGAGAAGAGCTACCAGAGGCACCATGACAACGTCATTGTATGAATGTATGACTGATGATTGTAATGTTTTTGTGTATTATTCCTGTTTGATTGCTTGAAATAAACCATTTTAAATCAAATAAAAAAAGTCAAATCTGTAGAAAGACACCTTTCCCCACCCTTAAACAGCCAGACTGCAACCTCTCCACCATGCCCAAAGTGCTGTCAAAGGACACCAAGGACCAGATTTTAGACCTGAACAAGACTGGAATGAACCAATCTACAATAAAAAAAAGCAGCTTGATGGGATGAGATCAACGGATGGAGAAAATATTAGAAAACAGAAGATAACTGACAATATCCCTCCACCTGGAGGGTTTGGAACATGGATGGACTGGTCAAAGACCTGAAGAGAACTGCAATCACAGTCATTTAAGTTAACAGACAATGTTGCCATGGATTCAAATCCTGCAGTTCTCCAAAGGTCCTCCTGCTTGAACCAGTACGTGTCCAGATGGGTCTAAAGTTCTCCAGAAAACCATCTGGAGGATCCAGAGGAGGATTCAAAGAAGGTCATGTGATCAGAGGAAACCAAAATGGAACTCTTTGCTATAAATGTCAGGAGGGAGAAGAATGTGGAGTTACATCCAGAAAATAACCACCATACCCACTGTGAAGCACGGGGGTGGAAACATCATGGTTTGGGGCTGTTTATCGGCAATGGGAACAGGACGACTATGTATGGTGAGATTTTGGACAGAATCCTCCTTTCATCAGTGAGAACACTAAGGGTGAATGAGTCTGCATCTTCCAGCCTGACAATGATCCCAAACATGTCGCCATAGCAACCAAGGAGTGTCTGCATAACAATAATTTCAAGGTTCTGGAGTGTTTTAGCAAGTCTTTGGACCTAAATCCAACAGAGAATCTGTGGAGGGAGTTGAAAGTTGTGTTGTCCAGCTACTGTGTATCCTCAAAACATCATGACTCTAGAGGAGATCTGCACGGAGGAATGGACCAAAACAGAGGAACAGAAACGAACAACCAGTAATATCTTCTTTTCTGTATCAGAATTGTGACAAAACAAATATATTTTTTAATAACCCACATGTCATCATGATAGAAATAACTTTGCTTTGTTTTTTTTTCCATCACAACAATTTAAATATATGTAAAATATCGTACAGATGCAAATTTTAAAAAGGTTTTGGATGCTCTTATTTTGGCATCAGCGTCGAAGATCTGAATTTACAATTTTAGGATGTAGAATTTCAAAGGAGAGTCTTTTTCAAAAAAGATCCTACACACTTTTGCACAGTTTTCACTCCAAATAACTTCCAGATGTCATATCTGCATCAAGTTCCATTCCGCTCATATTTTGATCTATCCAGGATCTGGCAGTCGTTTAAATAAGATGCTGCTGTTTTTAGCCAAACTTTGTGTCGTTTTCTAGGACATGGTGTCCACAGAGCGTTCAGTAGAAATTCACCTCTGAAGTTAAGGCTGGGACTATTGTCGTGGAGGAAGGCTGTGCTCATTTCCCATCATCCCTACTTTCAAACGGTCTCCTGCTAGCTTACAGCTCCTCACACCTCCAACCTAACATTAGTGGTGTAACAAAAACGGCAAGCAAAACTGGAGCCGTCCAGTCGAACAGTTTTGATCCATTGGTGAATCTGGAGCAGACGAAAAACAAGTATTTTTGAAGAAATTTGTAGTTGTTACATACAAGCTACAGTCGGTGGGCCACAAGCTCCATGCTTCCATTCTGATGCATCCACCTGCGGACAAATAGATCAAAGAAAGTCTTTGTTTTCCTCGTCTGAGATGGAATCTGGATCTGAACTGTACGGCTGGATAGCTCCAATGTTGCTCGCCATTTCTGTTGGACCCCCAATGATTGGTTTGCGTTGTGAGGGGCTGTAAGCTAGCAGGAGAACCTGGAAACAAAGGAATGGTGGTCTACATCAACGGTTTCACTCTTAACTCAGAGGTAAATTTCTGATGAACTACTGCCGCTCTGCAGAAACTATGTCCTAGAAAACGACATAGGCTTTTTAGATTTATAATTAAGAGACCACTGGGCATGCTTTAGAAAAAGACTATGCAGTGGCTTGTCAAGAGAATATTGGGGAGGAAATAGCATCATGGAGTCCAAGGAACACACCAGACAGGTCAGGTATAACGTTGTGGAGAAATTTAGAGCAGAGTTAGGCTAGAAAATGTCATGATTCGAATTTGTTGTCCTTGTTCTGTTTCCTGTTTTATTTTGAAAGTCTCCTGTCTTGTCTGTTTTCTTGAGTTTACTTCCTTTGGTCCCCATCAGCCCTGATCGTGTCCACCTGTGTCTTGTCTGCCCTGTCTGTATTTAAGTCTTGTCTCTGCCTTCCTCCTGTGTTGGTCCATTAGTATTCCTGTCTGGTGTTCATGCCATGTCTTGCCATGTTCCTCGTTTCTTGTCCCTCGCCACGTCACAGTGAGTTTTGTTCTGTTCTGCCATCCTGCTTTGCAGCGCTTTTTGTTTGTTTTTTTGTGATTAAACCCCTAGCCCTGAACCCCCTTGCCTCCTGCCTCTGCATCTGGGTCCAACCGGCTCTCGAGCCACCCCAACACGTGACAGAAAACGGCTTCCCGAGCTTTAAACATCTTATGAACTACTGTTCAGTCCATCATCTGCAAATGGAAAGAGTATGGCACAACTGCAAACCTACCTAGACATGGTCGTCCCCCCTAAACTAACCAGTCGAACAAGGACCCATGGTGACTCAGGATGAACTGCAGAGATCTACAGCTCAGGTGGGGGAATCTGTCCATAGGACAACGATCGGTCGTGCACTGCACAAATCTGGACTTCTTTGGCAAGAAGACTTGCTAAATTGTCATGTTAAAAGAAAACTACAAGAAGTCCCGTTTGCCAAAGCCACGTGAGTGACCCAGCAAACATGTGGAAGACGGTGTTCTGGTCGGATGGGACTAAGTTGAACTTTTTGGCCTAAATGCAAAGCGCCATGTGTGGCGGAAACCTAACACTGCACAAAACTCTGAACACACCATCCCCACTGTCAAACATGGCAGTGGCAGCATCATGCTCTGAGGCTGCTTCTCTTCAGCAGGGACAGGCAATCTGGTTAGAGTTAATGGAAAGGTGGATGTAGCCAAATACAGGGCAATATTGGAGGAAAACCTGTTTAAGTTTGTGAAACACTTGAGACTGGGGTGGAGATTCGCCCGGACCTAAATCCAATCGAAAATCTGTGGCAAGATCTGAAAACAACTGCTCACAAACGCTCTCCATCTAATTTAACTCGGATTCAATTGTTTTGCAGGGAAGAGTGGGCAAAAATATCAGTTACTAGATGTGCAAAGCTGTTAGAGACAAACCCCAAAAGACTTGCAGCTGTAATCACAGCAAAAGGGGATTCCACAAAGTATTGACTCAGGCGAGCTGAATACTTTTGCACAATGCACTTTTCCGTTTTTTATTTGTAAAAAATAAAAAAGAAACTCTTGTGTACATTTTTTCCTACTTCACAATTGTGTGTCACTTTGTGTTGGTCCTTCACATAAAAAAACAATAAAAATTCATTTGTTTGTATTCATAATCTGAGAAAATGGGGAGAAGTTCAAAGAGTATGAACACTTTTGCAAGCCACTATGTTACCAAAAGTATTGGCTCACCCATCCAAATGATCAGAATCAGGTGTCCTAATGGCAACAAGTAAGCCCTCAGGCATGCAGACTGTTTTTGCAAACATCTGTGAAAGAATGGGTCGCTGTCAGGAGCTCAGTGAATTCCAGCGTGGAACTGTCACAGGACGCCACCTGTGCAACAAATCCAGTTGCTCCTAAATATTCTACAGTCAACTGTCAGCTCTATCAGAACAAAATGGAAGAGTTTGAGAACAACAGCAACTCAGCCACCAAGCGGTAGACCACGTAAACTGGTGGAGAGGGGTCAGCGGATGTGGGATGGGTTTCCATGGCAGAGCAGCTGCATCCAAGCCACACATCACTAAGTGCAATGCAAAGCGTCTGTGTAAAGCAGTGGTGTGTAGCACGCCGCCCCTGGACTCTAGTCTGGGTTTGGAGGCTTCCCAGAGAACGCTACATTTGGGACTGCATTGTGTCAAGTGTGAAATTTGGTGGAGGAGTTATTGTGTGTTTTTTTTTTTGGGACTTGGGCTTGGTCCCTTAGTTCCAGTGAGAGGAACTCTGAATGATCCAGGATACCAAAACATTTTGGACAATTCCATGCTCCCAACATTCTGGGAACAGTTTGGAGCGGCCCATTCTTCTTCCAACATGACTGTGCACCAGAGCACAAAACAAGCTACATAAAGACATGGAGGACAGAGTCTGGTGTGGATGAACTGGACTGGCCTGCACAGAGTCCTGACCTGGACCCCATAGAACACTTTTGGGATGAATTACAGCAGAGACTGAGAGCCAGGCCTTCTCCACCGACATCAGTGTGTGACCTCACCAATGACCTTTTGGAAGAATGGTCCAAAATTCCTATAAACTCTCCTCAACATTGTGGACAGCCTTTCCAAAAGAGTTGAAGCAGTAATAGCTGCAAAAGGTGGACTGACATCATATTGAACTCTATGGAATGGGACGGCACTTTTGGTTATATGGTGTAGATCAAAGGATGATCAGAGTGGGTCTGCTCTTTGTGATCATGCATCTTTCTTCTAAACCTGATTTATTACATTTGTGGATGCTGGAACCGTTCATTCATTTTCTGGACCTGCTTAACCCCTTTGGGGGTCATGTCATGCATGTGTCAAACTTAAGGCCCGGGGGCCAAATATGGCCTGCCATGTCATTTTATGTGGCCCGCGAGAGTATAAAAGTGTTTCATTTCTTAGAATAAAAAATAAAAATCGGTGTGTATGTATTCATATCTAGGGGGAATCAGACTTGAAATATCGGATTGGGCAACTATACATTAGGACTTAAACACTGTCCATAAACCCTAACCTGTCAGAATCAAATGTAAAAGGATTTATGCAAGCAAACATATGTTTTTTTTTACAACTGTAATTGTCACTTTAAAAAATTATAGTAAATAAATGAGTTATTTAACATTAAGGGGTAGTTACATTTATTTTTCATTTACATTTAGTTACTTGTATAAGTTATATCTGGCCGTTTGAGGACAGCCACTATGCTGATGTGGCCCTCGGTGAAAATGAGTTTGACACCCCTGATAGAGGGTAAAGGCTGGATACACCCTGAATAGTTGTGTGGTAGTGTTGGATCGTGGAAATTACCACATAAACATCTGGACACTTTAGGTTGCTGAAACAAGTTCTAGTCCTCTTTTTTTTTTCTATAAAACTTTATATTTAATCAAATTTCTTCAGGGCCACTGTCATTCCTATGTGGCCAACCAAAGCTGTAGTGTTGTCCTCTGATCAGAAGGTGGCGCTGTTCTCCACCAAATTAGACATGCTGACGCCTCATAGCTTCGGAGGTTGCAGTGTGAGGACTGTTACATGCAGTTGGCGTCCCACTGGGGTCTTTTGTCTGGGTGCTTGGGGGCAAATTGGGTTTACTGGCCTCATTTGTACCATATGCCACAGGAGGCCTGACTGTCGCATCACATGAGGACCTCTGAGGTGACGGCATCACTGAGCGTGGAGCTTTTCCACACGCTTCCACACTGACCGCACGCTGTCCTATAGAGCTCATTAAAGACACACTTTTATGCAACTTTTAAATCTAATACATTTTAGTTATTTCTGCTTCACTAAGCCATTTTGAAGCCTTGTAAGAAATGAAAACGCAACATTTATCGTCTATTTTGGGGGCTCTAAATAGCTTCCTCCAGCACAAAAAAATATATATATTAAATACATCAGCAGCACATCAAATTAAAATGCGACTAATCTTTTTTTCTCTTACATCTGCTGAAAATGCCTCAAAGTAAATGATGTGGAAAGTTACAGAATATCACGGCTGTTGATGGAAAAACATTTGCAGGAGATTTAAACATGAATTTCTTTAATCGTAGAGTGAAACTGAAGCCTACATGTCCTCATAGGGGTGTATAAGTTTAACATGAGTGGCTACTGGAACAGTTATAAACTAATATTATTACATGAGTCCGGTTCAGGGTTTCTGAAGACAAAAGTCCAGTTTCATATTCATGTGCAAGAGGTAAAACATTATGTAAAAAAAGGGTTACATTTTACATATACTTTCAACGTTTAACAGCAAAGATATCTGAAAATAATCTTTTTTTATATTTAAAAGTACATTTTCATCCCATATTTGTCTCACCATTTGAGGTATTTCATTATTCTTAGGTAATTATCTTTATCTTCTATATTTTATTCTATAGAAAGTATTTTGTTTGATCTAGTTTGAAAGATTTGAAGAAAAATCAGCCAATTTAATTTAAAAAATATGCCATTTGGATTAATCAAATTGAAGTCTTTTCATCATTTCTTCAAGTAAAAAACTGTTTCCTGTCGGTTTGTAATGTAATAACTAATCTATTTAGTCCTACTGTTAAGTTTAAATTTGAAACTAATTTTCAAAATCAAACCTTAGCTTGTTATAAAGGATTTACAAGTTGATATTTGTAAATGGAGATTGAATTGTGAATTCGAACATATTCAGCAGTTTAGCAGAGGTACAGATCTACTTTTGGAATTGTTTTATTTTGCTCAAATTAAGAATTTCACATCAATAAACATACAGTTTTGAAAACAAAACTTATTTTCAGGAGGATTGAAAATGTTTCAGAGAAATTAAAAACAGTTAATCAGCTGCATCGAAGAGTATATACATTTTATATATATATATACACATTAACAAACTATTGAATCGACTGTAGGAATCACCCTACATTCAATTATTAAGGAAGACATGATCTAAAAAGAGCTTTAAATATCGAAGTGTAAGGCTAGCATCCTAGCTAAAAAAGCTAGCATGCCTTTATTAAAGTCACTCGTCACATTATTTGAAATAATAAAATTTAGAATAAGCACATTAATTGATATATATTGATGATATGAAGGCGATGGGATGGATTTAGATGCCTTTAAAAGCAGCAAATCGACAAAATTGGGAAATAAACTTGCTAGCCGCATTAGCAAAAATGTCCCGACTGTTAAGCAGCACAGCTAGCTTCTAAACTTTAAAGAGTTTATTTTTCCAAACCATCTTTGTTAGCAAAAGGGCAAAGACAATAGTTCCCGTTAAGTCTCCATGGATGATTGATCGGATAAATATAAAAGTGAGAAGATGTGATGTGTAGATATATTGTTTTTATGCTAGCGATGACTAAGCTAACACGCTAGAGCGAGAGGTTAGCCCAGAATTCGGTTGACGGGTGGGGAGTCCAAACAGGCTGCGGTGACCTCCGGAGCACCGCCGCTTTTGTGGCGAAAACAGTCCGAAATAGAGAGCGACGCGAAAATACACGCACGGTTTTTCCGCTGTCTGCTGTCATTTCTGACAAAATGGGGTCTGCTAACGTACGTCTCCGCCATTTTGTGACAGGTTTTTCATCGAGCAAAGGGGTACGTGTAATGGTTGAATGTAACCCCATCAAGAAGAAGATATCCGCTTGGCAGTTACAGGGAAAAGGGATCAGGTGTAATTTGCTGCCACCCCGTCACAGAAAGCCGTTGCGAAGTGGGCAGCAAGGGATGGTGGCGGTGTAGCCCGCGCGCCGAAAACCCGCGAGCTGCAGTTTGTTTCACAATAAAAACATTAAACAGCACGAAAAGGGTATTTTATTATGTATTGATTGCAGGCAAAATTTAGAAAAAGGGCGCTCTACATGCATATTAGTTATGCGCAGAAACTTTTACAAAGCATGACGTTTATATAATTTGACTGTATTAATTTAAAACATCGAGGAAAAACTATTATAAACATTTTTATTATTATTTTAGCAAATTAAATGCTTGAAAAATCATTGTTTGACATCGATTTAACTTTTTAAACATAACTTTAAAGTTTTCCATTTTAACAAATCAGGTAAAAAAAAAATATGATGTTTGCCTTATTTGCTAATAATGCGCCAACCGATGCACGCCCGGTGTGGAGTTGTGTTTATAAACGTTTATACCCTCCCCCCACGGGAGATTTCTGAGAACCTTCTGACCCGTTTTCCAACCGGGGGAGTGCATTTGTGAGACGGTCCCTAAAAAAGAAAACAGTCTCTATTGTTCCAGCCTGCGCTCCGGCCGCGAGCGCGCTGCTTGCAGTACCGCCGCTGGCCGCAGAGGGCGCTGCGCGCATGGTAGGCCGGGCTCCGCGGCCTTCTCATCTTTTTGTCTTAGAACTGGATCCCTCTGCCGCTCTTACAGTGTGTGCGCTAGCCTCGGCGCTGCGTCCGTAACACACTGTCAAACCACTCCAAACGAACACAGACGCGACCAAAAGCATTAATTCTACACCTCCAGTCATGGCGTTTCTAATCTACCGGTAAATCGGTCGTATTTGTAACTGTTCGCTGGAACTTAGTCCGGGCTTGTATCGGGCTTTTGCTCCGCTGTGCATCAGTCTTTATTAGCGAGCTGCCGCTCTCCTTGCTATCAGCTATTTCTTTAACTTTTTTAAACAGTCAGCTTGGCGAATGACTGAGCGCCGGCGGAGTATGGGATCCTTGGTGTCTTAGGAAGCGACTCGCGTGGGCTTTGACCGTTTTCGCATGCAGGAACCATGGCAAATTCGACGGGGAAAAATCTACTAGATCAGCGGAGAAAAGGACAGGCTTTCCTGGACGAGCTGCGGCAATTTCACCAGAGCAGAGGGTGAGAGATTCGGGCGACTGACAAAACCCAACTTTGACCGTCCGCTGCACTTGCCGGAGAGTTGGCCTAAAAGTGTCATTTAAACACACGCGTGCTCGCGTTTCTTGTGTTTTCCACGCAGGTCGGCGTTCAAGAAGATCCCCGTCGTGGGTGGGAAAGAGCTGGACCTGAACGCGCTCTACATCAGAGTGGTCTCGTTAGGTGGATTCGCGAAGGTGAGTGCCAGCAAACGGGCAAAAGTGTGATTTGTGTGCCGAGTCTCCGCCGGACCGCTCCGGAACCCCAAGCGGACCAGCCGGGACAAGCGGGACCCCCCCCTAAGGGAGACGGCAAGCGGGGACGGCGTTGGCCTTGTGCTAGTTTTGCCATGCATCTCCATGGCTTGTGTTGTTTGCATCGAGAGTCCGTCCGCTCGGAAGTCGGAGTGCACTGACTTGGAGTCGCTCAAAAATGAGCGGGCACGTTCACCATCGATTATCGGCGCGGGGTCCGGCCTCGGGAAGCCCGGCGCGGCACGCGGCGTGCCGCCTCGCGCTGTCACCGACAGTTTTCGGCCCGGGGGGAGGAAGCTTGACATTTTTTTTTCCCTTCTTCCCCCCCATCTCCTCTCTCTTCGCCATGGCCATCTTTCTTCGGCTTCGTGGCTTGAACGCCAAATGTAGGCCTCACAGGCCCGTGTGGGGGAACACCGTTAACGGCGGGGTCGCTCGCTACGCGGGGGGGTGGGGGGCAGGCGCAGCGAGCGCTCCCGGTCGCGCGGACGGACACAGTTTGTTGAAGTTTGACTCGGTGACGTTTTAACGTCAGTGTGTGGGGAAAAAAGTTAGCTAGCAAGCTAACAGGCTAACTAGCTTAAACTGTAACGGTCTAGCTGCTGAGCTATGCACTTTAACGTCATTTTGTTTCAAATCTGTACACAAACACGGGTTAAATATTTTAAAATAAGAGCCTTTTTCAGCTTTGTTGTGTTTCCTGATAGTTTTGAGAAAGTTATCGATTTCCAATATTGGCTAATTAGGGAGGGGGGGGGACCTGTGGCAGACCAGATGGTTTCAGTGTAACCGCTCTTTTTTTAAGGTGTGTGTGTGGTTTTTATTTTTATTTTAAATATATCTTCCATGTATTTTCAGGTCTCGGATAAAAACCAATGGGTCGAACTCGCCGAGGACTTCAACTTCCCGAGGAGCTGCTCGAACGCCGCGTTCGCGCTGAGGCAGTACTACCTGCGGTGAGTCGGTCGCGCGGCTCCCGGTTGAGGTTCCGCTCAGGTAGCATGTGGCGACTGTTTACATATGGAAGCTGCTGTCGGCGCGGAGCAGGTGCTCCGGGGATCAGTGCGGTGTACAGGCTGCAGCCTGAGGGGCTCCCGGTGAAGATGGATCATTGGGACCTCAGCAGAAGATCTGTGCTGTTTGCTCCCCACCTTTTTTTTGTTTTTAACCACCTTTACCTGGTTGGAACTGTTCATCCTCTCTGGTACTCGTTAGATTTTGCATCATCAAGCTTCCCCGGGAGTTTCTCCTTTGCCCGGGAAGTTTTTCAACTTTGCTTTTAAGGCCTGATAAGGGGTAATGACTCCAGCAATTAGCCAGTGTCTTGGTTGCTCATCTATGGAATGAGTTGCAAGGAGGACAAAGTTAGTTTCAGACATTTTTATGGCGTAAACGGTCTGTTTTAGATGAAGGTATCTGTCCTGCAGAAGGTCCATCTTCGTGCTCGCTTACGTGTTGGTTGACAAATTTCAGAGACCCACTCCGATGAAGATTGTGATTTTGGCGCACGTACGTAAGAAAATTAAGCTAAAAACTGTTTCCGAGTTATTCCTCTAATTCAGATCATTGGGAATCAGGAAAACGGTTTGAAGAGGCTTGTAGTTGTTATGTCCAAACTACAATCAGTGGGCCAGAAGCTTCCTGCTCCGCTCCATTCTGATGCATCCACCTGCAGACATATAGATCCATGAACGTCTTTGTTTTCCTCGTCTGAGCTGGAACCTGGATCAGAACTGTACAGCTGGATAGCGCTGATATTGCTCGCCATTTTTAAGACCTACTGATTAGGTCTGCAGAGGCTGCAGCTCACTTGGGTTTTGTTAAATTAGCAATGCTGCTTTCGTAAACAAGTGTTTCCTTTTCCTTGAAATAATAGAACTTACATCCTTATGTTGTGTTTTGTGCACCTTTTCTCAGGCTTCTACTAAACCCAACAAGAACTTTAGTTTCTAAAGATTTTCTTTTTCTTTTTAGCCATGATCAAGTACAGAACTACATGCGTTTGTTTTTCACGTGTGCAATACTTGTATTGCATTTTCATGATTCAGATTTAGTTGAAAATGGCCAAATGAGAAAGTTGTGATTGTTCACGGGAAGTAACTGGAGTGAAGTGGTTCTGTTTCTTCTGCTGCTCAGACAGGGACAGGTCAGAGGTCGGAGCGAGGTAGCGTTTGTTTGGAGGCCGGGGCAGGTTCGGTGTGCCACTCCAGCCCACTTGAGCCGCCCGCGGTGGCCGTTTGCTGACAACTGTTAACCCTGATTATCCAGTTGAACGACCACCTGTACGCGCCGTCAGCCTGTGTTTACGTTTGCGCTGAACCTGGCAGAACTCAAACACGCGTGGGTTCTGACCGGGTCCGGCTTTCTAAATGGATCCTCCATCTTTAGCAGGAAGGATTAAAGAACACACTACCCTGTGTGACATCGTTTTCTGGTCTGGGCGACTAGGAAGAACTCGCTTTCTGTTCAGCACTACAGCTCCTGCTGTTTGTCCAAATGCAGTTAATGAGCTTCCACTGCCAGACGGCTTTTCTTTTCTTTAAGTTGTTCAATCTTGGAAATGAGTTACTTTGTTGTGAGACATTTACTCACTGACTCACTGGAGGGCTGCATGGTGGCACAGTGGTTAGCGCTCTTACCTCACAGCACTGGTTCAAGTCCCGGCTGGGGGACCCGAAACAGAACATTAATGTGGAGTTTGCATGCGTGGGTTTTCTCCGGCTTCCTCCTACCGTCCAAAAACATGCTTCATAGGTTCATTGGTTACTCTAAATTGTCCATGGGTGTGAACGTGAGTGTGCAAGGGTGTGTGATTGTGGCCCTGCGACAGACTGGCGACCTGTCCAGGGTGTCCCCTGCCTTCGCCCGTATGTGGCTGGGATAGGCTCCAGCAGCCGCGTGACATCAAAAGGGAAAAAAGATGAATGAATGACTCACTGGAGGTTCATCTGAAATTCTAGTCTTCAGTACTGGACTCTAAAGTTCACACCACCCAAGCGACCACTTCCCATGAAAGGTCTATGTAAATCCGAGTTCAGCCATGGCTACGCACATTTGTACGACCGCTTTCGGGCTCTACGTACAAAACCTGTGGGCATTGAATGCGTGTCAACAGTTAAACCAGGTCAAACTTTGACCAATCAGGGACTCTGATATGTTGGTGTTGAATGGATGGCTTCCCCTAAATGCATGGAAGTGCCAACCGCTTGAAAAGCGATCATGAAGTAGAAATGTGCCGGTTTGTGCCCGGCAGAAATTATGAAGCAGTGTCTTTCATGTTTTGGAGTAGAGCTGTTTAAAAAAAACAAGTGACTATTCACACATAATTTTCTAAATACGTGTGGCCAGTGCTAAACTTGGCCGAACGGACGCGGAGGAAGGGTTAGGTTAAGCAACCAAATGGTTACTAAGTGCGGCTGTATCTGCAGCTCAGCGTTCCCCCAGGAGAACACCCAGGTGTGGGACTTAAACTTTAACATTAACTTTTAAATACGTGTGACCACCAACAACATTTAGCCTTGGACGCATTTAACGTACGTACGGGTAATGCGGCAGCGTGCATCTCGGCTGCAGGTATGAATGTCCATATGGTTTTTTTTGTGCTGGTTTTGTGCAAATTAGTGTAAATAACATTAGCCACAAAAGAGAGAACGCCTGGAGCTAGACTCGGGGAAATTAGCACCGCTTCAACATTTTGCACTAAGCCTCTTCTAACATGCAGACATGTGCTTGTAAATTATAGAAAAAGAAGAAGCCCCTCCCTGCTTTTTCAGTGTGAACACATTTTGCTGCCCGCACATTCAAAGAACTCACTCTTGAAAAAATGCCTGGTGTGAACGTAAGATATTTTCCGCACTATAAAGCCTTATTTTTTCTAAAAATAAGAGTACGCCTATATAATCCAGAATGCCTTATATATGGATTAATTCTGGTTGTTTACTGTTGTCAAAGCTGTTTTGACAAATACACGGTGCTCTGTCAATATGTGGATCTGCTTTTGATTGAGTTCCAAACTAGGTTGGGTGTTACAGTGAACACAATAACATGTAGTGGTGTCGGACTGCGTTTTTTACCTGTTCCTAACAAGGTTGGGAGTTAGCGTAGTCACGGTAACATTTGTTTTAGTTTTTTTTTACAGACTAGCTCTAGAGTTACTGTGAGCGCAGTTAATAAAGTCTGACTGACTGGCGGACTCTTGTTTTGCTTCATTCGCCTTTTGACTTTAGAAAATTGACCATTTGTCGACGATACGTCTCGTAATTCTGGTGTGCATCTATAGAGCGGAAAATACTAGAGTAAACTAGGAAGCTTGTAGTTTTCTGCCGCTACTCTGACTGACGTGGATCGAGTCCGAACTGTTTGACGCCTCAGCAGTTCTTCTTTTATTAAAAGCTTTTCCTCCCTGAACTCAAACCAGCAGTCTGGAGTTTGGATATGCTGGAAAGACGCCAACAAGCATGTTGTAGCCAGAAGCCGAGTCAGGTGACTGATACTCTGATCAACCTCTGCTTGCCCTCAATGCTGCATCCTGGTTAAAGGAAGTGCTGTCTGTGTGAGTCGATGCTCGCACTTCACTTCCATAAAATGTGTGAAACTTGCTTTTTATCTGCAGCTTCTTAGGATTTAAGAAAACGTTGGCGGCAGCTCTTCGAGCCCAATCAACCAAATCGGTCTCATGTGAAGCTGCTGCTCCTTCAGCCGACATCACATCGACATCATCTGGTGTTTGTAGTGCAGATGGGCAGGTGCAATTATATTTACATTTAGCTTTAAACCCCGGAGTTTCTTCTTGTAATCCACAGTTTCCCCTTAGTTCCGGTCAGTCCCCCTGAAGTTGATTGACTCCAGTGTCTTGGTTGAACGCTCATCACTTGTTTTTCTGTTTTGAAGCTATGGAATGAGTTGTAAGGAGGATCAAGTTTTTTCCAACATTTTCTAGTCTGTTTTTTGATGAAGGGATCCGTCCCTGAGACCTGCAGAGGGCTCAGGTCCTTCTGACCAAACAGATCTTTGAAGGTGTTTGATAGAGCTGTGGTGTCGGATCCATCAGAGCAGGTTTTTCACCTGTTCCATCAGTGGATGTCGGTTGAACTTGGACAGAGACAAATTCTGTTCGTTACTCAATAAAGACCCACTTTAATGAAAGTTGTATTTTAACATATTTTTGTGGCATTTTTCACATGATAGAGGACACGTGTAAAGAATATATTATAGATAGATAGATAGATAGATAGATAGATATAGACAGAAAATGATCTTTTTGCTAATTCTGCCTCCAGGTGAGACTTTTTTTTTTAATGAAATCACAACAAAAGCATCCTGAAAACATGATTTGTTTTGGATTCTTGCCATTATGTCATTGACAGTTAACATACAGACGTCTATGGAGGCTGTCTGACACAGTCTCACATGGAGGCTAAAACGGTTATTTTTATTTATAAAATGTCCTGAGAAGCAATTTTGTTTGATTTCACCTGAATGCCCTAAAGTTTAAAGGTTAACCAGGAAAAATAGTGTCTGATATTAAACACATTTTTGGTCACATTCTGGAGACATGCAGAACGCAATATCTGCGTAGCGTCGACTGCGTAGTTTCGATCATGTATCGGCTCGCGAGCTGGCTCGCGCAGCCTGCCTGGCGTAGCCTCGCTCGCGTAGCGCCGCTCGCGAAGGCCGCTCGCGTAGCGCCGCTCGCAGCGCCGCTCGCGTAGCGCCGCTCGCGAGCCTCGCCTGGCGAGCCTGCCTGCGTAGCTGCCCGGCGAGCGCCAGCATAATAATTCCACTGTCTCCAACTCAGCACTTTTTATTGAACTCTCTGTTGCTGCTATGAGTTTAGCATCTTTATCCTTTAGTTCTGTCTGGATTCTGTTAAGAATCATCGCGTTTCGCTGCTTCGTTAAGAAATAAACAATGCTCAAAGGTAAACTAATGGAGTGACGGGGAGTGGTGGTGTCGGCTGCTTGCGCGAAACCTGGCAAATACAGCAGAGGAAGAGCATTATAGTGACCAAACGGAAGGCTAATAAACATCTACTCGCCCTTCTAACTTTTACCCACCAAACAGGAAAAAATGCTCTAACAGGAGGGTTGACCCGGACTCCTCCACAGGGCTCACCGCCATGATCTTTTGTTTTTCTCTTTAAAAGCAGGCGCCATCACCTGCAGGCACTTTCTCCGGATGCCGATCACTTTGAGGCCGCTGCAGTGATGTTCAGGTCCTACCAGCTTCACTGAGTTGGGATTGTTGGTGATTCACACCAGCTCAGCACTAGACTGAGACTTGCTTGGATGAGATTCTAGACGCATTTGCCACCAGATTAATCAAGAGACAACAGGTCTTCGTTACTTACTTTTTAATCTATGATAGTTTGTAGGACTAACATCATCTGCTGTACATCAGTTTATGAAACCCTGACCTTCATGGTATCTACATTATTGTTTCCTTAGAGTTTAAAAGACAAAAGTCCAACACTTGTACTTCTTTAACACATCTACCAGTCTTGTTTAAATGAGGTTATAACTCAGTTACTGATCTAAATAAACTGCAATCATAACATTTGGTCCTTCATCAGCCACTAGGCATAGCTTTTTGCAATAAGTAGATGTGAAGAAGAGGTGAAATGTCCAAATCTGGACGTGAACTGAACTTGTCCTAATGCTGACAGGTATTGTGGGGTGTTGTTTTTCGCTTGACGTGGGACATCTTCTTTGCCCCAAAGGAAAAAATGAGTCGGAGGCTTCAAACTTTTCACCTTTGGTTGGTGTTCATTTTCACATCACGCACCATCATGGCGTTGGGCCCGGCTCCAGTTCCTGTGCCGGCTAATAGATTCTGCTAGCCTGGAACATCTGGATGGGCTGGCCTTTGATCTGTCCATGTTTTATTCCACTGCCTCATCTGTGCTGATGACGCTTCAGCGATGCTCCACTCATCAGCGGTTATGGAGATGGACGTATCCGCTTCCTTTCTTCTGGTTTCAACAATAAGAGACATTCAACAGAAAACTTGTTATCACAGACGACTTCAAAAGGTTTTGTCTGAGTCCGTCTGTAATCGAACCTGCCCTCCAGCAGTGTGGCCCACCACTGATAGCCCAATCTTCTCCTCTCAGCTTCTTTTCAAAGAAGCAGATGGGCTGATCTGCCTTACTCCTGACAGCAGAGCTACAATCTGGCTGTAGCACTTCATGAAATAGATGCAGTACATTTGGTCCTTGTGAAGCCTGATCTATTGGCTGCAATGCTATGTATTACAGAACGGACTAAAGTTTGCGTCTTCAGGTACAACTGAGGAAAAACCAAAGCTAAGCAAATGTGAAATGATCCTTCACATTCAAATGTTTGTAGCTCTGCAGAGCTGTTCATTACAACCAATAAAGATGGCAGGTTATGTGCTCTGGCTGAGCCCCATCCTTCCCCCAAACAAAGCCCTGTTTAATAAGCCGTCTGAATGCAACTTTCAGGTCAGATTACCAGCTGCAGGTGCAGGCAATCAATATTAAAGGGATGCAAAAAAATGCCACCTAATTGCTGTTTTAATGGCATTGGCTGGGAATCACGTAAACTGCATTTTATAGATGATAGTTTGCTCCACAGCCTGCTGTTTAGACCTAGATGTCATCAACCAATAAGGTTTACTTTACAGGAACTTCTAGAGACCGATAAGAGGAAAGACATTCTTAGATTTGCTATAAACACAGCAGATTTCCTTATCAGAACTCTATCCATTTGAAGGTGACGGAACATAAACGTTTCTGCAGAAGTCTGTCGAACCTTGACCAGGTGACTGAAAGCATCAGCGCCTGCAGCAAACATCCGCCTGTGGACCGCGTGGTCGCCCTCGGCATGCGCCCTGAAGATGCTCCGTCTAAACCTGTGCCTCCTTCGGTGCTTTCACGCACCACCAGACGTGAGGCTTCTGCGTAGACCAACTTGCCATCGCAGCTCCTGTAGTGATGCTGCAGACCCTCAGGGGGCATGGCCAAGCTACGGCCACAATCTAGAAGAAGAGGAGAAAACAACGACTTAAGGTGGATCAGTAGCAGAGGAAAATTCAGTTTTTTAACCAACATGGCCTGGATTTAACCGTCTGATGGAGCGGATAGCTGAACAATACAAACAATCCTCAACAGGTATTTTATTAGGAGTTAACTTGATTGGATTATATTGTTTATATTTACACGTAATTTTCTAAATATGTGCTACCAGTGCTGAACTTTTTTCTTTGCGGCACGAATCCGGAGGAAGGGTTACGGTTACAGTTATGGTTAGGGTAATACACGTGACCAACAACAACATATAGCCTTGGACGCACTTAAAATACGTTCTGGGCAGCAAACGTCCATCAGTTCTTGTGATTGGTTGCATCAAAGTGTGTGAATAGCATCAGCCTTTAGTTTAATTGCCACTTCTGTCTGGTTTTGCTTACGGTGCATTGTGTTCTGCGTCCTGATTGGCTCTTAACCAGTCAGTCTCCTCCTGTACCGAACGGGTTCAGTTTGCCAAATCGACGTAAATCGTCATCACGATCTATCATATTTTTTACTCTGTAATTCCGGAGTTGTTTTTCTACAAAGGCTTGAACTTTGAGAGTTTAAAGAAGAGACAAAAGTGCTGAAAGTGTGTAGTGAGGGGTTTTACAGCCTTCAAACATCCTTAAAACAATGTATTATTTAAAGTGGAAGTTTGGTTTGATCAGAGCTGGTGGGAGACTTTTAATAAATGAAATTAAAGACGTCAACATTGGATAAAACGTTAAAAAAGGTCGAACGCCGTGTAATCTTATGATCCAAAGAGAACTAGAGCAGCATGTGTCTGTGGGAGCCTAAATCCAGGAAGCTGGATTCTTGATTTGGTGCGTTCATGTCGTGCGTCCTTGTCAGATGTTGTAACGTTTGGTCAGTTTGAGTCCAGTTCCTAAAGGAACCGGCCTCAGGGCGTCTGTTAGTGGTGGATTTACAGACTCTGGAAATGTGGAGTTGTTGTTTTTAACCTTTCAAGGGATCAGTTTGATAAAGGGTCACAAATGAGACTCCAGGCTCAGTAGATCTCGTTTAAATGTTGAATTTCCCGTCACTCCCGGTCGTCCTGAGGTTTCTGCTCTGCGTTTAAATGCAGATGCATGAACCGAGTCGTACCTCTGAGCCCTGAAGACGTGGAGGTGGACGTGTCCTGGTATTCTTCCCAGCTCTGTGAGCTCTGACCTCAGGAGGAACTCTGTGGGGAGTCCCGTCTGCTGAAGCCTTTTCACTTGTGAATCATGTTCTAACATCAGCATCAGCTGCTTCTCTACGACTTTCTCATGTTTACACACACCTGAATGTTCCGGACCAGCAGAACCTCTGCATGTGCTGGTTCTCGGCACACATGGTGGCTTTGCTGTTGATTCCAGCGTCTGGTCTTTCTGAGCCTTTGCTTGCTGTTGTTTATGTCATTCGTTTACCTTCTTAAAGGCCGCGTCGGTGCTAACCTGGCGACGCGCCACCTGTTGATAAATGGAAAGCAGCTGCTGAGAACAGAGACGGTGGTGAAAGTCTGGGATATTCGGATCAGTGTGTCGAGGACAGCGCCATGAGTTCATGTTTAGTCTGATGGCACTGATGGCAGATTTAAAAATATTTCTATCTCCATCTGCAGGAAAACACCTAAGATTATATCAATAAAAATATTTTAATTAGTTTAAATGCATTTCCTATTGGATAAACCACCTGTAAGGTTGAGGACTTTCTGCCCCCGGCTCAGACGTATTATTTAAAAACTCCTGTGGTTACTGCCCCCCCACCCCCTCCACGGCCTGTGGACTCCATGCAAACATTTGTGCAGGAGCTGGGTTTGTTCTGTTTACGTACTTGCATCTGCATCCAGCAGGGGGCAGAAAAGGGCCTCAAACGGGGCAGGATTTGAAACCAGAGGGATCTCCTGCACCTCCTTGCAGACGGAGGCTGTTTGCAGCTCCCTGTGTCAATTAGCCACACTTTGCCTTTGCTGCAGAAACTTTGGAGGGAAACTATCTGTAAGCCCCGCCCCCCGCCGCCTCAACGGCAGCAGTTAAATTTATGCAAACGGCGAGGGTTTCTGCTGGCAGCAGGAGGAGGAGGAGGTTCCTCTAATCATGTTGGCGGAAAGGAGGAAGCATGTGCAGCTGCACTCAAACGCCCCCCCAATCCGGTGCCTCACCCGTCCTCCACCCACAGCCTTTATCTGTCTCATGGCCAGACAGCGGTTGATGACGCTGCATTGGTGCCTGTCCCCTCCCCCTCCCTCCCCGCATGCTCACACCCTCTTGCTGTGTCGCTTCACAAATGCAGGCAGAGTGTATTTTTAGTCCGGCGTGTGGAGCAACAGCCAGCGAAGCGGGGATTACCTCAGCCACCATGCGCACTGGCGGGGTGACTTACGGCATCACCAAAGCCCCCGCCGCCGTCGTTGCTGCCACCGCCGAGGTATTTCTCTGCATGGCTGTATGGCAGCTCTGATGTAGTCTTAACCACGAGCGTCCACCCCGTTGCGGCTTACTTTAGCAGTTAGTGGTATGATTAGCCTTTCTGTTGGCCAACGGTCAAACCCGCTTTTTGGAGCGAGAGCCGCCAATCACACTGTCTTACCACGGAGTGTAGCTCCAGTTTTAGTCAGAAAAGCTGAAAAAATACGTCATCAGACAGAAATAGCAGACCTGTGGGGCTTCGAACCAGAGACCAATGCATTCACCTCGGACTCCTGAACCCTTTTATACCTGAGATGTTGCTGGATTCACAAGATAACACTCTTCAAACTACCGTAACTCCTCGACCATTTACACAATTTCTGTAATTCCAAGCGGAGAAAGTTTTTCTCTGCGTCAGAATCATTGACTGTATAATATACCTGGACGGATCGCGTGTGACATCACCCATAGAAAAGGCCTTTCTTCCTCTTCCAACCAGTTGAAACCAATTCATTCGCCAGTTTTCCACGATTTTCCCGTCACCATGTTGAGTCCTCAGTAGACGTCCTCAGTAAGCCGTGATTGGTCCATCTACATTTTTATGGCAACCACTCCCTCCAATCAGGAAGGACCATCTTAGAAAGGCCACACCTCTTCCACTGAAAGTTGGCTCGGGAGAATCTGTCAACTGCTTCCAACATGCAACGCGAGGCCACCTACCGTTACTGACCCGTCTGATTGGTCAGTTGATAACTTGAATAACTTGAACTACAGGAAAAACATTGTTAAAAAATTAGGATTAGCAAAAACACGTTGATAAATGATGGCAGATGAAGCATGGTTATTCTGACAACCATAATGAATGACAGCTGTTTATTTCTAAAATAGAAATGTTGGGACCAACCGGGTACTTCCTATTTGAAACATGGGGGGGGGGATGTTGTTCAGTCCAATTCTTATTTACTGTCAGTGGTCAGAATCCATTGGTTTGATGGTTTAATTGCGTAAGTACAACAACCGAAAAGTTTGCATACTTTCGCAAAGTTTCTTTCTCTGCTTCCAATCTGATAATCGTTATTTTTTTACACACCACACTTTACTACGATAAAGCGTAGCATATCCGTGCTTAGCTGTTCTCTGCTTCAAAATTGGTTGAAATTACGTTCATTTTGCAAACACTCTAAAGTAAAGTAGTTGATCTGTGGAGTTAGCTGGGAGTCTTCTGTCAGCTAGCTTTGTACAGTGTTGAATTGTGTTTGATATTACAAATGTGTGTTGCCCAAAAACAGACATTTGTTGAGTTTCTTATGAAGCATTTTCTTTAACACGGACGAGCTTTAAACCATTATCTTCCTGTGCTAATGCTTAGCTCGGCAGTTGCAGGTGTGTGGTCATATAATACAATCAGAACAGAACTTTGTCAGACACGTTCATGACGTCAGATACTCGTATAGTAATTCTTTATCCTTGGAGATGGAGCTCAGCTGCTATTGCTCTCTACCTACATCCAGGACTACTTAAGGTCATTACTGACTCGAATATGACAACTGGACTGAGTGACCCCTCCCCCCCTGGCCTTCCAAACAGGAAGTACCCGTTGGTCCCAAAATCCCATAGACTTCTAAAGAGAGATAAAGAGCTGTTACTTAGTCATCCTATTGGTCAGAAGAACCATTCTTGCTCTGATACCATCTTCTTGCTAATCCTCATTTTATTCATGATATTTTTTCTTTATCGCAAGTTATACCATGGTCCGGTTGAATACTCTCTATTCTGATTGGCTGCTGGGTATGCATTAAAACCTGACAACCGCACGGTGAAAAAAGAAGTTCCGGTCATCTAGCTTAAATGTTTTGTATCACCGGCTTCTTTAAAACAACCTTTTGCTTCATCATCTGGACAAAAACAAGCGGTAAGAGGTGCACTTTGTCTCTGAACTGATCCTTTATTCAACCAATCGGGACGATCAGCATAAATTTATATATATATATATATATATATATATATATATATAAATTTATCTCGCCGAATCTTGACTGCAGCGGTGGTGCTGCGCGACGATGCACCGCATTACGTAACATATAGTCCGCTTTTTGTAAGAAAAGCGGACCAAATCGGAAAAAAAACAAGAATTAAGGACTAAAACCTGGTTAATATGTATTGCTTTTGTAACTGACCATGGTATAAGCGGGTTAATGGCCTTAGAAGTGTGCGTCTATTACTTTTTAACGCACTTCGCGGAAGCAACCGTCCGACGCGAAGCGGAGTACGGTTCAGGCTTCCACGGCGTGCGTTAAAAAGTAATAACCGCACACTTCGTCGGCCATTAACCCTTATTTATTAAATTTATAAACTGACCAATCAATAAAAGTGTGTGGTCTCGCACCAAATGTTTGAAACGTATGATTGACAGATTCTCTCGAGCCCACGTTGAAGTTCCAACAAGCTCACTCTAGATTGATGAGTTGTTGACCGATCTGGTGCCATCACTGCTTACTGGTGTCATCTGGTTCCAACGTGGCGCCATTCGTATTGTGAATTGAGCCGTTTTGTATGGGTGATGGTGTCACCCACTCGGTCCAGTTCTCAGATACAGTCAACTGTTGAGGTTGATGGTAACCATGATGCAGTTTAAGCCGTTTTTCTGCTTTGGAACGTTTAAGTTGAATTGAATGGAACATAGAAGTTTTCTTTCAGCTGATGTTTTACCTTTCTGTTAAGTGCATAACTTTACTGTGAGTCTGTGACCGTCACGACTCGAATTATAAACGAAGATGTAAGGGTTCATTTCAATAAATAAAGAACCTCCTGCTTTGGATTTGTCTCCTTCTCAGGATTTCTTCTGTTTGTGAAACAAACAAGACTTAGCCTTAATACTAGCGTTGTAACGATTCATTTGAACAAGTATTCCATTAATAGTCTGTTCATTTTGAACGATCCGCTTTACCGAGCTCCCATGGATCCAGGTCATCTTTAGCCCAAACTTTAACCAGTGTAACTCAGAGAAATACCTGGATCCTGAACATTCAGGTGAAGTTTTCCACATTCCTTGGATGTCTTCAAGAAACACGTAAATAAGAATTAATGTCAAATCCATTCACATTCTAGTTTCCTAAAGTTCTGTTGTTTTTCCACATCCAAAGGAAACATTCTTAGAACATTCTAGCACACTTTATGGATACATGACTTTGCTAAATTCAAAGTGTTTCCACTCATTGGACTGGAATGATCCATTGTTGCTGACATCACGTGTTTTGTCTGCTTGTCGTTTTTATGTTATAGTAAAATTAGCCTACCGTATATCAATCCAGGTGGTATTTTCTAATTTCAATGATCTATTTATCTCATTTTGAAATGTTGTCAGTCACCACAGACTGATTGATCTGGTTGGATAAATTGTTACACCACCAATCAATACTCATTAACAGAAATGAACTGCAGCTTTTGGTGGTTTTAAAATGTCATGTCAGTGCTGGACATCTCTGCACAGAGACCAGTGTGTTGTGGTTCCTCCTCTGCTCTGAGGAGTCCCCTGGAGCCGCTCCTCCTCATTGGGTTGAGAAGCTCTGGAAGAAAACGCCGTTCAGTGAAGAGCAGTTACCTTGTGTGCAGCGACTTCAGTTGTTCAAAACCAAACAGTCGCTGAGAGGCTGACGCTGGGTGGGTCCGGGTATTGAATGATGCGCTCCAAAAAAAAACATAGAGCATAACGAAGTTTGTATTTTGAAGTTTTAATAATGAGAAATGAAGGTAATTAAATCCACTTGTTATATTATGATCAAAAAAGAAAAAAAAACACACAAGGAATCAAGAAAAAAGCACTAAAGTGTATAAAGCGGTAAAAAAAAATACGGCAACCCAGCTCACCCCCCCTTCCATCTTCCACAGGGAAAAACCACATGCGAGTTAAAGCCAATTAATGTCACCACCCACAAACATGTGACCCACCAGCTGATGACCTACTCAATAATCTATAATCCAAACAAATCTATATTCATTCACCATAAGAAAAACCACACCTGATTCATGGCCCCTACAGTGTGTGAAACCTCAAATCTGAGAAATGTAGACGCAAGGTGAAGAGAGGAAACAATGGATCATATTTTCTGAGTAAAAAAAATAATCTTTGCTTACATTTAGAGGTTTATTTTTATTTGTTTCTATCCATCTGTCTGTATTTTGGTGCTCGGTCTGCTCAGATGAGCTTCTTTACCTTATAAGAGGGAGTAAAAACTGAAAAGAATCTTAAAAGTGTACTAGAGCAGGTCCGTTTTATTTGCTGTTTCCACGCTGCTTCTTTGGAAAAAAACGTAAACAAATAAACATATTTTTGAGAAATCAATTCAAAGTGTAAATTCTGAAACCACTTAACAGAAGTGTTTAGCTAACGTTCTAGCTGGAACTGTCCTCCTAATTCCTCCTCCCTTTCATCCTCACAGATACTTGGAGAAGTACGAGAAGGTCCACCACTTCGGCGAGGACGATGAAGAAGCACAGCCGGGAAATCCCAAAACCTCTCTTCCAGTCGGTGCAACTCCCAGCTCCTACAACTACCAGCAGCACCTTGTTTCCGGTAAGCTGACGCTTCGGTTCCTAGCATTACCCATCATGCATCAGGCAGCAGCAGAGCTGTGAAACAGAATCTGAGTTTCCTCGTCTTTAATAGTCTGATGAAGGAGAAGTGAAGGGTTGCTGCGGAACACAGATGTTTTTGTTGATCCGACCCTGTGGTGAGGTGGTTGACCATGCATGTGTGTGTTTAGGATCTAAATGGTTCAGCCTGGGATCTCCTCTCAGCTGGCAGCGCTGGCGCTTTTCTCTCTCTCTGTCTTTTTGGAACGAACCCCAAATATTCCCGTTTGAAGTATAGTTTGCAAAGTCTTTGGATTTTTGCTCGACTTTTCTCGGGAATGAAGCTCCGAGGACGGTTTGGATCGTTTTGTCCTTCATCTCTATCTTAAGGAATAATCCGGGTTCAGTCCTTCTTTGAAGGGATTCCTGAGGCTGAACAAGTTGGAGAAATTTTCATCTTTAGTCATCAAGTATCTTATTTTATATTAGGATTTTTTTAAACTGGCTAAAAAAAGCATTTGCTCCAGAATATCAAAGAAAGGGTCAAATCATCAAGTATTCATCTGTAAACCAGGTTGCCCGGTTTTTCCTGAACTCGTTACCTGATGGTAGGTTTAACACCTTAAGATGAGAGGCTGCTGTCGGCACAGTTTGGGTTCTGTTTACTGCTTGGTGCTCGTCGGCGTCTGGTTGGATCACAGGCTGCTCACTGGTCGTCCAGTTGGACAGCAGCCGCCTCTTCTCACTTGAATGAAATCACAGGGCTGTGCTTGACATGAGAACGCTCCTGTAGCTTTCCCGCATTCATCTCAGCTCTGCGTGGCGTGTTTGGAAGAGTCCCAAAGTCAAAGTCTCTTTATCAAGTCAGCTGTCAGAGGCGCCAGAGTTCAGCCGCTCTTTCTGCCCCACCGTAGCTTCTTAATGATCAGCAGGGACTGAATGATCCAAATACAGAGACTGAACTAAAGGTTGGAAAATGTCTCGTTGATACAGTTGTCTTTGTGAAGAGATAAACACACTTTCTAGTGCAGAAGATGGATAGGACTCTGTGTTTATCTCATCCCTGGTAGGACTTTGTTTTGGGAAACACCTGTAAACTACGTCAATGAAGGTTCTCCTTCATCCAGGTGACATAGTCTTGAAGTTGAGTAATAGGCTGAATCTGAATCGCTTCCCTTTTCCTCCGGCTTCTCCCTATCCTTACATTTATCCCTCAAAACAGAGAGATGTATGGAAAAAATAGTACCTATAAATCAGGATGTCACTACCGCTTGATGATGTCATCAATAGTTGCCGGTTATCCACATCAGCACCTAGCTGCCTGCGCGATCGGAAGATGAATAACATCGGTTTTACAACTTTAAAAAAGTCGTGCAAATTTGGATTTAAATGTAAATTTCTGTGCATTAGAGGTGGAGGGGTGGAATTTTCTCTTTAGTAATAATAATAACAATAATAATAATAATGAACGTAAATCCACTGTGTAATCATGTGCAACTTTATTAGCGGCGTCTTCTTAATGTCACACCGACAACAGAACATCACATGAGCAACATCGCTTTTACCGCGACACACTCTGGTTGCTATGGTAAGTGTGACGGATGTAACAGAGAGTCACTTCGAAAAGTGGCACGGTCACTTTTCAAAATAAAACGTTTTTTTCGGAAAACCCCCCCCAATGAAAATCGAAATTATTTTTTCTTTCTGTGCGTCCCGGTGCCAAAATTTCCCGCGGCCCGGTGGTTGGGGACCACTGCATTAGAGCACACCCACGTGAGGAAATGCGTTTCTCCTCTGCGCCACAAGCGCGATGCAGATCATGCTACTGGCGGTGGGATAGCCAGCCCTAAATCTACCAGGACTCCTCCTTAAAAAAAAACCTTTCGGACACCACTACAGCCTCGAATGCCCCAACGATTAGAGGGGTAGGGAAGCAATTTGGATTTAGCCATAGCCTCTGGACTTAACTATTTAACACTGGAGAGGCTACAGGCGACACAAATCAAACACACTCTTTATTTATGTTGGATTTATGTTGATTGCGTAAACTACTATCAGCACATAGCTGCTTTTCTCAGCTTCAGTTTAATTTCCTAAACCCCATTTTGGCCCTTCCGGGGTCACGGGTCACAGGCCAGAGCCTAAACCTGGCCACTCGTGGAGGATGGCGTTCCAGGGTATACCTGGACAGCTGGCCAGTCTGTCGCCGGGCCACAATCACACACGGTGGCGTTCCCGCCCAAGGACAATTTAGAGTCACCAATTAACCCGTGAAGTCAGAGTATCCAGATGCACCCATAACCAACGCATGCAAACTCCACACATTCTGTTTCTGGTCCCCCAACCAGAACTTGAACCTGGGCCTTCTTGCTGTGAGGCAAGAGCGCTAACCACTGTGCCACTGTTATGGTAGTTGAAAGAATGTAAAGATGAAGCTGAAGCCATGGTGGTAAATGGTTAGAAGGCTCTGGTCACTGCTCACCCCAGTAGCTTAATCAGTCTAAGTTATGAAGGTATTTGGATGAAACGTTTTAGAAGACTTTAGGTCCAAATGCCAAAACTCGACTTCAAGACACATTTTGACACCGACTTTCTCTTTCTTCTTCTCTCAGTTTGGTCCTCTCTTATAGGTGCAGTGTGAAAACTAGCTTGAACTGTCTTTTTTTTCTTCCCAATTTCTGGATTTCAAAACTCTCTTTACCGATGCAGATCCAGTCTGCACCACCAGAAACCTTAAAAAGTAAAACTAAACCGTTTCCTCCACAGCCCTCTACAGGCAGAAAGCTTGCAATGAAAGGAGGATGTGGGAAAAAAAAAACATAAAAGTGAGTTTATTCTGTTCCTCCCTTTGTGGCGCTCCTGTCTCTGTTAAAGTGATGTCACACGGCGTTTAGCCCGTCAGAGGAGCTCTGCTGTCTCCAGATAAGGGAAACCAGCTTTGGGTTCCCGATCAGCTGAGGAATTCTCCTTCCTGTCAAATCTCTCTCCACACGTTCGGCCCGATCTCTGACCCAATGTTTTCTTTGTGCGTTTGTTTGTAGTTTATGTTGTCAGTCTGCCCTCTTGGCGTGAATGTTGGCGCTCCACTGGCAGCTCGGCGTGGAGCGGCCCGCCGCTCTCTGGGATAATTGGCTTTACTCACTGCGGTTATAGATGAGAAGAACGCTTCACTCGCTGGTTTTTCCTCCGATTAGATTCAACTCCTATGTTTTACTGCAAGCTTGTTTTTTTTATTTTTTATGCCTGCTTAGTTAATAGACTCCATAACTCCACCAGCCGGTGGTGGTGGTGTCAGTTTGGCTGCATGGAGTCGTAAAGGTTCACTAATCACTTGCATGTGTTGTGGAAACACGCCTGAGTTCATTCTAATGCTCATTCACGTGTGTTTACATGCAGAGAAGGTCATGTGACTCCTTCAACTGGTGTGAAAATGAGCTGATAGTTTTCTGCAGAGAAGACATAAACACGAAGAGCTCTTTTTGACCTGAAGAAGCCCAGTGAGACCCAGCATGCATCTGCACTGTTGCTTACATGGGCTTCAAAGTGTCATTTGTTTTATGTTTTTAATTTGTTAATAGTTACTAATGATTAATTCAGATCTGAAGAAGTTCATTCCCTACTGTAAAAGCTGTTCTATGTAGGAACACTCTACTTTTTCCAGGATTGTTCCAAAGCTAGAAACCTTTAAAAAAAAGTTTATCTGAACTTAGAAGTTGAAGACGTTTCCCCCCATTGACTGTACATGAGAACTGGACTGAGCGACTTCTCAGTACCCACTGACTTCAGAAAGAAGCAGCTGTAACTCAGTCATTCAATTAGCCAGAATAACCATTCTTGATCTGATACCTTTTTTTGTATATGTTCTAGATTTTTTTCTTCACAATACTTTTTCTGTTGTTCAAGTTAATAAAGTTATAAACCGACCAATCAGAGGCCTCAAAAGTATGTGGTGTGATGTCAAACATTTGACGTGTTTGACTGCTTTCAGTGTTTGGGCTGAGGCCTTCCATCAAGCTCACTCCTGATTGGCGAGACTGGTTACCATAGAAACGCAGTCTACACCAATCACTGCTTACTAACGCCGCCTGGTTCCAACGTGGTCAAGTCCACATCGCGGAAAAACGGCGAACCAGAAAGAAGCAAGGCATTTTCTGTGGATGCTCACTCGGTCCACATCTCGTAAAAAGTCGATGGTTTTGTTTTAAAAAATAACCCTTGTTATTATTAAGTACAGAATGTAAAATAACTAAAAACCTAATTTATTGTGAAGTTTTAAATATTTGATCCTAAAATATTTTTTTTATGTAAATTCTCTACATTTTATTTTTTTCAGTCTTAATTTTTACTTTTACAGGTTTACTTTCAAATGTTGCAGGAGAATTCTTCTGTCGCCTCCAAACGATGAGGCTTTCACTGAAACCTGAGGATGTTGCTTCCTTTTTTGCCCTTCAAACCTGCCTCTCATAGTAGCAAAAGACAAATATTACCAACGTCCGAAATAAGCGGTTATCCGGTTGTCCGAGACAACCAGATTTCACGGAGGACGACCCAAAATGAACCTGATGGTTGTCCCTGTGACTACCTGGTCTTTTATTCAACATTTTGGTATTTTTTGACTATTTTTCAAAGTTTTTGGGATACCGACGTCCGACTTTTTAAGATAAAACCGAGTGTACACGAACGATGTCACGTGACTTCCGAACAAACAGAGTTCGCCCGAAGACATCGCAAAAACATTGCACCTGCATGTCTTGTTTAAAAGATCAGGGAATTAGTCTTTACTGCTACTGCAGCGCACAATGTAAACATGGTATCATTTACACGTGTTTAATTGAAATAGATGTTATATAGATTATAACTTTTCATCACATATAAATATTGCTTTATATTTGGAATGCTGTACTAGTCCCAGTCTGTACAAGTGTTCTAAATTTGAAAAATACTCATTAGGTTACAGTGTTGGTTAATGTAATCAATTTTTCTGATATATTATAGGGTAGGAGAAAGTATTTTCATTTGATCGGGACAGTATTTGATTTACAATGCAATACTTTGTGTAACCAGATGCTTGAATATTTAGTAAAATATTTGTTTTTAATATTTAAAGAGTTTTTTTAAATGTCCATCATAAGAGGGAGGCAGGTGATATTAGATGTATAGAAGAAATAAAGATGTAAGTAGTGACAGCTGAGTAGGTTTCGTTGCTGTTGACTATTGGTAACCAAGGACAACCAAAAATTGGGGAGGACAACCAAATATTACTTGCCGGACAAACATTTTTTTTCTCTTATTTCTAACCCTGATTACACGCACGTGCAAAAAATAAAAGCAAACAAATTTTATTCAAGCCTCAGACTGAAGTTTTTTGTTGTTTTGGCGCCTCCTTGTGGTTAAAAAGTATATCTAGCTCCAGTTGAAAGTGTTGGTATCATTGAAAAGTTTGAAACGAAGAACAAAGTTGAGCGGTTGTGTTATAAATGTTCCTGAACGACTCACAAGAACTTCTGTCCACATTAAGTCCAGGTTCTGGCGGGTTTTGTCTGGTGGCAGCAAACTAGAGGTCAACCAATTTTCTTTTTTATAATATTTGGAGTTGATATTCATTTACAGTGGAAGTGAACACATTGGCATCAAAATTCAACAAGTAGTTTTAATTTGTTTAGTTCAAATTAAAAAATATCAAGTTATACAGTTCCCTGAAAGTTTCACAGTGAATGGAGTTAAACTTCAACCGCTGCTACTTTGGCGGGGGTCTCGGTGGGGGGAGGGCCGAGCACTGTCCCTCTTTATTTTATTTTATTTATTTTTTTTACATTCCATCATCACTGGAGCTCGGGCACCATCTCACCTTTGTATAAATAGTTTGCGTGACTGTATAAAATGCTTTACATGTGATGGTTTGTATGCGCGTGTGAACGGTAGTTGTACCGTGTTCCATGCTGACATGTCTGTATGTGAACATGTTTGGAGCCAACAGGCATGTTTGTAACATTTAAGTGTGTGTGGACAGGCCCCGCCCCTTTTTAGGTCAACATTTACACCTGATCGTTATGATTATAAACTAACTACCATCTATTGTGATTCTACTCTTCTATAATCATCTTCACTACCAACCCCCCCCCTTCCCCCCCAAACATGCATCTTTACCGTTCGTCCAACAAAAAAAACTGAATCAAATAATAAAGTTTAGTCTGAATTACAAAAGGGGTTTATTCAAATATACTCCTTTGTCATAAGATTCATAATCCCTGTTATGTAACAGTAAAATCTATAGCTCTCATCTGTTTCTCATCTGTTTCAAAAAAAAGAAGCTGCTGCAGATATGCGACAGAATAACAAATATTGGCGCCAATAATGGTACAAACCCTTGGAAACATGGAAATCCCATCTTTAAGGCATCAGGGTCGGCCTCCGGAAGCAGCAGTAAAGTAAACCCCCGCCTTGTGGGGAACACTGACACTAACGAACCTGCAGTGATTGACAGGGGGAGGAGACTCCTCGTCTCCTGGATGATGTTTCTCCTCTTCAGAAGGTTGTTCTTCAGCATCAGTGCAGGCTCAAACATGAACATTGGTGCTCCTCGTTCAGACAGGAAACCTCATCGAACAGCTGAACCGTATCATGTCAAGTTAAATTGAACTGTTTTCCATTTGTCCCCCTCCCCACAGATTATCTCCGCCAAAGCTATGGACTGTCCACAGACTTCGTTCCGCCCTGCGACTACAGCAAACTGGTGCTCTCTCTCCTGTCGGGCCTCCCCAACGAGGTGGACTTCGCCGTCAACGTTTGCACGCTTCTATCCAACGAGAGCAAGCACGTCATGCAGCTGGACAAGGACCCCAAACTGGTCACGCTTCTGCTCGCCCACGCCGGCGTCTTCGACGACTGTACGTCCACAACCCTCGTTTCGGAGCGTTCTCCCTCTTCCCGACGGGGGCGGCTTCCTCTAAGTCAACTCCTCTGTTTGTGTGCAGCTTTAGGCAGCTTCTCTGGGGTGTTTGGGAGCGACTGGAAGGAGAAAACGTCCCGGGACTTCATCAGGGTAAAGACTTTTATGATTCTGCCCCTGCAGCGGTCCTAAACTGCCAGGACCCGAAATGTTTTTGCAATTCTGCTTACCGTCTCACTGCGCATTGAAAGAAAAATGTGGCCCCGCCCACAAATTCAAAACCCCTAAATGTTGTGCACAGCTAGTAGCTGCAGAAAATGAACTTTTGAGGACAAATGTTGACATCACAGCGGGAAAAACTATCATAAAAATGAGACTCGTTTGAGGCTAAAAAGTTATCTTCACCAAATTTCACAAAGTCTACAACTGAACCTATGTTGACCTTTGACCTCAGTAAGAGGCAGCCATGTTAAATTTTCAGAAACCTCTCCTTTGGTACCAGCTACGACTTTAAATCTTGAGAATTCTCATTTAACGCCTCTGAACTCTCCGAGCATCACTGCAAAGCTACTTGAGAAATGGTTGTTAGAATGTTTGCGTCTCAAGCTTGAAAAAGCTTGAAAAAGAAAAAAAGGCGTTCCCCTACTGTTCGCACGTTTTTTATCCGAGTGTTGTGAAAATGTAATTTGTGAATTTCTGGCTCAAGCTGCACAAAACCATAGAAACATACGATATGACTGAGGTAGGAATGTGGGCGTGGTTAACAAAAATCCTTAGTTGTCAAGGAAATCCAAAAGTTTACTTTTGCAGATTCTTCTTCAGATTACATCGATCTGTTTGTGACCTCCAGAGGATTTAAACATAATATGGTTGCTATGGAGATAAACTCAACAGAAAAGCTGCCACGTTTGTTTTGTCACCTGCAGCTCTGATCAGGGTGGGAAGATGAGGGGTGTGCAGCCTGTAATCCTGGGTTAAACGGGGGCGGCGAGGGCGTAGGCGGGGCCATACAACGCTGCTCGCCATTTCAGTGACATTTCTGCAAGCCCTGTAGATGCGGAAACTTCAGAAACGCCGCTGTTTATTATTCCTGAAGGAACGGGGAAACGGGGAAAAACTAAACTCGGCGCGCTTCCCGCTCCCTTTACCTCGTTAGGACTCCTGAGTTCCTGACGCCCTTCAAAGTGCATCCTGGGAAATGTAGGCTACATCTTTTCACGAGGAAACAGGTGTGAGCTGCTGTTCTGCTTCCTTACAGTTCTGGAGGGAAGTGGTGGAAGACACTGAAGTCCGGGAGCTGATCTGGGACAAAAGCGGCCTGACACAAGGTGAGGGCGTGGCCCGGAGGCACGCGGGTGTTTGACGAGCTGTCATCGAATGTTTGTTTGACCCGGCTGGGTTCGCATGAATCTAGACTTGGTTGATGTGAAATCCATAAATCCATTAACTTTTAAAGCTGTTTTTCTTGTTTCAAGTTTTGGATGTTAGAAAGTAAGAATGAAAAAATTCACTTCTGTTTATTTAAAACTGCCAGATAAGTTTTCTTAACCAAATGAGATGAAGATTCGAGTAAAAATGTGCAAAGAATTGAACAGAAGTGATTCATGACTGGGACAGATGTGCAGATGTTTTAGTGCTGTCACACACACACACAGCTGGAAGGGGCTGTGCGTCAGTGTCTGTGTGAGTCCAAACCCCCCTCTGAAGGCCCTCCCCCTGTGTTGTCTGCGCAGACGGCACGTTTGGAGATCGCTGGCAGAGCCTCTTCCACCCGCCGCGAAACCAGGGCATCAGCGACATGGAGGCCCAGCGGGTGCTGCAGGTCGCCGTCATCCTGCGAAACCTCTCCTTCGAGGAGGCCAACGTCAAGCTGCTGGCGGCCAACCGAACGTGCCTGCGCTTCCTTTTGCTCTGCGCCCACTGTAACCTCATCTCACTAAGACAGCTCGGACTCGACACGCTGGGCAACGTGGCGGCCGAGGTACGGCGCTCGAACGTCGTCGCCTTCACCAGTTCAATGTCGGACAGGATTTTCATGGACCGCTCGGTCCGAGAATGAAGTTGGCGTCTTCGTTGGTTTATAGCTTCCAGTTTTCTTTAACTTTTGAGGGTGAAGATGGTCTCCATCCTCTGTAGCGTCTTTAACCTTGGTTTCTAGATTTCCTGTAGGAACCGTTCAAATGTCATTTTAGATTTTATCTCGACTGTCAAAGTGGAAGCTAAAACGGCAGACGCCAGCTTCAGCCTCGGATGCTGGACGCTCCTCTCTGTTTGTGGGCGGGGGGTTTGAACATGCGGTTCTCTCGCTGCAGCTCCAGCTCGACCCCGTTGACTTTCGGACAACGCACCTGATCTTTCACACCATCACCAAATGCCTGATGTCCAGAGACCGCTTCCTGAAGATGAGGGGTGAGTCTCCTCCCTGCTCCTGGGCTCCTCTATGTCAGATTGAGCTGACCCCCCCCCCCCCCCCCTGCTCCGTGTGTCCCTCAGCCATGGAGATCCTGGGGAACCTCAGCAAAGCGGACGACAACAGCGTGTTGATCTGCGAGTACGTGGACCAGGAGTCGTACAGGGAGGTGATGATGCTCCTCACCCTGCCCGACCTCATGCTCCTCATGGCCTCCTTGGAGGTGCTGTACCTGCTGGCTCAGCTCGGAGAGGTGTCCTGCAGTAAGATCGCCTCCGTTGACCACAGCATAGGTATGAACCAGAACCGGTCTCAGCAGCTGAAGCAGACTGGTCTGTTTGTCAACGTCTCGCTTCATTCGCCCAGACCTCCTGGTGCGGCTAGTGTCCGTGGACCTGCACACGTTCGGACCCGATGCGTTGACGGCGGTGCGTTTAATCGAGCATCAGGCGAATGCTGAGCAGGTGTCGGAGGTGCGGCCACAGCTGGTGGAGCAGGTCCCCGGATCGGCGCCGGCAGCAGCAGGTGAGCACTTTGGCGGTTCAGAAACACGCCATTTTCCCCCCTTGGGGCTCCCTGGGGGTGGATTCAGGGGCAAACGCCTCTGCACATCTGGACTGTTTGGGTTCTATGTTTGTAAAGATGCAGAGTTTGCTCAAAACCAGTTTTTCTGTTGTTGTGAGAGCTGTAAGCCAGTGGGAGAGAGTGTAAACAAAGAGATGATGGGAAATAAGCTGAGGCTTACTTCCGTGCCAGCCACAATTCAGAGGTTAAAATCTAATGAATTCTTCCACAGAGGGTCTCCAGGTATCTGTTGTAGCCACTCCTCCAGCTTGGGGGTTACTGCCCCGAGTGCTCCAATTACCACAGGCACCACTGTCACCTTCACTTTCCAGACTTTCTCCAGTTCTTCTCTGAGTCCCTGGTATTTCTCCAGTTTCTCATCTTCCTTCTTCCTGATGTTCCCATCGCTTGGCACTGCCACATCCACCACAACGGCTTTCCTCTGTTCTTTATCCACCACTACAATGTCTGGTTGGTTCTCCATTACCATCCTATCAGTCTGGATCTGGAAGTCCCACAGGATCTTTGCCCTCTCATTCTCTACCACCATTGGAGGTGTTTCCCATTTTGACCTTGGGGTTTCCAGTCCATATTCTGCACACATGTTCCTGTATATTATTATGCATATTATTTTGTACAAAATTGCTGTAAACGGGAGGAAAATGGAATACTTCAAGTACTTCGAATACCGATTGGAAATAACTTTTTTAAAACAAAGCCAGAGCTATAAAGCTATAAATCAGATATATAATTCTGTGGGCTGCACGGTGGCGCAGTGGTTAGCACTCTTGCCTCACAGCAAGAAGGCCCCCGGTTCAAGTCCCGGCTGGGGGACATGAAAAACACAATATCAATGGGGGACCTTTCTGTGTGGAGTTTGCATGTTCTCCCCATGTATGCGTGGGTTTTCTCCGGGATCTCCGGCTTCCTCCCACAGTCCAAAAACATGCTACATAGGTTGATTGGCAACGCTAAATTTGACCATAGGTGTGAGTGTGAGAGTGAATGGATGTGTGGTTGAAGATATTCCACCCTGCGACAGACTGGCGACCTGTCCTACGCCCAAGTGGCCGGGATAGGCTCCGGCAACCCCGTGACCCCGAAAGGGAAAAAACGGTAAAGAAGATGAATGAATGAATAATTCTGTGAATACATTCTTATGTCCCTGTTAATAATAAATGACACCATTTAGTCCAAATGTGGTGTAAACAAAAATAAAAGTAGCTAGGCCCTTTCAGCAGTTTGGTTCCTTGTGAGCTTCATCACTGAAGGATGATCAGTAGTGACACAATAATGACCAAAATGTTGTCAAAAAGAAAAAAAAGGTTGAAGTGAAGTCCTGAGCTTTCCAGGAAAATGGAAAGCGTTTTATTTGTTCACGGAGCTGAATGCAAACCTGCAAGCTTGGTATGTCATCAACAGGTTCTCCAAGAATATAACATTCAGCACCACTATGAGACTCTCCACAAAGAAAAGTTTCACCATTTGCAGTTAAGAAAAAAAAAAGATTTAGCAACTATTAGCTGGACCGATAAATAACCATCTGGATTTAATGCAGGCGTGACGTCAGTGATGGAGCAGTGAAAGCTAGCTACCTTATTGCAGACAAGTTGGAGCAAACATCAAATCCATTTTCTGATGGTGAACTTACTGAAAAATGCTGAAGGCTGCAGAAGTCTTGTTCCCAAAAAGCAGTCGACCTTAAACATGAGTCTGTCAAGAATTACGATCAGATCCAACATCTCTGAGGAAACATGGGCAGCCATATGAAGGAATCCAGTCATTTATTGTATTTTCAGTCACTATTGATGAAAGCACCAACATCACAGATATGTACAGCTGTGCATATTTATCAGAGGTGTTGAACAGACCGTCACAGTGGAGTTTCTGGAGTTGATGGACACGACAACAACTGATGACATAGTCAGCGCTATAGTTACTGTGCTGGACAATGTTGGAGTGAATTGGTCACATGAAGTAATTTTGGTCACTGATGGCGCTCCATCAAAGGTCAGGAAGAAGGCAGGTGTTGCCACAAAATTCAGGCAGAAACCAGGAAAAGATTCTTATAATTGGGGCGGCCGTGGTGCAGCGGTAGGGCGGTCGTCCCATGATCGTAAGGTTGCAGGTTCGATTCCTGCCTTGCACGCCCATGAGTCGACACTGAACCCCACCTTGGCTCTGGTGGTAGGCAGGCACCTGTGTTTGGCAGCGGAGCCGCCACCAGTGTGTGAATGTGTGTGTGACTGGGTGAATGGGTCTGTGACTGTAAAGGGCTTTGTCCTTGTAGGAAGACAGGCGCTATATAAGTATAGGCCATTTACCATTTACCACAATAATGTGTAATACGAAATGATTAGGCAACCATCTTGGTTGAGGCATGTTTTCCAATTGGGTAAAAAAACAAGAATAAAGCTTTATTTTGCCTGTACGCTACTGGTCCGGCCCACTTGAGATCAGACGGGTTTAATGTGGCCCCCGGACCAAAATGAGTTTGATACCCCTGCTGTAGCGATTGCTGCTCTGGTTGACACAGCAGTGGTGGAAACGTCTTGATTCAGATTTCTGCCTGGCGTTCCTCCATCGATCGGTTCTGTGCCCCCGCAGCTCCTCGTCCTCCTCTCCTGCGCTCAGCGTTCGCACAAATCCAGGGAACCACGCTTCCAAATGTCCTGCATAGCGATCCTTCATCACGGCACGGGAACCTCCTCCTGGACGTCTTTTGGTTTCTGGACTTTCGTGCAGCGTTTTCTTCTCCTGCTGTTGGATCTCACGCTGGGTTTTGTTGTAAACATGAGCTGTGTTCATGAGAGGGGAAGACACGCCTTCTTTCACACACTTGTCTGCCAACATACAGTTTGTTTGCTCTGTGCTGTGGTCTTTGTGAAGCTGGAGCCGCGGGTTTGAGTCTCAGATGCTGCAAAACTTCATCAAAACGGAAACATTCTGTTGAAATCCTTTAAAAGGATTTGCGTTTACATGTGGATTATTGCAGTTTACGTCCTTTGATTTAATGTAAAAGCCTTCCCAGTGCTCTTTTTAATTATTATCTATTAAAGCGGGTCTATCAGAATGGAGCGGAGCAGGGAGTTTGTAGCTCTCTCACCAAGAGAATCTTTTTCAAACGATTTCTTTTGGTCTGCTTCTGATTCACAATAATTTCAATAAAGAGATGCTCAGAAAAGCAGTTGTTCATTTAATTTTCTTGATATGTTGTTATTCATCATCAGAAACGTGTTAAAAACACCAAAAACAGGATTTTCATCAGTGGATCTTTAACTGGTTTTGCCGTCAGAGTTTGCTGACCTCTTGTGGAGAAACCAGGAACCTGCATGTGTCACCGCTCATTTCCTCTACAGCTTGATAATAAAACCAGTTTTTATTAATCTCTGAATGTTTTCTGTCCCATCAGTAACGAGGGTCCCAGTTCAGTCCTCCCAGCCTCCTCCTGGTATCGTTGAACTGGATGGAGAGAAGTTCACGCTGCAGTGGTGAGATACTTTATTTTTCATCACTTATTTGAGGCAAACATGTTTTTTTTCCCCCCTCATCCGTTTCTGCTTCCCACCCAGGTTAAACGCACACTTCGAGACCAACTCTGAAGGCTCTGTGTCTCGGTCAGAGATGTACTCTGAGTACTTATCCACGTGCAGCAAAATGGGACGAAGCAATATCTTGAACTCCACCGGCTTCCTCAAGTGTCTGCGGTGAGTCTGCAGCATCAGCACAGACTTTATCCCATCAGATTCTTCAGCTGCAGGACGATGAATGCAATGACTACTTTATCCTGGCTGTCGCAGGACGGTGTTTCCCAACCACACCATGCGGCGGCAGGACGAGGCCAAAGCCGGCAGCCAGGTCCAGATACTGCTGGTGGGGATCAGGCCGAGGGCCATCCCTCTGCCCGTCCAGTTATACTATCAGCAGCAGCAGAACCCGGCTCCTCCCACTCCTCCTTCAGCGCCTCGACATGAGGCGCCAGCAGACGCTAAGGCCCCTCCTCCAGGTACGACCGGCAACTGCCTTAGTCTGCTGACCCATTGCTACACCTCCACAGCACAGCGTTTACATTCTGTTGTGGAGTTTGTAAAGATTTGACTGTATAAGAGAACTGGACTGAGTGAGTGTGATGTCATCCATGAAAAAATACCAACTTTCAGCTCCAACCAAAAGACGTCAATTCAGACGCATCGGATCACAACACGGACGCTGCCAGACGGGGGCAGTAAAGCAGTATTTGGTCGGTTTGAATCAACGTTTCTATGGCAACCACTCCCACCAATCTGGAGTGAGCTCGTTGGAAGGCCACACCCATTCCGCTTGATGAGTGGGCTCTGAAAAATCGGTCAAATGTTTTTGAGGTGAGACGGCCCACTTCTATTGAGGCCTCTTATTGATCCTATACAATTTCACTGCAGAGAAAACATTTTGAAAAATGAGGGCTATCAAGAAGACGTTTAAAAAGCACTCAGAGCAAGAACGGCTATTCTGACAGAAACAACGAAGTTTCCATTATCAGACATTAACGGACCACACAAAAGCCTGAGGTTGCCTTCATGAAGTCTGTTCATTTTTTAATAATAGACACTTTGAAGGGCGTTAATCTGTAGGCTATGGTCACTTAGAAAAAAATTAAATAAATCGATATATTTTTTTTTAGCACTTTATTCTTTTTTCGGTTGAAATCACTTTTTCCCAAAAACTGACTATTTAATACGTGGTGCATCGTATCGTCATGGTAACGACCTCGACTGCAGCGGCAAAGGAAGGCGATATACATGCTGGTCGTCACGATGGGTTAAATAAAGGAGAGGAAAAGTTCTCCTCTTTCTGCTTGTTTTTGTCCAGAGGATGAAGCTAAAGTTTGTTTTCAAGACGCCGGCGCAGTGATACGGATCATTCAAGCGATGTGACCGGAACTACTTTTGCAGGCGTGCATTGTCACTTTCTAATGCACAGCCAATCAGAATCGAGTATTCCCCTTGACCATGGTGTGGTAATGTAGCTGTCTATTTCTCTATAGACGTCTATGGGATTTTAGCGTCTTGGAGCCAGAGGGTACTTCCTGTATGGAACGTCAGGGAGGCGGAGTCACTCAGTCCAGTTCTCATATACAGTCAATGCCGCACAATTGATCTTCTTGATGGAGTTTTACAAAGATTTGTTGTGATTAAAGAAAAAAAAAAGTTGAAACTGTAGAAAAAAACGAGTGATTGTTCTTCTGACAGTGTTGTTGGATTCTTTCCCTGCAGGCAGTTTTTGTAGCCATAAATCATGACGACAACCGACGGCAACGTTTTTAAACGCCCGACTGTAAAAAAGCGTCTTCACGCACAAACAGGAAGTTTCTCTTTTCATCTAAACTCTGTTCTGTGTTTTAAGGTTTACCTCCCCCACATTTTGTCCGGGCACCGGGCCCCACCCTCAACTCCAGCACAGCCACGCCCTCCACTGTTTTAACTGCACACGAACCCCCCCAAGCAAGCCACCAGACGGTTGTCCGGCAGCCGGCACCCCCACCTGTTACCACGCAGCTGCCCCAACAGCTGACACCAAACCCCCTGGCAGCTCAGCAGCAGCTGCAAGGAGGCCCGGTGATCCAGATTCCAACATCTCCCCCCGCCACCCAGAACCACAGCCCCCAGAACCCCCTTCCATCCAACTCGCAACATCAGCACTCCCCCATGCTACCCACCGGAACGCCCGTCACGCTATTCCAGCCTTTCCCCCAAGGCCACATCCTGACCGCCAAGGTGCAAAGTGTGTGCCCCCCTATCTCCCAGCACCCACCTGTGCTTCAGTCCCCGCCTCCATCTGGACTTCCGGGCGGGGCCTCCCAGGGCGACTCTCAGAGTGCCGCCTCCACACCGCCCTCTCACAACCCGGTTCCTCACAACCAGGGGTCACGGGTCACGTTTCAGAACATCGCCCCGAAACCAGCACCGAGCCAGCCGGGGGGGGCGGCCGTTCCCCTGGCGGCTTCCAGCCCGCAGCAGAGCGTGGTGATTGTTGGCCCAAACCCCCAGCAGAACACAGCCTACCCCCCTGCCATACACCAGATTGTTCTAGCCAACCCCTCCACCCTTTCCACCCCCCAAACTATCCAGATAGGCCAACCGGGACCTCCCTCTGGTCCTTGCCCTCCCAACGCCCAGGTTCAGGTCAATCAGACTGTCAGCCACGCGCTGTCTGCCAAACGACAGCAGCCCCCCCTCCAAATGATCTCCCCAACGCCCCCCTCTCAGCCTACCTCCACTGAGTCCAGCTTGATCAAACAGCTGCTTCTTCCAAAGCGGGGCCCTTCCACGCCAGGAGGAAAGTTGATCCTCCCCGCTCCACAGGTGCCCCTCCCCAACAACACGATAGCTTCAAACCCCCAGGTCATCTACCAGGCCGGCTACAACGCCCAGAACGCCCCCCCTCCCGCTCCCCATCAGCTCAACGTCCAGCTGGTACCGGGCCAGCTCCCCGCCGCGGGCTCCCCAGCCCTCCAGACGGTTCAGCTCCTGCCGGGTCAGCTCATCTCCACGAGCAATCCCGGGGGGGCCGCCATCATTCAGCGTCCCACTGCGGCCGGACAAGTTACCTTCACCGTGGTCCCCAACACGGGCTTCACCACCTCCACGGCCGTGGTCAGCCAGGGAGCCGTGGTTCCGGGCGTCTCCCCGTCATTCGCCGCTGGACCGCCCCCCCACCACGCCCTGGTGGGCCCACCTCCTCCGCCCCCGCTGCAGGCTCCCCTCAGAGGAGACAAAATCATTTGTCAGAAGGAGGAGGAGGCCAAGGACGCGACGGGGCTGCACGTCCACGAGAGGAAGATCGAGGTGATGGAGAACTCCTCCCTGGCAGAGGGAGACGCCTCCAACGGCAGAACCAGTAACGGCGACGTGGGGGGCGGAGCCAAGTTGCTAAACGGTAAGAAGAGCGGAGAGTTCGATCTACCTCCATCTCACTCAGGGAACAGCCAGGGGGCGCTCAACGGTCCGGCCACAGAGGGCTGCCCCGCCAACGGGAAGCCAGTCCCGTCTCCGGGTCTGAGCGTTCCCCTGGAGGGAAACTCTGACCCCAAAAAGGCCCTGGTCAACGGGGTGTGTGACTTTCCCCGGGGCAACAGTGGGGGCAGCTTCAGCAAAAACATTCCAAATCACATTGCTTCCAAACAGTACTTGGGGAACGGGGAGGCGGCCCCCTCTGAGAAGAGTCCCAGCTCAGACACGCCCCTCCCCAGTCCTCCCCCTCAGCAGGACACTGCCAAACCCCAGCCGGCGGAGCGCCTGGCCAACGGACCCCAGGCAGCAAGCCTCTGTAACGGACCTTTGGGGCCGGGCCACGCCTCACCTGTGCTGAGACAGCAACTGCTGCCCAACTCCTCCCCCAACGCCGCTGCTACCTCCCCCCCTCCTGCAAACGGGCTGGCCTCGGAGGCCCGAGGCCTGAAGAGGCCGCTCGAGAGCGAGGACCGCAGCGCCCCTTCGCCCTCGGGGATCCCCAACAAGGTGGGGGTGAGGATCATCACCATCAGCGACCCCAACAACGCCGGCAGCAGCGCCACCATGGTGGCCGTGCCCGCAGGAGCCGACCCAAGCACAGTAGCCAAAGTAGCAATAGAAAACGCCACCCATCAGAGGAACTGCTCACCCACGCAAGCAGCCGTCACGCCGGTGAGTCGCCGTGGAAACTGTGATCTTCACCTCTGATCCTGTCAGAGATCCGCTAGACATTTATTTTACTCTGTCTAAAAAGAAACACAGAAAGTCCATGGTTGTGTCCGGATTCCCACCCTAACCCCTAACTACTATAAACTATATAATGAGGGGCTATGTAGTGCCCTGGCTTTTAAAAGCAATTCGGACACCACGCTCACTCCTTTCCGGATACGATGTCATCGATTTCACAAAGTTAAAATCTAATCCATATGAGCGTTTTGTGACGATTATTTATGAGTCCACTGAGTTCTGACGATACAAACGTTGATGGTTTTAGAAAAGAAAATTACATTTAAATACATTGTTTTAGGTCAAAAATTAATACTCAATACATGGTGGTCTATTGGGCATCGATGCAAAATTTCTAGGGCAGTGGATTTTGGAATTGTAGATTTGGACAGAACTACAAACAAACTTTATAGTTAGTATAGTCCAGTGAAGGAATTCGGACACGACCCATGTAAGAAATCTCCCCAATGTTCACACATTTCTGGTCTTTTATTCTCTGTTCTTTCCAAAATGGAGAACATGAAAACGTGCTATTCCTGTGTGGAAATGTCTGAACTCAAAGATTACATAATGACTGAAATTTAGTTGGAACAAGTTCAGCAAATTAAAGAAAGCTCAGTATTGAGAAAAGACATAGGCCTGCTGAGAATGGTCGCGGTTAAATGTGCAAAATATCTTTGATCGGATTAGAATTAAACTGTCTTCATGACCCAGAAAACTTTACCCAATTATAACAAACATTTCCATACGCCACACTTTCAATCGGAATAAATCATTTGGAAACGCGCAGAACTCTCTAAAATACCGGAAACGACAGTTGAGGAAGAAACATTGAGCTGTGTTGTAAGCAAAGAAAGCTGCAGCATAGAGTGAGATGATCTCCTAAACGTGCTTTTATTGTTATTATTATTATTATTAATATTAAGTGGTTGTTGGGTCGTAAATTTGTTTAATCCGTGTTTTTTGTCCTTGGTGGAATGGAGCCGGAAGAAGGGTTAGGATTAGGCTAATGTGTCCCAAAAACAAAATGTAGCTGTGGATGGAGTTAAAATCCATGCGGTCAACGCCGCTCTGTGCATCTCGGCTGAACGTAAATATGTGGGAAGAATATCGGCCTTTATTTTCGAAGTCTCCTCCGTGGCGCACACCCTAACAAAGCTCGCGCCCCTGCCCCCGTGTTCCCATCGCTCTTTCAATAATGACGATGCCGTTTTTACTGACATGCTTTCTGCAGAGCGGCAGGACTTCATCAGAAATTCCCCTCTGAGTTTGGGTAGGGCTGTTGGCACAGAGGCACTTTGCCCTCCCTTCCTGTTGCTGAGAGTTCTCTGTTTACACTCTCTCCCTCTAGCTTACAGCCTCTCACACCGCCATCCTAACATTAGCGATGCAGCAAACCTGGCGAGCAACATTGGAGCCGTTCAGTTCTGATCCAGATTCCAGCTCAGACGAGCAAAACGATTTTAGATTTGACACAACTACAAGCTTTTTCAAATGTCTGCTGCAGATTCACAACAATTTGAACAGAGAAATACTCAGAAATGCAAACGTAATCTTTTATTTTCTTTGTACATTGTCCCCTATCGATGGAAAAATGTGACAAAAACCCAGTTTTCCTTGGAGTGGGTCTTTAAAAATAATAGTTGCGACCATAAAAGGGCTTCATTATCTCAGAGTAAAAGCTAGTATGTGTAAAATCTGCCAATATAATCAAAGTTTGAAAAGAATATCAATTTTTCAAGGATTTCATTTATGATCACAAAACTAAAATGAAAGAAATGAAGAGGGAGAAAAGCTAATGAAAGAGATAAATGTTTAGAAATCAAAATTGGTTCAAGATTTAATGAGAATTCAGATTTTTGTAGATTATCTTTTTAATGTAAATCTGTCAGAAACACCAGGAATCGATGGGTTGAAGTTATTTTTACTTATTTACCAGTAAATGTTTCCATTAATCCTGAGCTGTAACCTCACCTGTTTTGACCGAATGACCCCAAAATCCACATACAGATTGGATTGGCGCTCCATAAATTGAGGAAATGTGTAATTAAGCTTCAAAGATGAACCGTAGAAGAGTCATAGGATGAAGAAGAGGACGATGAGTCTGTTCTACTGAATGAAAGGCAGAGACACCTGTGCATCGTTTAAGAAAACAAAACAGGAAGTAGTTTCATCATTATTGTTCAACGTAAAAGAACATTAAATCATCAGCGTAAGGAATGTCAAACAACCGTAAATGTGGTGGACGTAAATATCTACATTTGAATCAATATTTACAACTTATTTTTAACCTAAGATTTTAGTTTTGGTTGATTTAATCCTAAAACTATTATGGTTTGATCCGTAGAAGCATAATCTTTTTTTCACTTTTTAAATCTTAATCTTTAAAAAAAATCTTTACATATTTATTGAATTAAACTGGAAAAAATTATTACTAAACAAAAAATATTTCATTATAACGTGTAAGAAAAACAGGGGAGCTGGGTTCAAGTCTAATGCTACGGTTACAATTACAACCGCCACCGGACGATGGCGAGGCGTCGGCAGAACCTTCAAGATCAGCTGCCGCCGCACAATTGTTGTTTTTTGGGGGTTTTTCTGAAATGTGCTGTGAGTCGCTGTGGTCCAACCAACGCCACCATGAGTTTAGTGAAACATCAATGCCGTCTCCCCATTTGGACCCACAGAGGTCGGGATCGCCTCATTGTCGTCTGGTCATCGCCGGGCCCCCGGCCCACGTCAGCAGCCCTCGTCATGTTCCCACGCTGCTACTGTACAACTTCTAACAATAGGACGGGGGCAGGGGGGAGGCTGGAGGGTGGCAGCTGATCATTAGACGATTTTAGGGACCTTGGAGATCCTCCTATTATTCAATTATCGCGCTGCTGCCTTCCTGCCACTGGACTGCCACCAGACAACCTTGAAGTGTGCTCGGGCGCCACTGACCCATGTGGAAAACTCGTCCAGCCGCCGAAATAATTTACTTTTTTTCCTAAAACCTGACTCACGCTGCGCGGCCACCAGCCGATTCTAGCCAAGATAAAGTTCCTTTAGTTGGCAGAGCGGTGGCATTTTAGGTTGTGTGACTGCAGTCTGTTCATGTTTTAGGTTTATGTGGCAGCAGACAGAATATTGTATGTTTGATCAAATCTTCTGGGGCCTCATTTATAAACGTTGCGTACGCACAAAAGAAGGCGTACGCCACTCTCTACGCAATAGTTGAGATTTATAAAAAGCAAACTTGACGGGAAAATGTGCGGTCCTCCACGCAAGCTCTGACCCAGGCGTACGCACAAAAACGGGTGAAATGAGAAACGGCGACACCGTCTGCAGATGGAAGAAACACGTGAAAGTGAAAATGACAATACTGCCTCTCAGAAATAACATGAGGACTTCACAAAGCAAGTCTTACAATTAACAGCCTACACGAACACCCGTTTGATCGATCAGCAGTGAAACAAACAAAAAAGATCAAACGAAAATTACAACAGAAACTTAAATGAACACATATTTGCAAAAAGAAAAGTGAAATATGTTCTGCAATATTGGCATGTTGTGCAATTCATCCTCATAAATAATATAGTTAACAGAACGAAATAATGTACAAAACTGATATTCTCGTCAATGTGTCCGTCTGGCGGAGCAGATATAGTCAAAGTCAGCTTTATTGTCAAATATGCTGCATCCGTAAGACATACAGCACAGATGAAATTGCTTTCCTCCCACCCCACAGTGCAAGCAGCATATAAAATAATAAATAAACGACTTACGACTTAAAATACATTCTTTTAAAAACAATAAATCCTTGAAACCCAAAAAGATAAAGCCAAAAAAAAAAAAAACACTGAAGGTAGGGGAGAGAGGAGCCGCTGCGTGTGCACGCGCTGCCAGATGCGTGCGAATCAGACAGACGGACGGACGGACAGATGTATTAATTGTCCACTGGGGAAAGTTGTTTTCATAGTAAAACATTTCTTCATAAGCTATGGAATTATGGTATTCATGCATATGCCTTTAGTTTGTTTTATTTTTGATAAAACAATGTATGGCGTATTTCTCAACCATTCAGAAAGCAAGAAATTACATTTGCGCGGAACAATTTCCCATTTCCACGTGGATTATTACCGACATCTGTAGCTTGTCAGATGGAGTTAAATGGAGGGAAATAAAATGTCCCATCACAATGCGTAATGACGCACATTGGCTGATCTTACGCTCTTAGAAGATGTGGCAAATGGAAGAATTCAAAGTGAACGCATCTTTAGACAGCAAGAAGACGTGCTGGCAAATGAGGACGAGTGGCTTATGAGCCGGTTCCGACCTCCTCGAGCCGTCCTTTTGGACCTCTGCGGGCTTTTGGGCCCGGCGTTACAGAGGAGCACTCGGAGGAAACACGCGTGTCACCCGGTGCATCTGGCGCTCCGGTCCCCCCGGCGCATGCATCTGGTCCCCCCCCCATGGAGCGCTGAAACCTCGAATGGTTGTGAGACTACAGCATTTACGCCGTCTGCCACCGTTTGCCGCTCACGTGCCTTTTTGGCATTAGTAATGTCCACACTGTGCCCTCCAAACAACATTTTTCTCCTCTTTTCCACCTCGCCAACAATAACTTCTACTTCACATTGAGTGAAGTTACGTTTTTTTCGATTTCCTCTCGGTGTTTGCCATGGTTCCGCAATCAATGAATATTCATTTGTGGGCGTTTCACGGACTATTTATGGACAAATATGGGCGTGTCATGAAGCCGCAAAAAGCTGCGCTGCATTTAGAATCGGTTGTGATTTATAAAAGGAAAGATGCGTAGGATGTGCGTGCGCACGGTTTTATAAATCCGAATATTTCTTTGCGTACGCACGTCCTATGTTTCATCCGTACGCCATTTCTGACGCAAATCCTACGCAGAGTTTTATAAATGAGGCCCCTGGTCATTTTGGTGTTTTGGCTTTTACTGAAGCCATTTGACTGCCACAGTGTTGACAGGTCACTGGAGTTTCAGGTTAAATTCCGTCCTGTGTGTTTGGAGGTAAAGAAGGCGGGGCCAGTTAAGACCATGTGGCTCTCGCCGATACCCACCTCCCACAGAAACGCAGCTGAGAGAACAACTCGCCGCCAGCAGACGGCCCGGGTTACCTGCCAGCCGACAAGTTCTCCTGTGCCTAACAAATGACCTGAACCCTCATCATTTTCTCTCTGTGCCCCCCCCTCCCCGCAGCCCGCTGTTACCCCACCTCTGCCCCCCACCGCCCAGCCCACAGCAGCAGGAGACAGCAGTCCACAGCCCACAGCGCAGCAACCCCCCACAGAGCAGAGCCGGAAGCCGGGGCAGAATTTTAAGTGTCTGTGGCACTCCTGTAAACGGTACGATGCCTTTCTACCCCNCCCCTCCAGTCACACCCCTCCCCTCGTTGCTCCCTGTGTTCAAACCCGCGCCCTCCTCCATCCACTAGCAGGAACAAGGAGAAGAAGAAAAAAAACGTCTTGGGGTCTTCCACCAGCTGTCCACAAGGGGGAGCTCCTCCCCAGGGACTCCACCGACAAAAACCCCAAACACGAGCACATATGTTTACTTGGTTTCTCTTTTTTTCTTGTCATCCTGCAAACGTGTGAGCTCTGAGAGGAGCGCAGCGCGGGAAGGGGCGGGGCTACTGAAGGCGTCGGGCAGAGTTGGTTGGACTCAACTGGCGCAGAGATTTTTTTTTTTTTTTTTTTTTAGAAACCTCGGTAGCTTTGTTTTTCTTACTTGAGTCAATATATTTTCACCTATTTATTATTGAAATGATTACCATTACAATTAATGAAAAAGAATCCTGTACATATGTTGTGAATATATATATAAAGATCCTTTCATGCCGATGCAGCCACTGGAGAACTTGCTCTGTGGAGTAATAGAAGCATTACTTTGGCGAGATTTCATAAAGTAGTATGATTTTTGGTTTTCCTTTTTTTTTTTTTATGATCCCTGGTCACTTGTATCTAATGTGATTCTATACTCAGCAGTGGATGAATGTACTTTAACTTGTAAATAATTCTGCAAAGGTACTGATGCTGTAAAGCTTAGGGAGGGGGAAACAGTTTTTTTGTGGAACTGTGACATTTTTTGTATTATAATACCTTGTAGAACTCATTTTGCTGGCTGAAAGAGTATGGAATAATATATCTCATGTCATTTTGTAGAAGAAGAAAAAAAAATTGAAGGTGTTCTCTTCCTGTCTTCAACCCTCACACACCTCCTACCCCCCCCAACGCGCACACACACACACACACACACAAGTATGTATCCACTGTAAGCGTCTTGTCATCGTACGGGCACGGAGCGCGTACCAAAATTTTTTTGTATTTGTAAATTGGTTTAAATACATGGAGTTTTTATACAGGTTTTCTCCTGTGTTCTTTGCTTTACGTGCAGGTATGATATTTTCTTCACTACTTTTTTCTATCTTAATATAGTGTGGAGTTTTATTGTACTATTTTTTCATTCTTACTACCATGCCACATTCCGGCTCACGTCCTCAGACTGTCCTCTCTACCGTGTGTTGTGTAACATTTGACTGCCTGTCGTATTAGCATCTGACCGGAGCGACCTGACCATCTTCATCTCTGCGGTGTCAGTAGGATGTGTGACTATACATAGACTTAACAGTCTGTTAGAGATTGGCTTTATTTACTTTGGTGACTGTTTATAGTTTTTAAATAAAACACTGAACATTTTGCTTCGTCTTTTCTCTTTGTTCTTGAGGTTTCTTCCTCTTTCAGGTCATCGGACTACTGTTAACGGAGAATTGACCACGTGATCGGTTCGCGTGCCGCACACGGGGGGGTTTGAAACCTGAGGCCACGTGTGGCTCTTTAGCCTTTTCGTCGCAGCTCTCTGGTTTAAAGAAAAATAAAAAGTTTATTTCTGTTTTCACAACAAACTAACCACAAAATCTGATTCAACTCATTCACGAACATGCTCAGGGTGGTACGTATCACAGCTAAAGGCTTCCTAGCCACGACACTCCAGCCATCTTTTGTGGTTTTTGAGCTCTGCGACAACAGAAAACCCTTTTAAGGTCAGGAAAAACGACCAAAAATGATTCTTGAGGTGCGCTGGATAATAAAAATTTTCTATTTTTTAATAAATTCAAGGATTTTAAGGTCCTACGTAATGCTATTAAACCGTCTAGAGTAATTATATCAATTTATAAGATCAAATATTAACTTTGGCACACTAAAGAGCATTTTTATGAAATATGAGTCATTTTCCTACCAGGAAGTAAGACAACTAGATCTTTTTTCACTCTTTGTGGGTGTCGCCCATTTCATGATGTCATCCTAGAGTCGGCCAAGAAATCAAACGAACTTTGGCAAAGATGGACGTGCTTTTGCGCACATGAAAGCTGATCACCGCTAGCTCCACAGAGAAAGTGGGCGTGTCTGTTAGCCTGAGGGCGGAGCCGGCAGCGCAGACTCTTCCTGGAAGGGGCTGTTCCTCACTTTGTGACATCACAATGGGAGGACCCGCCTGTTTTTGTGTGTTGGGAGGAGCTGGTGGTCAGAAATACAGCTTTGGGGATGATTTTGTGAGGAATGAAGATTAAAATACACTTAACAGTTCAAAAAAGTTCTATATTATGCTCTAAAAGCGGTTAAAATTAACTGTTTTTGACAACAGTCCCCACTTTGCTGCTTGGAGGTGACCCTATGTGACACATCTGTGGGGTCAAATCATTATCATCTTAAAGTGAATGAAAACCAGATTGTAAATTTGAAACAAAAAAAATGAAGGAAATATATCAGTTTACCATATTTACTGTACACCACATCAAAAAAGGGATGACGTAGGTAGCGTCAACATTAGACGCTCTTCTGGAGCAGAAATGACGTCACCATAACCTCTGTCATCTGATGTCAATCATGTCCCAGTAGTCAATGAGCTTAAAGCCCCACCCCAAAGCAGGGAAAGCGAAAAATCGGAATTAAAACTCTAAAATAACAAAATTGAACTTAAAAAGGAAAGAAAACGTAGAAACAAAAGTTGAAAATACGAAGAAAGCCGCTGTTACAAACATTACTTTTCATTTGTTAACAGTTTTAGGTTAACAGTTTTTTATTACAGCTTAAAAAATGTTTTTTCAAACTTTCAATGTTTCTTTTAAGTAGCTTTTCTCTAACATACAATTTAATTTTTTAAAAAATAGATTTCCTTTATTTTTTATTTATAATCTGTTTTTTTGTGCACTTCAAGCTGATGCTGGTTTGACCCCATACACAAGGTGTCTTTTATTCTGAAATGAAGACATGTCGTTTTCTTTCAAAAGTCAAACTAACAGCCCTAAATTGTCCCTAGGTGTGAGTGTGAGAGTGCATGGGTGTGTGATTGTGGACACTCTACCCTGCAACAGACTGGCGACCTGTCCAGGATGTCCCCTGCCTTCGCCCACAAGTGACCGGGATAGGCTCCAGCAGCCCCGTGACCCCGAAAGGGAAAAACGGACTAGAAGATGAATGAATGAAAAAACTTACAGCCCCTCACAACCCCAACCTAACATCAGCACTTCAACAAAGATGTTGAGCAGTATTGGAGCTATCCAGTTAAACAGTTTTGAGATTCCAGCTCAGCCGAGAAAAACATAGATGTAAATAAATCTATACTATTTTCTACATCTAGAAAACAGTTTATCTATACTATAAATACATTTTTTAGTGCCATTTTAATGCTTTCAATCAGAAATGTGGAAACACTGAGACGCTGCATTTTCATCTGTCCTTTTAGCTAACTGATGCTGCACTTTTTATAATTTCTTTAATGTTTTTTTCATTATTTTTTCTGTACCTCTATTTGTCCCTTTAAAATGTGCTTTTTATGACTATCATGTGTGCTCTATAGAGCTCTGTGGCTCTATGGAGGTTTATATCAATTACAAACTATACTAATAAACCTATTTCAGTGGTTTTTCTAATATTTACAGATTTTTTTTAAATTATTATATTCAAACTCGTTAACATCAAACTGAACTTTCTTTCTGGGAAAACCTCAAACTGAGGCACGCGGCATGTTCCGCGTGTTCCACCTGTTGATCTGTGGACGGAATAAATCCATTCTGCGCTTCCAGCCTGGCCCAACAGGGGGCGCCAGAGGTGCAAACTCTCAATCCGACCGCAAGACATGTGGCTGAGACTTTTTGAAAGCGACGTCCCGTTTTTAGCCCCGAACTGCTCCCAGGCACTGCGATTTCTCTTCTTTCTGTCGCGGGAGGTTTAACGCTCGGAGCCGTTCAGTCGGTGGGAAGCAGCCGCGAGCGCGCTCAGCGGTAAGTAGGCTTACTTTCGCCTTGCTAGCAGGAGCTAGCTGCTAGCAGGCTAAGCCGACGTCAGCAGGTGCTGTTGTTCAAAGCTGCTCGTTAGCTTCCAGCTACGTCCGCCGTCCAGCTAGCGAGCCTGTGACCTTCAGTGCGATCTTGTGGGGCGGCAATGAACGGATTCCTGCCGTTCTCGTCGCCGTGGTCGGAGCGGACAGCTAGCTGTCGGCTAGCCGCTTGTATCGGGGGCTAACACAGGCTAGCCAACAACAACCGTGTTGTCAGCGTCGTGTTGGCACAGTTTTGGTGCTAATTCAGCGTCTGCCGTCTGAAGGCCGCTGCTAAAAACACCAAATAAAGCTTCGACAGCGGCGGTCTGTCCACCTCTCCCGGTTGAACGGAAACCCCGGGATTGTGTTTTCACCGTGTTGCGGGAAGCTAATCGGATGACTCTGCTAAAATAAAGTTGCGGTGACAGCAGGAGCTCCTTCACTCTCCCCGAAGCCCTGCAGAGGTTCAACTCCTACAAATAAGCCACTAAAGTGTGGATCACGTTAAAGCAGGTTTCTAGAGCTTTCCAGATCCATGTCAGTCTGAAGTGCTTCATGGATCCAGATCTTCAATCTTCAGTTTGGATCCTCTGAGAGTTGCAGATCACTTAAGATTGTCTTTCTGAAGAGGTAAAATAATCTGATTACAAGGACATAGTTTCTGCAAGGTGGTGGCAGGAGTTCATTAGGAATTCGCCTGAGTTGTGTGAATTTTTGTTGTTGCGGAATAAAGCTGCTGCCCAATGTCCTATGATCATGATGCCTACATCTACACTGGGCCAAGAACGTATTTATTCGGCCACCAACTGTGCAAGTCCGCCAGGTGAAAGAGATAAGAGAGGCCTGTAATTTACATCATAGGTTAACCTCAACTATGAGACACAAAAGTAGAAACGAATATCAAGAAAAATCTGATTCTTCAAGAATTTATTTTTTAAATTATGGTGAAAAATAAGTATTTGTTCAATAATAAAAGTTACACTCAATACTTTATATACTTTTTGTTGGCAGCAGTCAAACATTTTCTGCAAGTCTTCACAAGGTTTTCATTAACTGTTGCTGTTATCTTGGCCCATTCTGCCATGCGGATCTCCTCTAGAGCAGTGATGTTTTGGGGCTGTCGCTGGGCAACACAGACTTTAAACTCCCTCCAAAGGTTTTCTATGGGGTTGAGATCTGGAGACTGACTAGGCCGCTCCAGGACCTTGATTAGCCAGTCCTTCGTTACCCGGGCAACGTGTGTTTGGGATCGTTGTCATGCTGAAAGACCCTGCCACGTTTCATCTTCAATGTCCTTCCTGATGGAAGGAGATTTTCATTCAAAATCTGATGATGCATGCCCCCATTCATTCTTTACTTTACATGGATCGGTTATCCTGATCCCTTTGCTGAAAACAGCCCCAGATCATGAAGTTTCCACCCCCATGCTTTACAGTTGGTCTGGTGTTCTTTGGATGCAACTCAGCATTCTTTCTCCTCCAAATACGATGGGTAGAGTTCTTACCAAAAAGTTCTATTTTGGTTTCATCTGACCATAGGACATTCTCCCAATCCTCTTCTGGATCATCCAAATACTTTAGACGGCTTTAGCAGGGGGACACGTCTGGCCCTACAGGGTTTGAGTCCCTGGTGGCATTGTGTGTTACTGATGGTAGCCTTTGTTACTTTGGTCCCAGCTCTCTGCAGGTCATTCACTAGATCCCCCGTGTGGTTCTGTGATTTCTGCTCACCGTTCTTGTGATCATTTTTACCCCACGGGGTGAGATTTTGGGAGATCATCAGTGGTCTTGTACTTCTTTCATTTCCTAATAATTGCTCCCACAGGTGATTTCTTCACACCAAGCTGCTTAACTATTGCAGATTCCGTCTTCCCAGTCCTTAGACAGCTCTTTGGTCTTGATAATAGTGGATTTTGGAGTGTGACTGTTTAAGGTTGTGGACAGGTGTCTTTTTTTATATTGATTAGTTGGGTAACAGGTGGAGGACAGAGGATCCAGACAGTTCAGTTTCTGTCTGTCCGGCTGAGGGCATAGGCCCACATTTTCAGAAAGGGTTCCTGCTGCAGAGTGTACCGCATCAGAGAGAACAGAATTCACCTGGGGCCAGTTGTTCAAAGGTAAGCTGATCGGATTTTGGTGATCGGATTGGATCAAATCTTGAAAATAGGTTGTTCAAAATGGAAAGAAGGAATCTGAAATCAGATTAGATCACAGAATCCAATCCTAGTTCTAATCTGGATCAAACCTTCAGTTTGTGTTGTTCAAAATGTGTCAGTAGGATTTGGATAACTTTGATCCAAAAAACTGGATTATCCTGATCCCAACAGGGAGTAGGATTTAAAGGTGGATCCCAGGAGGGAAATGTAGAAAAACTTGGTTTGATATTAGTCAAATAATACATTTGTTTCATTGAGTGTTTATACTTTTATTTATATTTTGCAATTGACTTGTGTAACCGTTGTAACAGTGATGAAGTAGATACAGTAGACATAGGCTACCAGTTAAACTATTCAGTAAAGTAAAAACAACCAAAGCAGAACTGCAGATCCGCCTCCTAAAAGCAGAGCTTGGAAATGCTGGTCTCTCCTCCTCAGATTGAAAAACTCCCTGAACATTCTTTATTTTGTTAACTATTGGACATTTAGCCATTTTATCTAAGACGTTTTCAAAATATCCACAATGTATTTGTTAATGTATATTTGTTTGTTTTATTTTTTGTGACTCAGATGAGGGGTCATAAAAGAAATTATGAATGGAACCGGATGTTTGTTATTTTTGTGTTTTGTCTCAGAATAACAAACTCTTACAGTGACCCCATGTTGGCTCTTCTACCTGTTCTTTACATAGCTGGTAGCCCGTGTTGTGATATGTTGTCCCATTTAGAGCACAGGTAATCTGGATTTGGTAATCTTGACAACTGTGTATCTGGATCAGAGTGATCCAGTCCAATGTTGCTTTGAAAAACCGGCATAAAATTAAGACGGATTACCTGATCCTGCATAGGAGAAAATGTGATTTCCAAATCCGGATCATTTTGATCCAGATTAAACTTTTTGAACAACTGGTCCCTGGTGATGGGTTTCCTGTATTTGGTTAGACGCCTGGGATGTGTCTGGGGCTGAGTCTGAGTGGGTGAGGGACTCTGCATCTGTTGATGTGGTGAGCAGCTTTGGTCTCAGACCCCATCCCCATGTTTTCTCCCTCTTTAGCCCTTCCAGCCCCTCGTCAGCTCCAGTCCACAGGAAACTTGAAGAAAAATAGGATCCATTTGTTAGGATTTCACAGCATTGAAAAGCTTTAATACCCTATTTTCCGGACTATAAGTCGCTGCGGAGTATAAGTCGGACCAGCCCAAAAATGCATTATAAAGTAGAAAAAAAACACAGATAAGTCGCACTGGACTATAAGTCGCATTTTGACTGGAAATTTATTTGACAAAATCTGAGACCAAGAATTAATAACTTGCACAAACTGATATGACACAATCATAGCAGATTGTTTATATCATATTTTCACAGTAATTCTTTCTCATACTTATTTATTTATTCCTTTCAAGAAGCATCATTGTCCAACTAATACTCTGTTTTCATCCTGTATTTGTAGAAACAGTTGTCATTTTTATTGCATTTCTGAATCTATGAAATCATTGGAAAATATAAAATATGTTTTTAGCCTTCAAGATGTTACTGTAAAAAAAAGGTTTGCTGATTCTCTGAGTCACTTAACTGACTCTTAACACTTAACATACCTCATACATCAAATTGACCCAGGAACATCATCTCTGTTCCTCACAAATGAACATAACAGGAGGGTTAACAATGTATTTATTTCAATTTATTCTAATATAAGTCGCTGCGGAGTATAAGTCGCACCCTTTGCCAAACTATGAAAAAAAGGGCGACTTATAGTCCGGAAAATACGGTATATGCATTTATTATAAAATAATTTATGACTTAAGTCAAAGATAAGGTAACTTACATTTGAATGATATTGTTCTCATACATTAAGTATTTCAGATCAAAATCTGGGGTCTTTACTCCAAATATTATTGTGACAGTTGTTCCCACAGACCATAATAATAATTCTAAATATTTATCAAGCGGTTGTCTAATGTTACAAGGATGCTGCTAATAAAGTTGTTCAAAGGGTGGATTCATCTTTCTGATTATATTTATAAAATGGAAGTTTTAGGTGCATTTAGCCGTTGCACCTAAAAATTTAAAGCTGAAATTGGCGTCTTTTTTTTTTTTTTTTTTTTTTTTTTTTGTGGCTTCACTTTGACAGTTGAAAAATCTACATCACATTTCAATGACTCCTACACAAAATCTAGTGAACACATAGTTTAAAGCAGCTGCAGATATTTATTTTTATTTTATTTTTACAAAGGATGAAGATAAACTTTAATCTCAAAAGTTAAAGGAAACTGGAAGCTAAAAAAAACCCCGCCCACTTCAGCCTCGTACCGGCTGGTCTGTGAAAATCTTGTCTGCCATTAAACTGATCTGCAGCCCTGAAAAAGGTTGGAGACCTCTGCAGCAGAACAAACAATGGGAACAAGCAGATATCTGTACTCCATCATAAAACTGCTCAGAGTGAAAACTGCCGTCTCCCTTTATGTGCTGTCTCTGCTTTGAGTAGGAGATGCACATTTAAATCTGTTGGTCACACGCCTGCTTCCTCTGACTGAAGAGAAAAGCAGAAGACGTCTAACCCGACGCCACATATTTCAGAGAACGAGTGAAAATTTGACAAACGGCTCCTGATGTCATGAACTTCAGAAAGCAGTCATCAGGAGAACTTCAGAAGAATGTTCTGGTATTAGGTCAACAGCACAAGTAGAAATATTTCACTGCATTAGAATCGAAGTAAAAACCAAAGCAGTGTCACATCAGAGTCTATTGTTTCACCGGAACTGAAAAAGTTTTCAGTTTCATAAGGCGGGGGGCTCGTTACGTCGATCGGGTGTGACGGTAGATCGCGGGCCATCAAAAAGAAATAAACAAAAAATACATGTTTAGAAAAAGATCCGTCAGCAAATCCTCGTCCTCGGCGAGAATTGCGCCACTTGACACGCAGAACAGCCAATCGAACTTCTGCTGAAACATTCGTCGCCGAGTTAAACTACACAGAGTGCACTTTCTTTTTTTCCTTCTTTCTTCTGCGAGCCGGGGCCCCGGCGGAGGACCACTCCTGCCTGCATGATCGTTTATTGAAGCCCGGGCCGATTCGTGTGGTTCCTCAAATGGAAGGAGACCCAGCCGTCCCGCCACGGCGCCCGCTGCCGGGTGCGCGGTTCCCGCCTGAGGGATCCGAGCCAAATCAGGCTCTTGATTGCTATTGATTCTGTGATGGGAGCCTGCAAAACTGGAGTAGACTGTCTGCAGCTGCTGTGGGTCTGCCTTGTGTCACACGCCGTCGCTGTTTGAGAAGTGAAACAGAAAATCTGAAACGGAACGAGTCCACCTCACGGGGATCTGTGGTTTTACCTCCATAAGGTAAACTAACGGATCCTTCCTTAATGAGCAAAGTTTTCTTCAGCTTTACTTCTCCCTGTATTTGTTCAGTTTTCTGCAGACCTTTAAACGCCCCCCCACGCCCCCATTCTGATCTGTCTGGCCGCGTCGAGCATCGATTCCCATCAGGGCAACATTTTCTCGGCTTTGTCGAACCCCAGTTTCAGCGCAAGCGTGCAGTCGCTCTCGTCTGAAGCGTCCCTGACACTCCCAGGAGAAAAATCATTGGGTTTAGATGTCCTCTCAATGCCCTACCCGCCAATTTTATTACACAAATCCCAAACCCCACCGTGCTACACACGTCAACACACACAAGTTACACAAGAAGGTGGGACCGCTGATGTCCCCTACCCCAGGCCCTTGGCGGTGAGGGTCATGTCTCTTGAGTGCTGGCTTCCCAGACCTCTCTCCCCGCCTGGATCACATCACGTCTGAGGTGGTTTGTTCTGGACCCCCGTGGGCATGGCAGGAGGGCTGTTCTCTGGGTGGGGCTCACGCTCTCCGTGCCCCTAAGCCCCCCTGCTCTCTGGCTCCGTATTTTGTGGCTTCAAAATTCAGTCTCAAATACAAAAGGGGTTTAAACAAATGTACATCTTGTAAGTCAAATGTTTCATGACCTCCTAATGAAACAGTAAAATCTGTCAACTACTGGAGGCGTGCAGCCCTTGTCTGTTTGTTCAGCTGCTGGACAGGACAATGGTTTTAAATGAGCCTGATCCGATGCTCGTGCAGTAAAGAGAGGAAGCCTCAGAACTCTGTTTCTCTTCTTCACGTGGTCATTGTCACATGCGTTTGCGTTGAACGCTGCGGCTGCACCAGGCAGCGTCTTGGAGGGGCCGCTCGGTTGTGAAGGGAAACCCTGAGCTCTGCTGTCTCTGTGTTGCAGTGGGGATCAGGGCAGCCTGAGGCCTGACATGACCGGAGCTGGAAGCGGTAAGACTTCCCCTTTCATGCCTTTTACGGTAAAGTGAGGAGGCTGTGGTAGAGCGCGTCTTGTTTTCTAAAACCTGCATTCAGGTGGTCAGGGCCCTGCCGATGGGTCAGACGGTGAGGAGGCCGAGAGATGTCCCATCTGCCTGGGCGCGCTGGCGGGAGGCGAGCTCGCCATGCCTGACAGCTGCTGCCATGTCTTCTGCCTCGGTTGCCTCCTCACATGGGCAGAGGTGAGGCTCAGATTCTTTTCTTTCTTCAAACAATCTCACTTTCCTTCAGTCATTTTGGGTTGTTTTTCCCGGTGATCCTCAGCTGCAGGCGTCTCCCTCCTGCCCCGTGGACAGAAGACCTTTCAGCAGCGTCTGCAGATGGGACGGAAACCTCCGGCTTGTCCAGGTCAGTCTGTCTCTAGATGAAGTTACCTCGCTCAGTCTGACGGATCTCCTTGAGTTTTATTTCTAGAAGCTGAATTTGCTCCTCTGTCGAAGGTTCCTGTGAGGAAGTGGCCGATTCCAGCTGAAGCTGAGAGCTGCAGAATCCCAGAGCAGAAGATCTCTCTGAAGTGAGAATCCTTCCTGAACCATAACAAACCAAGCAGAACTTTTTTACCCGTTTAGTCAAAAAAGTTTAGTTAAAAAAAAATCTCTCTCAGAAACAAGCTTGCAAGAAGATCAAGGAGGCCGAGAAGGGAGCGAACCACAGCGGCTACAACAAAAGGACTCGTCAGGAAATGTAGGCACCAACCTCACCAGACGCCTCTGACTGCACTGAAGTCTGTGCTCATTTCTGTCTGTGATTCTTTTTAGGCAACGATGAAGAGCCGTCCTCACTGAGCAGGAAGAAGGTCTGCTTTCATCTCCTCTTTCTTGATCCTATGTTCCATACCATGCTGCTTAAATGTTGGCCCTTTTTTTTTGCAGGTGAGGGGAACAGAGTGCTGTTCGTGGGCGCCGGCCGTCTCCATCACGTCATCCTCGCAGGACATGTAAGCCGCTCAGAGGCAGCTTTTGTTTCTGCTTCCAGCACACTGAATGCTCGTCTCAGAGGCGTTTCATGCTTTTACTGTAGTGCAGATCCTGTTTGGCTGGTAGAGGACGGCCCTCATGACACTGGATCCGTGCAGTGCAAACCCCAGACTCTGCACTGTCCTTGGCTTTCTGCCTCAGCTGCTTCTGTCGCTGCCCATGGCTCCTCCAGGTAATCAAACCCCTCAGTAGCATATTCTGTTGGCGGCTCCTCCACCCAGCTCTAACACTTTTTCATAGAAACTGTGTGATGGAGCCTCAGGCGATGTTATTAGGGCTGTTTGTCATTTGCTGCGGTCTTCTGGTTCTTAAATCAGAAGTCTAAAGTAACCTTTGAGTTCTTGTCATCGTTCCGCTACGCACAAGTTTACTTTTATCAAGCTGACTTCAACTGAACTGAAATGATTGCATGGTCTGCTCGTGTTTCCTGCTTTTTAAGGGCTAGTTTTCATCAAACCAGTTGGAACAGCTCCTTGTTTCTGCCGGGGTTCATCTCGCCTCCCTCCTGCTCCAGCCCAGCGCTCCACCCGAGCCACTTCAGTGAGTTCTGGCTTCTCTCACAGTGAATTCATAGTGATTAGGCAGGATAAAGAACATTCTTTGCAAATCTTTTTTTCTTATAGCTCGCCATTGTTGATTGCTTATTGTCAACTTCTATTGTTTCCTCTCGTCTCCCGACTGTTTCCTCTCGTCGCCGGACTGTTTCCTCTCGTCTCCGAACTGTTTCCTCTCGTCTCCGGACTGTTTCCTCTCGTCTCCGGACTGTTTCCTCTCGTCTCCGGACTGTTTCCTCTCGTCTCCCGACTGTTTCCTCTCGTCTCCCGACTGTTTCCTCTCGTCTCCCGACTGTTTCCTCTCGTCTCCTGTTTCTTTTCGTCTCCCGGCTGCTTCCTCTCGTCTCCCGGCTGCTTCCTCTCGTCTCCCGACTTTTTCCTCTCGTCTCCCGACTTTTTCCTCTCGTCTCCCGACTGTTTCCTCTCGTCTCCTGTTTCTTTTCGTATGCCGACTGTTTTTTCGTCTCCCGACTGTTTCCTCTCGTCTCCCGACTGCTTCCTCTCGTCTCCCGGCTGTTTCCTCTCGTCTCCGGACTGTTTCCTCTCGTCTCCCGACTGCTTCCTCTCGTCTCCCGGCTGTTTCCTCTCGTCTCCCGACTGTTTCCTCTCGTCTCCCGACTGTTTCCTCTCGTCTCCCGACTTTTTCCTCTCGTCTCCCGACTGCTTCCTCTCGTCTCCCGGCTGCTTCCTCTCGTCTCCCGGCTGTTTCCTCTCGTCTCCGGACTGTTTCCTCTCGTCTCCCGACTGTTTCCTCTCATCTCCCGACTGTTTCCTCTCATCTCCCGACTGTTTCCTCTCATCTCCCGACCCTTTCCTCTCGTCTCCCGACCGTTTCCTCTCATCTCCCGACCGTTTCCTCTCGTCTCCCGACCGTTTCCTCTCATCTCCCGACTGTTTCCTCTCGTCTCCCGGCTGCTTCCTCTCGCCCCCCGACTGTTTCCTCTCGCCCCCCGACTGTTTCCTCTCGTCCCCCGACTGTTTCCTCGCGTCTCCTGACGATAGGGAAGTACCAGAAGTTGAACTGGAAATGTGGATTTATTGCACATTTTTTGTTAGACACTTATGGCTGGGTTACATTACGTAAAGAACACATGATATGTGAAATCTGCTAAGAAGGAATACAGATATTTTAATGCATCTTTCTAGAGTTTTCTCAGACACTCTAAAGCTCTGGTGTTAAAGGGTTAATGATGATGGACGATGAACCATGCAGGCCACCGTAGAAAAGTATATTTAAAAAAAAGTCAAACATTCCCACATCTGACAGCATAGCTTTAAAAAAGAAAAGAAAATGTTGGAAAATGTGTTTTAACAACAACCCTTGTGCTATCCAAGACACGTTAACGTCTGGACCCCACAATGATTTGTGATCCTCACTGGTGTCCATGGATTACATGAAATCTTTCCACCTTTATCCACCTTTGTCATGGTAGGGAGAACACGTCAATGTAAGGGTGGGGTCACTTATCGCTTTAACTATGATATTCTTGGAGCTCACAGGAGTTTCCCCGTCCATTCAGAGTCCATCCCATAATTCTAGAGTGAAAAAGCTCAGGGAGCGCCATTTTTGAGTTGACTTTAAAAACAATATTTTTTCTCCTTCAGTATTTCAAGGCGTGGTCTGTGCCGTCACGCGTCCCAAAAGTGGAGAGAAGCGAGGCGGCAGATCCTCAACATCCAAAGCTCCCACCAAAGAGCCGCAGTCCTTACCCTCCAGGAGATCGGGGCGCAACAGCAAATCTCAGGAAGAGCCTCCTTCGCCAGGCCCCGCCTCCCCGCCCCAGTCCGCACCGTCAGACTCCGACTCATCCGGAAGTCAGCCGAGCAAGTCGGGGAAGGTCTCTCAGGTTCCAGCCAGGAGGAAAGGAAAACGGGTAACAAACCGCAAAGCCAGTGGCAAGAGGAAAGCCCCCACCGGAAAGAAAGCTGCTCCTGAGAGCCCCGCTGAAAGTGAGGAGGAGGGGGGTGGCGGTGGAGATGAAGGCAAAGGCAGCGAGGAGGAGGAGGAGCAGGCAGAGGAAACGAAGCAGGAGCTGCAGAGGAGCGACGCTGAAGATCAGCAGGGTGGGTTCACCTCCGCTGAGGAGCAGGGAGGTGCGGAGTCTGTACTTAGTGACACTCAGGAACATCCAGAAGAAGCTGAGGAGAACGGCTCCCAGCGCTCAGACCTGGCTCCGAACAGCCCCCTCTGCTGCTCCGAGGGCGTCCAGGAGGAGGAGGCGGCCAGCCCGGCTTCTTCTGAAGGAAAAAGCTTTGACAAAAGGAGCCCCACGCCTCCTTCGTGCTCTCCTGAAATAGACGAGGAGATGTCTCCTCAGCGTGACCCCACAGAGGAGGAGGCCAATCAGGGAGGAACATCAGAGGGGAAGCCTGGATCACAGCCCACCTCCCCCTCTGCTGGGAGGTTGGAGGCAAAGGATCAGGACCTGAAAGAGCTTCAGAGCATTGTGAAGGTTTCTGAGGACTCTGGAGGGAGCAGCTCTGAGGGAGGAGCTAAAGACAACAGCGCTGTGCTCGGGGGCGACGCCGCGCTCCCGAAAGGCGATGGCGCCTCCGAAGACAACACAAACGTGATCCCTATGGACTGCAGCTCCCCCATGAGCGAGCACGGCAACGACCTCGTAGAGCTTCCCGCTGACTCCTCCTCCCTGCCTGCTGCAGAGCTGCAGGGCGCCAAGGAGGGCGGAGCCAAGCAGCAGGAGCAGATGGACAGGAGCCAGGAAACCAGCAACGGCAAACGTCGCTCCCGCTTCCACTCCCCGACCTCCACTTGGTCATCTCAGAGGGAGAGCAGGAAGTCGTCCCGCTCGCGCTCCAGAGAACGGGACGGGGGGTGGCAACCGGCCCGGTCCTCTCGGGCGCGCAGCCGGGATGCTGACGGGGACAGGGAGCATTCCCGGAGGGAGCGCAGCCGCGACCGCAGCCAGGAGCGCAGTCGAGAACGCAGCCGGGAGCGCAGTCGAGAACGCAGCCGGGAGCGCAGTCGAGACCGCAGCCGGGAGCGCAGTCTAGACCGCAGTCGGGAGCGCAGAAGGCCACGCTACAGGAGTCGGTCCCGGTCCAGATCTCGTTCAAGAACCCGATCCTACAGGCGAGCCCCCAGCCCTGACCGTCCGTCTTCCAGAGATCGCTCCCCCCAGAGGAAGGAGCACAGAGGAGGGTGGAGGTCCGACCAAGGCGGAGAGGGCCGCAGGTATGGAGGCTCTGGGCGCGGTGAGAACGGAGTTCCTGCAGAACGTTCTCCAGACCGCTCCTCTGAGAACCCCGACTGGGTCACCGAGAGGATCAGGGGCTCCGGCGGGGGCTCACATCGGGAAGACCACCGGAGCGAAGGAGAGCCGCGAGGCCGGGGGCGTCGAGGAGGGTTCGGTCGGGGCTCAGGGTGGGGCGGCCGGAACTTTGGGGGCCAGCAGGAGGATCCGGCGGAGAACCGCTGGCAGCCCAGAAACAACTCAGGAAACAATTCAGGGAACGACGCCTACAGCCGCTTCAACGAGAACCGAGGCCGCAAAAAAGACATGGACGCCGGAGACTCTGTGCTGGACCGCTCGGGCTGGTCCTCCGCCTCCAGCTGGGCCGTCAGGAGGACGCTGCCTGCAGACGTGCAGGACTACTACTCCAAGAAGGAGAGAGGAGGAGGAGCAGGGGGCTGGAACCGACCGGAGGAGGAGCAGCAGCCGGCAGCAGCAGGTAGGTTCTCCTCAGGCTGTCAGGAGAAGGGTGTGAATGTTTTCAGATGTTTGCATCAACAGCTACTTAAATGAAAACTCTAGATATGCAGAGTGGTTGTTGACATTGAGATGGTGTTCAAATACTCCACGATTTTGTCTTTAACCTGCTTCTTGAATTTTTTCATTCCGTGCAGTACAAGTTAGGAAATTCTCTGGATGAAATTTGTGGTTCACTAAAACATAAGATATTATGATGGTAGACGATTTTTGTTGTTGTATTCTTCATCTCCTGTGCGAAGAAATAACCGTTATAGGAAACCGTCTCCTCGTTGGTAAATCTGTGTCCAAGCAGTGAATTCTGGAACATGAGGTCATGTGACAGGTTTTGAGTAAGCTCAAAACCTGGCTGCCGCTATAATGTCCACAAACAAACAGGAGCAGGTATTTCTTTTAAAGAAAACAACTCTTTTATTTATTTATTTAAAAAAAAAATCAATGGTGACTTTTTAAAATGGTTCTTTTAAAAAATAGTCTTAATTATCTGAAAAAAGTAACCAGAACAAGTTTAGAAACACTGTTTTCACCAGAGCCAATTTACACAAGTTGTTTGTTTTTACTTGCCATCTGGGTAAGAAATCGCCATGGTAACAAAGCTGTTGTTGTCTCTATTGTACATTTTTGGTTCTTCTGCTGTAAATTAGTACTAGGCTGCCCCCCCCTCCTATAATAGTCTGTAGTATTACTGCTGACAGACGTCCTGAATGTGATGCAGACTCTGTAGATCTTTGTTTTCCATTTGATCACATTTTAAAATGACTTGAATTGACGTTTTGTCGTTTTCATGTTTGTGTCTAAATAATAAAGAAGGTTTGTGTTCTTCTGTCGCTAAACTCCACTAAATGTTTCTGCAGATCTTCCAAAAACCGACGGTGCCCCGCATGGGATCCCTGGGAATGCACCTGTCCCGGTGATGAGCATGGTCCCCCCCCAGCCCCCGCAGCTCAGCGTCCTTCACTACCCCCTCCAGAGCCTGCAGGGGGCGCTGCCTGTCAGCCTGCAGCCCGCGGCGCCGTACGCCGTGCCCCCCCAGGTCCCCGTGCACCTTCACCCCGGCGTGCCGCTGCTGCAGGTCCCCGCCATGGGGGCGCAGGGACTCCCGCCTCCTCCTCCACCCCCACCACCTATACAGGCAGGGAGCCAGACAATGACAACTGATGGTCACACAACACAGGTACACACACAACACAGGTACACACACAACACAACACGGGTACACACATAACACAGGTATACGCCCAACACAACCCAGGTGTACATGCAACACAACGCAGGTATACACACAAAACAACCCAGGTGTACACACAACACAACCCAGGTATACACACAACACAACCCAGGTACACACACAACACAACACAGGTATACACACAACGCAAGTATACACACAACACAACCCAGGTATACACACAACACAACCCAGGTGTACACACAACACAACCCAGGTGTACACACAACACAACCCAGGTATACACACAACACAACCCAGGTGTACACACAACACAAGTATACACACAACACAACAAGGGTAAACACACAACACGATCCAGGTATACACACAACACACAGAAACCCCCACTTAGCTATTTATAGGTACAAGCAGATACTGGCACAACATACAGGTACACCCACTTCACACATGCAGGCGCACACACACAACACGCCAGTAGATACATGCACAAAACTAGCAGGTTCACACACAACACAGGTTCGCACACAAAACACAGGTTCGCACACACGTCACAGGTACACACACAGGTACTCACAAAACACGCAGGTACACAAACAGGATACACAAAGGACACACACGACACGCTGGTGTAAGCACACAATACACACAGGTACACACAGGAATATAAATCAGCACATGTGTACAGGTACAGCACACTGGTACATGCGTTACACACGGATAAACACACACCACACATTCAGTTGCACACAAATATATATACACACCCATTCACAAAGGACCTCACAACTCTGGTACACAAACAAAAGGACACAAACAGTCACATGGCAGCGTTCACACAAACGTACACACAAGCAGTCACATACAGACACTCGCAAACTAACAAATACACACTTACTCACACGCAGTCAGAGGCAGCAATAAGCACTCACACACTTGTGCACTAACACAACGACCCTCTGGAGTGCGTGGGTGCACACACAGAAACTCCCTCCTGCAGGTGCCGTCATTGACCGACTCTCTGCATTTCCAGGTGGCCGCTGCTGTCATAGGTTTTGGGAAAGCCGCTCCTCTCGCCACGCCGCCCAAAGGTGGAGCCGCGGTGACCCACGGCCACGTGCTGCCTTCCTCCACCACGCAGGCCGGCCAGCACAGCCGCGCTCAGGCGGACAGCTCCAAGAAGGAGAAGGTAGACTACCCATAATCCCCTGAGAGTTGGACTTCCACGCTCTGACGGCCTTTTCTTTCTACTCCAGAAACAGCAGATTCAGGAGAAAGCGATAAACGAGGTGAAGATGGCCATCAAACCTTTTTACCAAAAGAAAGAAATCACTAAGGAGGAGTACAAGGACATCGTCCGCAAAGCAGTGGATAAGGTAACTCCTTCAGCTCCAGGGGGGTATTCCAGGAAGCAGGTTATGCTAGCTCCAACGGTAAGTTTGAGGCTAAGGAAGTTGATAACCTCAGCTTTCGGTTCCAGAAATGGAGGTATGTTTCAGGGTATGTCAGGTTGCCATGGCAACTCATGCTCTGAACATAACCTGGTCCGGAGCAGGTTTAGTTGAAGGTTACTTTGTTTTCAGAGAGGTGAAGCAGCATGGCGTGTCCATTTGAAGATGATTTAGTGGATGAAGAAGCTCAGATAATACTTTTTCCACCGTGAGAGGGTGATAAGACCACATATGGATGTTGGAAAAATAAACTTTTTTACTTTGATCTAACTTAATGATTGATTCAGTTAAGATAAATCATTTTTTAAAGTTAAGTAGCTTAAAAATAACACGTAGTTTTCAGACATTTATTTTACTTTCATTAAAAATGAATTCAATCAAGTAGGTGTAACTTTGGTGCTGCTATTAGCTCGGCAACGCAAGGGATTGTGGGATACCATTCCCTTTGCCTGTCTGGAAAGAGTGTGTGTTTTTGAACAAAGGTGTTTAGTTGTTGAGCTGTTTTACTGTGTTTAGTTTGTCCTACTATGTTTAATTCTTTCTGCACCATGAGTGAGAGGAAGAGGAGGATGATGAGTTTATTTAGCACCACTAGTGCGAAGTGGTGAAATGTTAGTCAGAGAAATGATAAATGACATTGCTTTTTATTGTAAATCTATTTTTTCATTAATGTTATTGTTATAAAAATGAGAATATCTGCAGGCTCAAACTTAGACGTATGAGGATTCAAGAAGTACATTGAGAATGTCTTTATGTACACGCCGTGCACGTGCATTAACCCAGGGTTACCAAGTGGAGCGTAATAACGCCAACTCATATCCGGTCTTTTGGAACCGACATACCCAGACTAAGCAAGTTCAGGCTTAAAGTCAGAGGAGTTTAGATGGGTTTTCTGGAATATTCCCATGGATTCAGTTCTTCCAAAGCAACTCCTTTGACCATTTAGGTCCAATTAACAGTGGAACACGGCGGTGGGAACATCATGGTGTGGGGAACATTCTGAATAACATTTTGACTGTTATGTCGTTTTCCTTTTGGACGCCGTGACGCCAAACCCCAAACGTGTTTTGTTGTTGTCGTCTCAGGTGTGTCACAGCAAAAGCGGGGAAGTGAACTCTGGGAAAGTAGCCAACCTGGTGAAGGCCTACGTGGACAAATACAAACACGCCCGCAAGAAATGACCTGCTGGCGGGCGGCCCCACCCCCCCACCATCCTGCTGCTCAAGTGCAATTTCCTCCTGCTGGAATTTGGCCTCCGAGCCGGAAGAGGACGGAGCGCCAGCGTTTTCTTTGATACCTTTTACTGAATGAAGATTTTTTTCTATAGATTTTCATATTTTGTTAGAAAAGAATGAGCAATCAGAAATTGTAACGCAAGAGCCCTTTATTTTGCATAGATCACATGACTTGGGTGGGAACTACTGAAATGAGGGCGGTCCGGAGGCGCCGGCGCCCGTGGAGGTGAAGCTCTCCGGTCCACTTCCTCCTCCCGACCGCGCGCTCCTTCATTCTAGGTTCATCACGATTCACTGATTGTAATCAGGTCCCTGATTGGATGGTCGGCGGCGAGTGCATCGGTTCCTGAATGTGTCGTCATGTTCACGAGAAACCCCGAGAGAAATAAACGTGCTGCTCTTCAGTGTTTGTCAGAGGAGACGCTTTTGTTTACAGCCTCTGCTTTCATGTAAACATCCAGAGCGGACTGTTTGCTTTCGGGTTTCTTCTTTTAAACGTGTGCAATGTCTGACTGAATGTTGGGCGGGGTGATGAAGCTTCCCCCTCACTAATCATCATCATCATCATCATCGTCATCATCATTGATGCTTGGGGTTTAGTACTGATCAATAAAGCTGATCGATTTCCTGCTCAGCCTGTTGGACATCAGACACAGGTCCATCTTTTCTCATGAAAAACTGCAGATGAAAGACCAGAACTTGTGCTGAGACCCGTTTGGACCTGGTTGTCCCGCCCCGCATGCCGCCCCCCCCATGCCGCCCCACGACCCCTCCTTTGTGGCTCTCTGGTTGAAGACAAAGCAACGCGGCTTTCAGACTAGAAGACGCGATAAGCCAAGCAAAAGAGTCGTAGAAACCAACCTTTATTCAACTCGTCACAGTGCGAATCACAATGCCTACATTACCCATAATGCTCCAACAGTCCATTAAGTGGAGCGGCATTGTAGTTTTATCAAAGTCAAATCATTTCACAGACTTTAGAGCTCAGTGGACCAAACAAAACCCACTAGAAAAAGCACTATCGAACATTCATCGCTGATGACGTTAGCGATGCAGCAAAAACCGGCAAACGTTTAGGAAAACAAAGACGTCTGAAAATGTGTGCGTCACATTTTAGCAGAGAAACTTTGGCCCCGCCCATTTCAGTTGAGTCACGACAGACCATATGAATAAATATTTAAATGCAGTTTTAATCTTGATCTTCTTGGCATTTATCATTAGAAAATGCTAGAACATGTTAAAAAATTAAGATTTAATAGTTTGTCATAGCACCAACAATAAAATCAACTGTATAGTTTATTTTTTTACATCACCTACTGAACTTTTTGATTGATTTAAGTGCCATGCACTAATGTGCCCAGCCCACACGGGCTTATATGACACTGAATGACAAAATACATAAAGCTTATAGAAATATGCCCATCACAAAAATCCAATAACCCCCCCCCTAGTCAGAGTCTAACAGAATACAAAGTGTCCATTCTTATTGTCCATGCCTTTGACACAAAATTTGCCAAACAAAAGATTTCATTTAAAAAAAGCCAACCTAAAATTTGATCTTCAGAAAACCAAAATAAATCAGGACATTTCTTTTCTATCATCTCATACATACAAAGTCTCTGTTTTTCATGCAAAAGAGAATAGAACAAAAAATGAAATTCATCCTCCACCACTTGCAGTTCACAGAATCTTTCCTCCTCAGGAACGCCTGTAACCCTTGTGTTATCTTAGATGACCCCCCCCCCCCTCACATTGACGTGTTCTCCCTACCATGACAAAGGTGGAAAGATTTCATGTAATACATGGACACCAGTGAAGATCACAAATCAGGTTCAGAGCACTGTCTAGTGGGTCTAGATGACCCAACGTTAAAGTGTCTAGGATAGCACAAGGGTTAAAAAAAAACAACAGAAACAAAGGTTTGTTTATCACCATAGTAACCGTTTCTAAACCGTGAAATCAGACTCGGTGGTTCCCACTTTGTCCACTAGGGGGCGACATTGTCAAGAACATTGTGTCCAGTTTTCTGACAAAATGTTTTCAAAGAGAAAAACTTCTACTATTCCTCCTAATAAAGCAGTCATTTAGAAAAAAAAACAATTTTAAAAGAATCAGGGATTCCATAGCAGGAATACATTTCAAGATGACGCTGAAGAGAAAATCCAGCTCCTAAACTAAAACTCAGGCTGATTGACATGATGGGAAAGGGAATTGGAAACTATACGGACTGGAAAGGGTGGAGCAGGCGAGGTGCCATCATGGATGAAAGGAAAGGTGTAGAAGACTGAGGTGAGAGACAGGAGGAAGAGCTGGAGGCAGCAGAGATGAAGAGGCAGAGATTCTCTTTGGGAGGAATCCATCAGAGGAACAGGTCATGGTAGATGAGGTGGACCAGTGATGACGTAGCGATCAGGACAGGTCTAAAGGAAGACCGTAGAGGAGGACCATGGACGTAGAGGACGTTGGAGTGAGGAAGGTGCAGATGATCGTTTTTGGCGCCCCCTACAGGCAGCAGCTGGAAGACGACTCCTCATTAAGCTCCGATAACACATTTTCATTGAGATGTCCACTAAAGAACAAAATGTACTTCATACCATAAAAAGGCTATCGAAGTATTTCAGGAGGCCGAGAAGAATGAAGATCAGACTCTCTGGATGATTTTTGATTTTATTTTTGGACATTTGCTACAGAATTTACAGTGTTTCACTGAAACAAGAGTAACATTGGGGGTCCGAGCCCTCCGTGCCCCCGAGGTCAAGCGGTGGTTTTCCGTCTCCAGAGGAACATTTGGCTGCTTCTCTCTTTGGGGCAAACGTATAAAAAACACGAAAAGGTTTTGGTTCTTCATGTGAAGCTTCAGTATGGGATGACTTTGATCGCAGCAGCATCACATGGAGGGCTTCCTGTTCTGCAGCTCCAATGCAATAAAAACAGCTTTTTACAGTCCGTCTACGGATATGTACATATATACATCATATAAATATATTAAAATAGATTAAATTACACTGGTGACGGTCTTCCATAAATACAGGGTCGACAAAGCGGTTGGTGACGTCGGAGGAGCCGTCAGACCGCTCCTCCACTTGTTTTTTTTAAAAACACCTGCGAGCGCTCGCTCCTGCTGACTCCTCCCTTCTTTGTGACGACCTGAAATGTTGAAGCTCCTCCTCCGGGGGGCGTGTGCTGAACTCTACAGGTGCTTCTCAATACTCACAGGTGATTTACAAACATCGGTTAACGGAGTTCTGCCTCTGGATGAGGATGAGGAGGAGGAGGAGGAGGTGAGGTGAAACCTTCAAGTGGTGCAGATCGAGCGGCGGCGCTCATAGCCCCGCCCACAGCTGAACTCGACAGCTTAGTGTTTTCCGGCACGTCCGTGTTTTTGTTCTCAGCTGTACCTTAACTATAAAAAACTATTTCAAAATAAAAGCACATTAAAAAAAGAGGGGGGGGGGGGTCTGTCGGTGGTCTAAAACTGTACAGAGTTCTGAAACATTCTCTGGGAATGTGCTTCCACAGGTCGGATCAGGCTCCGCCCCTTAGTGTCCGTTCTTCTGAAAGGCGTTGTGGGCCCAGTCCACGATGATGAGGGTCATGCTGCCGCACATGACGAAGATCCCGCACACCAGGAACGCCACCGCCTGCAGAGAGAGGGGATCCGGCGTGAGAGCGCCGAAGCGGAGCGGCGTGGGAGGGAAGGAGCGGGCGAGAACTCACCCCCATCTTCTGCATGGACTTCAGGGGCTCCTTCTTCACCAGCTTGATGTAGAAGGCCGAGGGCAGGATGAAGATGAGCATGGCGGCGGCGGAGGCACCTGGAGAGCAGAGCAGAGCGCTGATGAAGATCAGGATCCTGGTCGACCCGAGAATCATGGAAGCTTGGACCAATCAGGGACTCCGACTCGGTCGCAAAAGTGCCAAACGTTTGAAAATCGACCGGGAATAATTGCAGTTTCTGCCCGGACACCATCTGACGACGGCGTGCGGACAAAGTCTCACCGATGAAGCCGAAGATGTCGCGTATGCTGGGGACGAAGATGACCAGGATGTTGGTTCCGGCCAGCAGGACCACGGTGATGATGCCGTGGCGGATCCAGCTGAACTCCTTCTGGGCGCACAGCAAGTGGTTGACCGACGTACGGATCTGTGTGTGTGGGGGGGAGACCGGTTAGGTCCTGCCTGACACGCCACCCGGTCCCATCCAAAGCCCAAACACTCACCGGGAAGAGGACCACGGGGACGGTGAGGGTGACGGCGGCGAGCACGGCCAGGCGCACGATCAGCAGCAGGACGTCGGACTTGTAGTACTTGGAGTAGGTGTGCAGCAGCTCCGGCTCCACGTGGACTAAGGAGAACCAGCAGACGGGTCAGACCAGAACCCACACGTCCCGTCAGAACACAAACTAAGCCGCCTTTCAGAGCCCGCGCCCCCCCGGTGTGGCGTTGCATAAGCGTTGTGTTCAGGGAGGACAACACGGAACAGCTGCAGCTCTTCCCGCGCTTACATAACGGACCCTCACGGACGGCGGGACCAACACTCACTGTTGAAGGTCAGGTATCCAAACAGCGCCGCCAGCAGGTACATGATGAACATGGCGAGGAAGGACACGTTGGCCACGTTCTGCATCTTTCTGCGGGAGCGGCTGAAAAACATCAGATCTTCAGGTTAGAACCAGGGGGATTCTGGGAAACGACGAAGACGAGGGAGGAGAAGACGAAGAACCTACTCTTTGAGCTCCTCATACATGGGCAGGATGGCGGGGTGGCACACGAAGGCGAAGGTCAGGATGGGGAGAGCGTAGACCGTCTGCGTGGAAACCCATCAGTGTTTAAGGACACGTCAAGAGCGGGTTCTAGGGTTCTGCCGGAGCGGTTCCTCACCTGCGAGTTGTAGACGAAGTACTTGGGCTTGCAGTTGTCCTCGCCGTCGTCCGCGGCGCTGGCGTTGACAAAAACCGAGAGGTTCCTCAGGGTTTCGTTCGCGGCCTCCAAGGCGGTCAAAGGGCACGGGATCTGGAACTTCTTGATGATGACCTGGAACCGAAGACCCAAGTTAGCACCCGATTCCCCCACTGCGGGGATGCCGGCACGAAACCAGGAAGCGCTGCGCTCACCACGATCAGGAAGAAGACCATGCAGAGCAGGGACAGCCCGCTGGTGTAACCGAGGTAACCTGAAGAAGACAAAAGACGTCAGCGCTGCCGAGTCGGCGGTCTGCTTGGCTCGTGGGCCGGGGCGCCTACCCAGGTTCCTGAGCATGGACAGCGGCAGGATGATGACCAGCGACACCATCAGCACCAGGTAGTCCCCGTTGACGTACCACTCTCTGTGAGGCGAGAAGAACCAGCCGTGAAGGACAGCCCGGGTCGACAGTTTACAGTAACCCCGCCCCCTCAGAGGGCAACACTTTACAGGGAATGCACTGCTGCATTCTGGGAAAACCGCAGCCATTGCATTGGATGGCCAGCCCTAGTGGTCATTTGAGGAACTGCATTACTTAGTACTTCCTGTACTTTTTTTAAACTAAGGACTTGGCGGCAACGCTTCACATCCACAGTTTGGTGGGGAGGCAAGAAATGCTAAAAAAAAATTAAAAAATTAGAAAAAAGAAACAAATCTATGGCAACAGGAAGCCACTGACCCGCCGCTGGCGCCCGTGAAGGACTGGATGACGATGGGCAGCTCGTATTTGACGATGTACAGGTAGCTGGACATGGCTGAAGCAGAACAAAGCCAATCAGTGACGTGGACAGAGGCGACCGCGGTCGACCGCGTTCACCGGCGTGGCTCACCTCCGATGTTCTGCATGGTGATGGAGCAGGAGGCGGCCAGCTTCCCGGGAATGCCGAAGGCTTTGTACCCCAGCTGCTCGTAAACCAGCGCACCTGTGGGGGTCGGAACACAACGAGAGCAGGTCAACACCACGACGGATGGCGGCGGGGGGGAGGGGCTGCTGCAGGATGCTGACCTCCTTCGTTGGCCGTCTTCAGCAGCAGGTGGACGGAGTAGAGCGAGAAGATCGCCACGGCGACCAGGAGGATTCTGCAAAGAGAGCAGGAGGGTGTGAGGACGCCGCGGCCTCCTGACGGATCAGCAAACGTGGAGGACGGAGAAACGCTGATCTCCCAAGTGTGCCGGGATCACGGCATCAGCAGAACCCCCCTCCCCGTCGCCTGAACGTGATCCTCTTAACGCTGAGGCAGCACTGTTCCTCTGGACGTATTAATAGTCCAGGGGAAACTTAATCTGAACGCCACCGGAGACGGCTCCAGCGGCCGCCAGTAATCTGTCAGACCCGACCCGGTCTCAGGGAAGACCTGCTCCCTGATCCGGGTCGGTCTGGGGTTCTCCGCCTCCTCCCACCTCCTCCATTCAGGATCTGCTGCTCCTTAATCTGGAAGGATTAGCTTTAAACTGCCGCTCCTTCTTCCCTAAACCGACACCAAAACCCTCCCCAGAACCAGAACCGGTTTGAGTCTGATCGGCAGACCAAAACCACACCTGTCCCCGACTCAAACAACCAGAGCGAGCGGCGCTTACACGAAGAGCGCGATGCCCGTGTTGGCCATGGCGAAGGACAGCCCCAGAATGCCGCTGCCCATGATGGCGTTCCCGAGGTTGAAGACGGACATGCCGAAGGAGGCGCTGCCCTGGTGCTGGGGGGGGAAACGGAGAGGGTGAGGACAGGCCGGGGGAACGGGAGGACGTCTGCAGGAGTCAGAGGAGCTCTTACGTATTCCGTCTCATACTTCTTCTTGCTTGGGTTGTGTTCGGGCAGGAAGTTCTGACACTCGGGGTCGAACTCCGGGTACGGCCTTTACAAAATAAAAGCAGGACAGTTAGGAGTTTGGCCTCAGCGGGTGGGTGAGCAGGGATGGAGGGCAGCCTCACCCCTCCAGAGGAACCTTCTTCTGGACGAAGGTGGGGTAGGGGAAGTCGATGCTGTTGGTGCTGCTGTCGTCTTCCTGGGGGGCGCCCAGGCTTTTCATTTCGGCGCCGGTGTGTTTCTTGTTGGGCATTTCTGAGCTGGAAAATAAAGAAGGAAAAAGGGCGTTTTATGTCTTCCTGCGCGTTCGCGAGCATTGGATATTTGAGCGGCAGCGCGCGGCACCCAAGGATGCAGCGCGTGACGTCAGCAGTGGAAAAATACTAGAGAGCCGGAGCGTCACCTGAGGAGATGAATTATAAATTCGCTGGAGATTTCAGACAGGAAAAACACTTTCAAAAGAAAAGCTTAAAGAAAGTATTTTAACAATAAAACTAAATATTTCGACGGGAAAAGGAAAAAAAAAAAAAGCCGGCTTCCACAGAAACAAAAGGCACGTGGAGCTCCTTTTATGGACATGCCCCCCCCGTTTCCTCGTGGATGTTGTGCCCCCCCCCCCCCCAGTAGTGTTAAAATACATTTCAAGCAGAAAATTTTTAACGCTCACGAGCCGCCCCCAGAATTCCCGGCATCCCCAAGACCGACCGGCTCGTGACAGCCCGGTCCCCCCCCCCCATTAGCCGGTGTCAACCTCACGTCCGGACATCAAAGTGCGTGAGCACCCCCCTCCCCTCCCCAAAGCCAAGCCAGGCTCGTGCACACCTGAATTAAGACCAGCGGCTCCTCGCGCCGTGACACAGAAGGTAAATATTTCAAAGCCTTTGCGGGTGGAAGCGTCACAGAAACAGCCCACGCCCACTTCTCTCTGGTAATTTTCCAGCGCGAGGATGCTCCTACCTGCAGCAAGACGGACGCTGAAAATCAAATAAAAACTCCTTTCTGGTGGTCAGAAACAGCTCGAGTCCAGAGGAATTCTTCCAAAAAAAATAATTAATAAAAAATAAAAAACAAACAGTCGGATCCGCAAAGATTTTCAATGGATGAAATTGAATAAAAAAGCTGGTCGGACTGGAAAAACCCGCTCCTAGGAAGAATAAAAACCGAGTTTTCAGAGTAAAAACAATCCCAAAAACGATCTTAAATAAGAAAAACCCGGGACAGGAGCGGCGGCAGAGAGTTCTGATGGAGGTCCTGTTCTGAGGAAGCAGCCCTCCGCGCGCCGGTTTTATTGCATCAGCTAGCCTCAGCGCAGTGGGCGTGGCCTCGCTGTGACGTGTTTTGTATACAAACAGATCCGCCTGAGCCACAAGTCCCTCCCACCTTTGGAAAACCACAGCCCCCCCACCCACCCCCACCCCGTCTGTCTACAGGGCCTGAAGGCTTAATCAGGTTCTATGCACAGCCAGAAATCCGACTATCGCGTCTTCAAGCAGCATCATCTGATGACTTTATGACAGCAGCTGGTTGGGTTTTTGAGAAATCTGGCTTTTTTCATTTCATCCGAGGAATTTGAGGAGAAAAAAAAAAGAATAAGAAGGGTTGAACCTGGAACCGGCTGAGTGGACACCAACCATCCTGTCATTTGGTTTTCCTCATGACCACAAACGCAGAAAAAGTCAGACAGAAAGTTTAAATCTGATGGTAGTGACAACATGCAAACACGGATCTTTATTAAATACCAGCTTTCGAAGTGCATGTAAGCATGTAGATTAGATCTGAATTGTAAATAACATTCAAATCCGTGACTGTACGTGAGAGCTGGACTGAGAGTCCTCCTGTTCCAGACAGGAAGTGGTTCCCAGAAGCTAAAATGCCTGAGACTTCTATAGAGAAATAAACAGCTGTTACTCAGTCCTCCTATTGGTCAGAATGACCATCCTTGATCTGATGCCGTCTTTGAATTTGTTCTTGCAAGTTATTCAACTTATAAACTGACCAATCGGAGGTCTCACGTCAAAAACATTTGATTGACAGATCCTCCCAAGCCAACTATCTTTTTTTTCTAGATTTAAGCTTTATTTGTAAAGTTTCTGAAATTTTACAACTTTTTAACTAATTGAAAAACAAAGAGTTTTTCCATTTTTAACATAATTTTACAAGAGCATCAGAACTTTAATGCATGTAGTGGGGTAGACCAATGACCTCCATCTTTCTTGTTATTGACAAAGTCAACTCACATTTGTTATCATATAATATCTGTACCGGTTGGCTGAACATACTGCGTCCACTTGGACCATGTCCCATAGAAGGTGTCCATCTGCATTTTCAGGTTTGCAGTGTTTATCCAGTCCTCAACTGTTGGTGGTTTCAGTTTGAGTCATCTCCTCATTAGCGCCTTTTTGCTTACTGCTAGCAGCATATGCAGGAGTTTCTTGTCCTTTGAGTCCGGTCCCTCTGTTGATATGTTACAAAGATACAAGGCTTCGACGTAGAAAATGCCACGACATTCTGTACACGTTCATGAATTCTAAACCCAAATTGAAAAATCACCTGGCAGGTCCAAAAAAATATGGTAGTGGTTGGCACCCACCACCCCACATCTCCAGTAATCAAGCTAACGTTCGAATGATAGGGGCGTGGCCTTCCAACAAGCTCACTCTTAACTGGTGAGAGTGGTTACCATAGAAATGTTGCCCTCAATCGACTTGGACTAACCACTGTGTGTCAGTATCTCGAGAAAATGGTGACGCTTCATTTGGTTGAAGCCGGAATCAAACTGATATCTCTGGGTGACATCACGGTCACTCGGTCCAGGTCTCACTTACAGTCAATGATTTTGTCACATTTTTCGGTAAGGAAAACCCTGCAAGCTCCATTTAAACTCAAAGATGAAGCTTTGCAGGGACTGTCAGCCACAAATGCTCTCCAGTAAAAGAAAAAGGGACAAGTCTTTTATCTATCTGCCATAGTTCATGTCATTCTGGTTATACTAGTTATCATTAAAATCAGGTGTAGTCCAACATGGGCGGGTCCACCACTTGTGTTAGACACCTGAAAACGGTCTGAAAAAATGTCATGTCCAACAACACAGCTGGATATGTTCCAGCCACATAGTGATTGTACTTTTCTGACACTGACCCTTCAGAAACTACATCTAATACATATACTGTTAAAATTGTTATGTGAGTTGTTAGTTTCTGTTGTACAGAATGGTGAAAACTGTCTTTGCTAACTTCAAAGCACCAAAAGATGTGTTGTTAGGTCTAATGCCAAAGAATATACCAAAGGACTCTGGTTTACTTTTAAATCTCTTGCTCATTTTGGCCAAATTTCATATTCCCAAATGTAAGTTCTCTGGTCAGAAACCCTGTTTCATTGTATTCTTTTCTGAGTTAAATCTGTTTATTTGTAATTCTGAGAGGCAAAAAGCAAATCAGAACCTTGTCTGTGTGTGAAAGATTCAACATTTTCTGGTAAAGTTTAACCCCCTGGCTTATTTTTATTTCTATTCTTTTTCTTCTTCTTCTGTATTCGATATTTGCAATTGTGTTCTGAATGTGATATTTTGCAAAATGTCATAATGTGCAACAAAGTTTATTAAAAAGGAAAAAAAAAGCACCATGCTAAAACAGTTAGCTTACCAAAAGCTAAATGCTAATTTGGTTCAATCAAAACGTGCTGAAATGAACTTGTTTGTAGCGGTTCATGTGTGTTGAGAAGCTAAAAGATAGAAAAACGATGCTGTGACCAGAACAGATCAACATTTCAGAGCAGCTTCAACGATCAGTTTTTAGGAGGATTTCACACAAACATGCCCATGTGGAGGCGGCTCTTCCGATCTCCATTCATGTGTGAGTGTGTGTGTGTGTGGGGGGGGGGGGGGCTTTCCACTGTCCTGGGTGTCAAGTGTGTGATGAGGAAGTGGAAGCTCGTTTCCCTACTACACTGTTGATGAACCATTGAATCTGATTCAACAGCTCGCTTTTGTTTCATCATCACGATTCAAGAGTTTTATTTGCTCTTATCTAGATTTTTACAACACCGCATGGAGAAATATGGAAAGCCGAGCAGGACAAATTTATGGGAGCTTTTGTGAACAAGGAAATATTAAGACAAAAGTGACATCAGCCTCCAAAAATGTATGTTTGGATCGTACTTTTGTGGCATTTTACTCTTTATTTTTGTTTTGATCGTTGACATAGTTGATCAAAAATGTCCTTAAGAGGGTTCATTTTTAAAAATTTAGAGTTTTTAACACTTCTTATGTTTTGTCATTTAACTATTAGTGAAAAACTCAAGTAGATGATTTTTCTTTGTAATTTCTACTCTGTTCCTACAAACGTTTTGTTTCTAAAGAAATTCAAATTTAACAAACATAAAAATTACAACAGTTTTGAAACCTTCATTAAACTGTTTTTTTTCTACCATTCAAGCACAAATGTTCAACTTTGACTTCCAAATGTTTGGACCGATGTAATTATAAAAAACACTTGTTCCGTTGTTGCAGTGGGCGGTGTCCAAGAGCCAATAGTTTTCTTGTAATTCTGTGCACTCGTACAGTAAAACTGTGTTGCAATAGCTGACGTGACTTTAATCATTTAGCAGGTCTCATGATCGCTCATCTGGGTCATTCTGCACATTCATTTCATCAGACCGCGCGACCTTCTGTGTTGGAAGTCGCTGTTTCAGGTCGTCGGCAGCAGGTGGTGAAGCAGCTGCAAATGAAGGCATCCTTCTTGTGACCACATTATGCAACATTATTATGTCTTTAAACCCGTAGCGCTCCGCAAAAACCTTCACTGCAATCCCTCAACTCGTGACTCGAGGTCAGACCATCAAACGGAGACAAAGCTGGACGGACATCAGTCGAACGGTCCGCTTATTTTTTGCCTTTTGGGAGCATCGATTAGTTTAGTTTATGAAGAAAGTTGGAACAAAGAAACAGTTTTTCACCACTATGTGTACAATCAGATATTAAAAAACAAGCCTTCGTTTGGGTTTTTAGTACGTTAGACCTAATGCGGATCAGAAAACTGGAACAGAGGGCGAAGAATGCAGACCTTCGACACAGAATACAAACAAACATCTTCAGCTGAGAGCCACGCTGATCAGACCAGAGCTGGTCCAAATGACGGCCGTCGTTGTTCTTCAGCATTGATTAGATCATCTGCTCCTGCTGCAGCTGTAATGCTTGCTTTGTCTTGGGGGGGGGGGGTGAAGGAAGTTCTGAGGAAACAATGCGTTCAGTGTATCGAGGCCTCCACGCCAGACACTGGCTCGGCGCACAAAGCCAAGCGTGCACGGGCGTGACCTCTGCACAAATCCTGCAGGAATTCACACACACCTTCACGAAAAACCTGTTGGCGGCTGACTGTTTGTCATCGACGAGAGGAAACAATACACTTCGTGACAGATTATGGAAGCTCAATTGGGTCAAAAAGAATTCTGTTTGTTGAGATAGAAACGAAACTCACAACCTCTAGAACCCCTAAACCACCAACCAACCACAGAGATGGCGAGAGGAAGCTCTCGAGATCAGAGGAAACACAACATACATACAAACAAAAACCAGAACTGTAATCCAACTTTTCCTTCTTATACCTCAGGATCTTCACTCAGAAATACGGAATATTTCATCTTAAACCCTTTAATTTAAGAACAAGTGGCCTTAAAAGAGGGTTTTTCCCGCACAAAGTCAGTCAGAACAGCTTTCTGTTTAAAGGAACTGTCTGCTTTTGCTATCTAGGAAGTTCTTTCAGTGATTCTTTTTTTTTATAAAACAAGTCAACTCATGGCTGATGAGTTTTAAAATAATTTTGTGGGGTTACTAAGTCTCCTACAGTGACTCAATAAAGGCCGTAACCCTTGTGCTTTATTAGATGACCCCACCCTTAACCCTTGTTCTATCCTAGGCACTTTACCATTGGGAGTTGGGTCATCTAGACCCACTAGACAGTGCTCTGAACCTTTTTTCTTCAATGATTTGTGATCTTCACTGGTGTCCATGGATTACATGAAATCTCTCCACCTTTATCCACCTTTGTCATGGTAGGGAGAACACGTCAATGTAAGGGTGGGGTCATCTAAGATAGCACAAGGGTTAAGGGGGCAGTTCTTGGTCTTTATTTTAGGAGAACCCTCATGACTTCAAAACTTTATTTGGTGATATGAAATCATGCAACAATCCCTTTGAGTCTGGATCAGTTTGGGAGGTTTTTGGAGGAACTGAAGGAACCAGATAGGAAGATTCAGACCACAATACCCAACTCTGAGCAGCTCAGACAGACCTGTGGGGGAAAGGAAACAAAGTGACTTTTCAAAGTCTTCTTGGAAGTTTTTATGGGGACAAAAGCAAAAATACCTGATCACTTCCTGTCTGAATCATCAACACGGCAGGAAAATTTCCATATCCCACCAGTGTTTACATTTTCCAGTGACATGCTGCAGATCCAGCTGCTTGGGCTGGTTTGTTGTGGCTTTTCTGTATTGTTTCCAAGTGCCTTCATATAGATACTGTATGTTAAAAAATCCACGTTCAGCCTCGCTGATGCCCATTATGTTTCTATAGACCAAAACCCAAATGATCCAGTCTGTTTATTACGTGTCTAGGTTAGTTATTGACATTAAAGTAAAATTAAGGCTGAGAAAATGAAGTTATCTCCTATTTAAGGAAATGTGTTCATCTTTCAATGCTAAGAAGCAACAAAAGAAAATTAAATCCACGAGCAGCGTTGTTTGGCCTGCTGGCGCTACCCATCCTTGGCCTCGTCCCCCACCTCTACCCGCTTTAACCCTTGTGCTATCTTAGATGACCCCACCCTTACATTGACGTGTTCTCCCTACCACGACAAAGGTGGATAAAGGTGGAAAGATTTCATGTAATCCATGGACACCAGTGAAGATCACAAATCATTGAAGAAAAAAGGTTCAGAGCACTGTCTAGTGGGTCTGGATGACCCACTAGACAATGTTAAAGTGCCTAGGATAGCACAAGGGTTAACCCTCGCTGCCCGCCTCTGCACGCCATCCACCCTTACTGCCCGCCTCTACGCACCACCGCCCCTCTCAGCTCCGCCCTTTGACCTGACTCCACTTGCTGAGCAGCCACTACACGCATCTGACTCCCTCTTCCCTTTCTGTACGGCTAACTGAGCTGTATGTGGCTAAAATTGCTAGCAAAAAAACCCCCACATTGCTCAAGATGCTAACTATGCTAACTATCCTAGTTATCCTAATGTGGATTAAAGTGCTAGCATTACAATCAGCATGGTGGGATCTTTTCTACACTAACATTGAAGAGCATAGAAGTTTAACAAAAAAAAAAAAGAATTTTGTTGCTAGATGCTAAAGGTATGTACATCATTGTCTGATATTTTAATTCCTTAGTTTGAGTTGCTGTATGGTTTAGATCCATGTAACAATGATGAGTTAGTTGGGTTTGAAGGTTCTACTGAGATTTGAACTCAGACCACTGGATTTAGAGTCCAGAGTGCTAACCACTACACCATAGAACCAAGCTAGGAAGTGCTTTGTTACATGTTTCTATAAGAAAAACTGTAAAAATGGGAAACTATGGTAACCAAGATAAAGAATTATTATTAAAATAAATATTATATGTAAAAAATAATGTGGCACATTTTGTAAACTAACAGTGAAGATCATAGAAATTTTCTTCTGTTCCTGGAGTCCAGAAAACTAAAAGCATGTTTGATATTTCCAATTCATTACATTGAGGTACTGGATTGTTTAGATCCATGTAACAATGATGAGTTAGAAGAGTCGATTGAGTTGGAAGGTTCTACTGAAATTTGAACTCAGACCACTGGATTCCAAGTCCAGAGTGCTAACCACTACACCATAGAACCTTATGTCCACTTACATCTATACAGGCTTCCACAAAATAAATTCTAACAAAATGGAATATATGCTGACCAATGCAAAAGATTTAGTAATAAAATAAATATTATATGTAAAAAATAACTTGGCATTTTTTCTACACCAACAGTGAAGTGCATAGGATTATTTTGAAAACATAAGACAGAATCTTTAAATTAAAGATGGCGGCCTCTTCTCGAGGTCAAAGGTCAACGAAACTCAAGAGTTGGTTGTAGAGTTAAGGTTTTGTAAGTTTGTAAGTTTGCAACAGTTTAAAATTCACTACGCGCAAAAATCTACAAATTTTAATTCCAACATTTTTTCTACATTACCTTCTCATTGATGCCCTAGAAGTCACGAGACGATCAAGTTTTCGTTTGTCTTTGGAAGGAAAAGTGCTTTTTTTTAAAATCAAGATTGCGGCCTCTTCCCAAGGTCAAAGGTCAACAAAACTTCTGTGGTGTTTGTAGACTCAAGCTAGCTGCTTGTGAGTACAATTTCATGAAAATCGTACAAACAAAAATGTCGTTTAGAGGTGATGACCCTCATCTCAGCTGCTTAACACTCTTCCATAAACCCCCCTAATGCATTCTAGAAGTACTGGCTCAAAGAAGTGTCATGCTAGTAGAGAGGATTTTGGTGACTTCATCCTGGCTGATCTGGTCTTCATTCAGTAGAGGGTCTGTTACGATGGGTTGGGGGGGATAGGCAAACCCTTCCAGGTGAGTAGAAGTGAGGATGAATTGGAGGGACTAGTAGCCATGAAAAATCTAACAGTGTGTTGTGAAGTCTAAAGTAAAGCAGCAAAAGAGGAAAGATAAAGGTGACTTAGATGTAACAATTTCCATCCAGATTTTCTGAACCGCTCTTAGTCCGGCTTGTCACCTAGGACCTGTTTGCAATTGGAGACCCTAACAAGAGGGTTAACCCAACACAGCACAGCTTCTAGGATCACTCAAGCCCTCAAACCCCTCCACCACGGTAAGGTGGCGGTTCACGGAGGGGATTATTATTTATTTATTTATTTATTTTCTTTTATTTCAAGCATTAATGGAAGTCAATACAATAAAAAAAACTGATTAATCAAACTTATTACAGAAATGATGACATGCATTGATTAAAAATATTAAACAGACTAACAAAGATACTTAAGTTACATTTTCTTCATTAAATATAGTGATCATTAACAAAAATCAAGTAGATCTTGATTTATTTTTTGGAGAGGAGAGAGAAGAATCAAGTTGATATAATCCCACCTCTACTGAATCAGATTATTTTATAGTTTTGTCTTGTTTTTGTAATCCGGTTCTGATCAGATAGTTTCTTTTCAAGTAAAAAAAAATCTATGTTTTAATTATGTGTGTGTGTGTGTGTATGTGTGTGTGTGTGTGTGTGTGTGTGTGTGTGTATGTGTGTGTGTTTGTGCTTTTTCCTGCTTTGCTTTAGAATCTTGATTTATTTCCAACAGTTTCTCTGTAAGGATCCCAACTTTCTTTCCACTCTGATCCTAAACTTGAACTCTCTGTCCATAGTTCTGTTTTGGTCAAAGAGCGTCTTCTTAATCGTCCAATCATCCATGGCCTAAAGTTTCTTCTCTTCTAGATGTGCATCTTTCTCAAACAGCTGTTTTTAAAGTCAGCTATTCTTTTTTTCTATATCATGTACATTTTCTTTTGATGTCTTGTGGTCACTGGCAGCCAAATGTAAATGATAACTCTGCTTTTCATCCACCCACCCATATTCTGAACCCGCTTTATCCCTTCTGGGGTCTTGAGGATGCTGGAGCCTGTCCCAGCTACTGTTGAGCAAAGCAACGTTTCTCTTTCTACATTCTAGATGGTTCTGCCGGCCCTCCTCCGCCCCATTCTCCACCTGGACCAATATTCTAACGTGTTCTGGCCTTCAACCACCATCAGCGTCTAGCCTCTGGGTTTTATTCATCTATTGTCCGAGCTGATCCCACCAGAATAAAGACATCATCTGCCCAAAGCCTGACCGCCTAAAGACTATGGACTATTTCAGGAACATTATTCTATTACACACACATCTTTATTATTTACATTCCTTAGATCTCTAATCAAACTTTATATGTATAGCACTTTTCCATTTGACCTAAATCAAAATGCAAAACATTAGAAACACTTTCCACATTTAAAAACTAAAAGCCAAACAAAAAAATACAAAAAAACATCATAGAATGTCCCCCCACCTCACACACCACTCAGAGACTTTGTGTGTGCGTAGTGAGTGTTTTTGTGTGTGTGTGTGTGGGGGGGTGTAAAAAGGGGTTGAAAAAGTAAAGAAAAAGAACTGAAGAACTGAATGTTAGAAAAACTTATTCCACTTGACTACCTCTTCAATAAAGACTTTTTTTATGTTCAGACATTTATTATGTGATAGAATTATAATTTATTTTCTTTGAATGTGTTTCTTTTTTTAGGTTGTTGATGCTTCATTTGCAGAAATGACAACTTTTGACCTTTGACTCTAGATTTGTTTGACTGAATCTCTACTCTAATTCAGTCGACTAAAATGATACTAAAACTAACAGAATCAACAGGACTAAATTGTGACTAAAACTAAAGCTTATTTGAATTTAAAGACTATTCCTACAACTAAATTAAACTCTCTGTCACATTAACCCTGGTTTTCTTTGTCTCTGTGATTTCTGTGGCGTGGCTTAAAAAGCTTTTTGAAGCGCTTCCACAGTGATGGTTTTTGTGCTTTGGTCTGTTCAGACGGCAAAGCTTCTGGTTCTTCCCTGTCCTCATGTCCTGACTCCATTGATGGAACAGGCTCTGATGGTGATGGGGGGCTGACTTCTTCCTGAGAAATCCTGAGGTCTTGAGCTTCACCAGTGTCCAGAAAGTCTAGGATGGTGGTGTCCGTTTCCTCAGCCTCCTCCTGTTCTGAGACCACATGTAGTTCTGATGCTGCATTTTGTGGCTCTTCATTTTCAGTCTGAGGGGCTATTATGGCGTCAGTTCTCTCATACTCCGCCTGTTCCCAGACCACTTCTGGTTCAGAGAGATGGTTTTGTGGCCATCCATTTAAATCCTGAGGGCCTGAGAACATGTCAGTTTCCTCAGCCTCCACCTGGTTATTTACCACCTCTGGTTCAGACACTTTGTTTTGTGTTTCAACACTAAGCTGGACTTCATTGGCAGAGAAACTTTGTGCAGGTTTCCCTGAAATCCCATTGACTGCAGTCTCCAATGGGATTTGGATCTCTTCCATCTTCTGTTTCAGATCTTTCTCTGCATCCTCTTCAAGTTTCAGTCTTTGTGCCAGTTGCAGATTGTAAAGGGTTTTTTCCTGCAGCTCTTTCTTCAGCAGTGCCAGTTTGTTCAATGCTTGGATATGAGCCTCTTTCTCTCTCTCCTCACATTCTGGCTGCTTTGCTTCAGCAGCTTCAGTGAGATCCTTCAGTTCTTCTGTCAGAGTGACCACTTTACGTTCACACTGGGTCCTAAACTTGACCTCTTTCACCAGCTTGATGTTTTTCACATTGAGTCTATGAAGCTTATCCCCGCGATCCCTCCGGGCTTCACGTTTTTCCTCCTTCAGTTTAGAAAGATATGCGTCTTTCTCCATCAGCTGATTTCTCAGCTCGGTTATCTCTTTTTTAATGTCCTCTACATTCTCCTTAGATGCCTGGTCCTCACTGGCAGCCACATTTTCATGATTATTCTGGTTGTCTGGTTTTTCCAGTTGAGGACTTTGATTGGCTGACTGAGGGTCGGTGCTTTCTGAACGGAGTTCAACTGGATATGGGGGGTTCCTTCTCTGGGGTGGGGGAACACAGTTGAAGGGGACATGGGGGTTTTTGTGTCCCCATCTAGGGTTCCTTTGGGGGACGTGGACTGGTGCATGTTGAGCGTGCATTCCAGGGGGGGGATATTCCGGGTTGAATTGGACACGGTGGTTTCTTTGCCCAAAGTGAGGATTCCCGTGAGGCCGGTAGAATCCCTGGTTTGGATTAGTTTCGTGGTTTCTCTGATTTCCAGACATTTTCCAAACAATCTTTAGATCCTTGCAAGAGCTGATCTCTTTGAATCTCAAAGTAAAATCTGGCAGAAAACATGACTCCTATATATAAACTTCTGACAAGGATGTCATATGACATGTTATGACATCATGACATGCAATATGATGTCATAACGCGACATATGACATAACTAAATGTAAGTTCACACTATGACATCGTGTCTTGACAATGATGTCATCATGACGTAATGTGATTGATTGTATGTCATGATGTCATCAAAGCACACAAAAACACTCACTACGCACACACAAAATCTTGGAGTTGTGTGTGTGTGCGGTAGGGAGGCATTGCTTGATGTTTATATTTAGTTTTTGTCTCACTTTTTTATGTGTATGAGAGCTATGATCATCTTACCTTCATTTTCAGTCTGTTTCCTTATAAAATAAAACTTTGGATTCTGGATCTTTCTGTGTCCTGCATATTGTGTCCACACTGATCCTGACAGGTTGTGGAACATTGGACCAGCTCTAGATCCTCTGAATGGTGCTGGAGGGTTCGTAGGAGTTGCTCATCCAGTCTTTCAGGATTTGGAGAAGGTATCAACTGTGTCCCCGTTGGTGGTATCATGCAAGTGGAGAGGAAATCCTGCAGGCGCAACCCGCCCTCCCCTCAATACGCCACCTGCCCTCCCCGCCTGCCTCTACCAGCACCACTGCCACCATTGCTGCCCTGGTCTAGACACCACAGCAACTCGTAAGGCCCACCTTTGACCCAAACACACATGTTGAGCAGCCAGTACCCACATCTAACTCCTCCTTCTCTTTCTGTAAGGCTACCAGAGCTGCATGTGGCTAGAATTACTAGCATTTCGATCAGCATCATCAACTGACTGACAAAAACACATTGCCTAAGATGCTAATCCTGCTAACGATGATAGTTATGCACATGTGCCTAAAAGTGCTAGCATTCCTAACAGCATCATCAACTACCTCAGAAAGACATTGCCTAAGATGCTAATTATGGTTACTGTGCTAATTATGCTAATGTGGCTAAGAGAGCTAGCATTGCGATCAGCATCATCAACTCACTCAGATAAAATACATTGCCTAAGATGTTAATTATGGTAATTATGCTAGTTATGCTACTGTGGCTAAAAGTGCTAGCTTAACAATCAGCATCATCCACTTATTCAGAAATACACATTGCTTAAAAAGCCAATTATGCTAACTATACTAGTTATGCTAATGTGGCTTAACGTACTGGCATCTTTGGTACAATGGTTTCATTAGTCAATCCTAAAAAAGTAAATCTGAATTTTTTCGATTTTGCCAAGTCAGCACAGTTTTCTGCGATCATTATTGTTTACCACGCCCACATTCCTTTGTTGATCTAGTTGTATTCTATATCGTTTTTTCAACGCAGGCCAGAAAATCACTATTTTAATCACATTTTTTACAACATTCCGATAAAAAATGCAAATTCGCAACACGCATGCCGTTAAAATTCTACAACATGTAATTGCAACATTTTGTCCACAGTAGCTTACCATTAATACCCGAGAAATTTTGAGACGATCCATAAAAATCCGTAGGACAAGATTTCGATTGTATCTGGTACTTAAGGTGCTTTTTAAAAAAAATTCAAGATGGCGGCCTCTTCCCAAGGTTAAAGGTCGACGAAACTGCTTTGGTGTTTGTAGACTCGAGCTAACGGCATGTTTGTGCATTTTCGTGAAAATCGCATAAACCAAAGTACTGTTTTTCCATATTGTCAAAAAACACAAAAAATCGCCAATTTTAGAGTTAGCCATAAAATGGTCGCCAAGCCGTAGGTCGTGTGCCCGTCCCATAATGACTTCAGAACTTCCTTGGGATATCCCGGAAATGTGTGTTTTGGTTTCGTAACTGTATTTTGAAAAAAAAAATTTGGCCCCATAAACAATTTTCGGCCCATTCATTTTTTTTATGGGATCACCATGATGTCATCGTATTCAGGGGGTGACATTCACTTTGGCAAAAATTCATTTTCAATTTATCCTAGGTGTGTGCACATTTTGGTGACTTTTCGAGTATGTGGCGGGGGTCAAATTTTCCCTCAAAGGCGCAGAAATCTTTCCAACTGTGAATACAATATATTCCTTGCAGTCAGTGACTGCTGCTGAGGCCGACGTCAGTAAGTAACTTCAACCTTTTTTCTGTTTGAAGTTGTTATACATTTCTTTTAAAACCATGAATTTGTGTTATTTCCTAGACAGAAACACACTTTACTAATTATAAATTACATAAAGAACAACTAAAGAATTAAACACCCAACAGATTTTTCAAACCAGTCTATAAACTTTTATTTGGCTCTTTTAAAACGGGGTAAACGGGAAAGCGCTTCCTGTTGGAACCAGCCTCTAGTGGTCATTTTAGGAAGTGATAGATTTGGTTCTTTCTGGTTTGCCTCAAATTGGTGTTTTGTTTACACAATAGATACTCAATTAAATAGCTTATTCCTTCTTTTGACAGCTTTACAGGCAGTTCAAAGAGTTCCTGTTGTTTAGTATGACTTGACCTGCCTCCACTGAAGCTGTACCGGTTGACCTCCACCGCTGCCTTTTTTCCCCTTATGTAAGTCCTCAGCCCCACTGACCAAATAAAAAGCCCTTATAAATTACATTTACCCTCATGGGTCTCCCACCAAACCCCCCGCCGTGGCCAGTTCAGATCACTAACATCCTCCCCGTCCTTCCGCTCCTCTCCCCCCACAACTCCATTTATTACCTTTCTGTGCTCCCTCTCATTAGGTGAGGGATGTTCTTGCCCCTCAGCCTCACTCACCTCATCCCCACTGAGTGTGTTTTGGAACACAGAAACGCTGAGGAGGATCTTCATTACAGTGTAGACACAAAACTTTTGTTTCATTGCTGACTTCCACGAAAGAGAGATGGATTTTTATTATGTTTCATTAGGAGAATGAAGGTCAGTAGTTTTTTTGTTCTGTGGAATCTCAGTATAAATAAACATGACAGAAAATCTAAGGATTGAGAGGTAATCTGATTATTTTCAATAAAAAGAACAGGATTAATTTAAACAGTTTAGAAAAAAGTGATAATATTTTAAAAGATTTTAATACTTTAAATATGCTTTTTCCCCTCTAACCTAATGCTCATCTGTTGACCCTGGTGCTTACGCCCACGTCCAGGCATACTTGAGCGTCCCTACATTACCGCCTACACAAAGGAGGCTGGTGGCCAACAGACTGAAAGCCAAACAATTCTTCAAAAAGGAAGTGAGTTATCTTTTGGAGACCTTGTCATGTTATTCACACAGAGCCATGGTTGATCCTGATCGGACGTGAGGACTGCGAGAGGATCAAGGTCACTACATAAACACTTCTTAGCCAAACACGACCCCCTAACACAGTGGGAAATCCCAACAACCCTCAACAACCGCCAGCCCAACGGCCGTAGAGGACGAAGGTGTTAAATCTCAGGTCATTTGGTCAATACAGGCTGCTATCTAACCTCCAGTTTGACATAAACCCTTTAAGTCTTCGCATTTATGCAAATAGCCACACAACGAGTTGCCTTCCAATCTAACTGACACAACTGGGTCGTTACTGTCTGCTCTAAGCATCCCTTTCATAAGTCACTAGTTATTTAATTTGTACATTGAAGTTTTGCTGTTTTACATCTTCGACCACAAGCGTTTCACAGAAAACCTTTGTGTTCAACTTTGGACAGGTCATTATTTCTGCGTTACAAGTCTAGATGTGCGGGAGCATCTCTTGGTTCAAGAGCATTACCACTGTAATCCTCTTAGTGGTGGGAAAGTGGTTTAGTGGGGCCATTCTTTATGACAGACGCACAAATGGGGGGATCAGGTTAGTCTTAGGGGCCTCAGAGGGGGCTGGGAGGCCGCTCGTCTCACTCTCCAAAAACTTTCCACCCAGGACGAAAAGTCCTGTGAACCCTCTGACACCCTGCCCACCCTGCCCGCTGCTGGCTGTAGGGCATGTGATGTCCACTTTCTGTTTGGTTTTGTGTTTCTACTTCTCTGTGTAGTCAGAGTGGTAGAAAACGAGAAACATGGAACACAGACACAACAAAGTAAAAAATAAAAGTAACGTTTCATACCTGCGTCCAAAAATCCCTAAATTCCCACCCCAACTATACTTTTTCTCATGTAAAAGCATTCCCAGTGAGCTTTTAATTTTTGATTATGCACTGTTTAGCCTGTTGTGGGCAGGACTTCTGGCGCAGAAGTTAAACTTCCAGCATGCTTTGTTTGCACTCTCCCATTAGTGTATAGCTCCTCGCAAGCCCAGGCTAGCATTAGCGTAGCAAAAAAAAAAACGGCTAGCAATATTGGAGCTATCCAGCTGTATAGTTTGTATCCAGATTCCAGCTCAGACGAGGACAATAAAGACGTACATGGATCTATATGTCTGCAAGTGGAGGATTTAGGATTGTAGTGGAGCAGGGAGACTTTGACCCGTCTGTGGCAATTGCTGCGTCACAGACCCACATTTTTTCAAATGGCAGGTTTTCATCTGTTCCAAACCCAACACGATTTGAATAAGGAAATAACTAGAAATGCAGTTTCAATCTTAATTTTCTTTAAGCTATGCAATTAAAATCATTTCCTGGAAAAACAAACCTCTTGGACTTGGGCCCCTTTTGAACTAACCGATTCAATTTTCTTTGAATGGGTCATTAATGATTAAAAGCCTCTCTCAGTTTTCTTATTTATGAATGTTAAGCAGATGTAATATGTGTCATTTGTATCAGATATTTGATATTATTCATGAACAGCAGTTTGATGCCAGCCTTTTCCCAGTAGTTGCTTTTAATATTTACCATTAGGAACTATATTATAAACTGCACAAGGTCCAGCCTGCTGGAGTTTTTCACTGAAGTAAGCTCCATTCCTCGTTCTTTTATTTTTAACATTTGGACTTAAATGTTTAAACTCGATTTCAAGTCCAGTTGAAAAAATAACTATTAAGAAGATGCAGGATCACAGTAAAGCCTAATGCCATGACCTTTGTGGGCGACCATGTGAGGGATCGAGCGTTTAATTTTTCTAAAATAAAATGTGGATAATTTACAAACTGGGCCCTTAGAATAGGTCAAAAGAAACAGAATTAAGTCAGGCAACAAACTTGACTTTAACTTAACCAACTGAACAGACCAAGTAACAGAAACAAACTGACCTACCCAAAGGCACAACGGGGGAACATATATAGTGGCTGATGAGACCACCTGAAAACAAGGTGAACGACAACAACTCATATCAGGAAATCTGTACTGATCCATGCTTGATCACTGTTGTTCATGTAGTACCACAGCTCCCCAACCAGTGTCATACATTCCTTACAGTAAACAGTGAATTGCACTCTTTAGCTGTTTACCTTCAATCATAAATGGCTAAAAAAAAGGATTCTATAGATTTGTGGAACAATTTTTGTTGGTCAAGGCTTATTGATCACGGTTTTACTTATGGTTTCTCTCGTACTGGATGGTGTTGTTTGGAATTGGGTTTACATTGTGGATTTTTGCCCAGTACTAGAGGAGTAAATAACATGTGAAACAAGGGGAATTTATGACTGGTGTCAAAACTTGATGAAATAGTGGCCTAGAGTGCTTAACGATCACACTAGATCTCTACCTTACCAGAGTTCTGAATTCTCCTCTGACTCTCCTCTGCAAGCTGGCCCTATGGTAGGCAGGTCAACTGTACCCGAGCACAGAACATAACAATCCCACAAGGTAAATAAACTGTTTTTCTGGGTCAAATGTACTCTGGCCTGGGAATGAATTGTGAGGAGAACTGAAGCGTCAGGGTAAGACCAAACCCCTGGACTAAAGACTTGAAAGGGATCAGATCTTGAGATACCTGATACATGTTGACTAAAATACTTGATAAATCCATGATAAAAGTTAACAGCAGAGATAAATCAGCTTCTATTTGATGGTATAATCCACAACTAGAGCTGTTTTTATTGTCAAGAATTCCCACTGAGAGTTAACTCCACCTACTTATCAACCAACGACACAACCCTGTACCACACAGAAGCTCCTGAATGACATCACGGCTGCTCAATTTAGAGGACTTCAGCTGAAGACCTAAATAAGAACAGGAAAGGAAGTGTGAGTGACATCAAGGAGTCACACAGGACTGTGGGACCAGTCATAAGTGTGCATTAACTCAGAGTCAGATGTCACTACAATGCCGCACATTTTTACTGAAGTGCTTGGATCTGCATATCAAGACGACACAAAGGGTTTTCATTAAGACCGCATAGAGATTCGACCAGTTTAAAGGGTCTACACAAAGAAGATACTCTGTTATGTTCTCTTCCTAGTAATGGCTGACAGTGAACACCACCAACAACACCCTGACCTTAGTAATTCTTGTGCTATCCTAGGCCCTTTAACATTGGGAGTTGGGTCATCTAGACCCACTAGACAGTTGCTTTGAACCTTTTTTCTTCAATGATTTGTGATCTTCACTGGTGTCCATGAAATCTTCCCACCTTTATCCACCTTGTAATGGTAGGGAGAACACGTCAATGTAAGGGTGGGGTCATCTAAGATAGCACAAGGGCTAATAAGGGTCTGAGCCAAAAACATCGTGTATTATTCTGGTATGAATTGTTTTTGAAAAAGTACCAAGGATTACCTTTGTGGTGTCAACTAATGTGTTGAGTAGATAAATTGGTAACATAGTATTTGTTTTGTATATTTGTGATCTCATTGTTGTTCAACAAATACACTGGAGGATAAGAGTCCCAACTTTGTTTCTCAAACAAGAAAGGCTTCTATCAGAAAGGACACTGTGGGCTTCAAACAACAACCTGCATTCATGAAGGAGTTTTTGGATCATGTTAGTTTTTGTCTTAGACCCTCAGATTCCTGGCTTCAGTTGCAGGACCTGCTTAGTCATCTCAAACCCAACTGGAATCACTCTAGGTTCTGTTACTTTATTACAAAAAAAGATTTCAACAAATTAAGATTTATTGCAGCCCAATAGGATATAACCCTAAAGTAGATCCTGAATAAAATGGCCACCAAAGCCACCAGCATGTATGCATTGATGGAATTAAAGCCCAGTTGGTACAGTAGCTGGGCTGTTTGAGTAGAGCAGTATAAGATTGGACAAACCAAAAGGCACCCAAAATCTAGTATCTTGAGACGGACGACCCTCTCGGAGTACAATAGATGTATGTGTGAACTATTGTGGATGGACCTGTATTTCATGTGTAACTGTTGGATTGAAGATCCCCTACTAACAAAAACAAAGGGTCCGTCTGACAGCACTGAGCCACAGATGTTTCGACCTTAACAATGGTTCCATTGTTGATTGGAGGACTCTGGCCTGTGATCTCATGCTAAACAAGAGTTTTCAGTTTGCAGGAATAGTTTGGAAGATAGTTTGGCAGTTAAAAAATCCTTTAGGTAGCAGTACAGAATCATATAATCAGGCCAATTTCTGGCTAATTTCTCTCACCATCATCTTGATGATTAGGATGATCATCTTGGCTTGTTGTCCTGACCTGTGTGGTCCATGAAGGGTCCTTCCTTTTGGGATCCACACTGGTCAGGACAACGACCCAAAGACTAGTAGGGAGTACCTTTTTGAATTCAAATCTGATCAAGTAATGATGTGGTATGGTACACAAAAGCACCACTTTATCTGTATGTTTTAGTCAACACAAAACAACACAACATATTATACTACTGAGTTGTTGACAGGGAGTAAGCCCACCCCTGCTTCCCAGGTTCCTTCTGTTTACACGCTCCCCCGCTAGCTTACAGCCACTTACAACTTCCCTTTAACGTCACTGGTGCAACAAAAATGGCGAGGAAAGCATGGATCTATTTGTCTGCAAGTGGATGCATCAGAACGCAGCAGAGCAGGGAGACTTTGGCCTGTCAATTGTAGCACATATGTCACAGCTACAAGCTTTGTTAAATGGCATTTCTCCATGTGCTCCTGATTCACGACAGTTTGACTTACTACTCAGAAATGACATTTTTTGTCTTAATTTTCTTTATATATGTCCTCGGCCATCAGTAAAATGCCTTAAAAGATGTTAGAAACACGCTTTTTATTGGAGTGGGTCTTTAAAGGGTTAAAAGCTGAAGAACTGTGGCAACAACGTTGCACCAAGATTACATGTAGCTGTTGAAAGAGGAACTTGACCTGTAATCTTTTAAGGTTGTGTCTAGCAATAGTTTTCAGTCTTTCCAGAGGAAATCTTCAGACGTTTGACTACTTTATTGACTCATTTCCAGTTCACCTATTGAAGTAGTTCCTTTTAAGAGGATTTCGTTTTGTTTTCCTTTTTTTGCAGATACAACACCGCCTCATCTCACCTTTTCTTTGTCCTTTGTAAATCATCTTTAGAAGAAAAAGCAAACTGCACACAGAAAGAACAAAATCAAACTGTTTTTTGAACTTTCTTTAATCTAACAGTTGTGTTTTTTTATGTGAAAGACAAGTTAGCTCTGCAACGCTCTTTCTGTGCAGATGACGTAAAAGCTTTGAAGCAGGTTAGCTCAGTTTCTCTACCTCCTCACCTCCAGCTGCTCGGCTCTGTGCTGCTGAACATGCGTGTTTGTGTACTCGTACGTGATAGCGATGCTTTTAAAACATGAATGGGCTCTTCAGGTTTCACAGCACCAGCAGGGAGAGAAAAAAAGGAACACGGGGGTGATTCGGTTCACGCCAATGAGCTACAGTTAGCATGCTGCAACCACACAGAGCTCATTGAAGTCAAGGAAGTCGTTGCAAGCAAAAACAGCTAAAACCAAAATATCTTCTAACTTTGGTGTAAGCTGTTGGAAGAAAATGTAGAAACAGCGCAAAACTAACACTTTCTAGACTTGAGTTAGCTGTTAGTATCTGTGATTTCCTGCTAGCCTACCTAGTCTCTATTGAATAGACAAACAAAACATCTTCAACACGATTGTTTCCTGTTTGAAGTAGACAGGAAACACTGCGGCTTCCTGCTACAGGAAACAGGTTATGTGTGGATTTGAAAAAAACTCTACGACTTGCTTTTAAAGCTGAAGAACTGTTTTATCATCAGAACATCTTGTGTTTGTGAGACCCTTTTCTCAGGGAAAGGACGTCCAACAACTCCAAGCAGCACTTCAAAAGGCATTCACATGACTGGAAATAGGATTTAACCTGAAGTCCAGCTCCTTCCGCCCCTTCATTCTGAGAACATGTTCCCAACAGATTCACGTAGAGAGGCTGTCTCCACGTCCAGGATCAACGTTTTAGGTCTTGAAGGTCAAGCGAGATGTTCTACACTCAAAATCATACATGCGTATTCATTATTTAAACATTTAACTGATGAATGAAATGAATTAAAGTGACTGAATTGAAAAGAAATGTGTATATTTTTGGGAAGCTGATAGTAAAACTGCTCATTACTTTAAAAACGCTTATGTAGAAATATTAGATGAACACAGCCTACAGGTGGACTCCACAGGATTTTTATTTTTAATTAAGAATTTATAACAATGTCATAAAAAGGAGTCAAACCTCTAGTCTGAAGAATCTTAGCGCGTAAACAACCTTCCAAACACAGATAGACTCTTTATTAAAAGGTTTATGTTTAAATGGGTAGAAACCAAAGAGAAAATCTGCATAATGTGGATTTTTTTGGGGGAAAAAGTCTAACAAAAAATACTTATCTTATTGAAAGAATTTGTGTTTATTATGACTTTGGTTCCATTGACGAGTTCAATTGAAAGGAAAAATCTTGCAAAGTCTTAAGCTGTGTAAGAATTGTATTAAATGGTTTCATGTTTTTGTAGGAGGGTAAAGGACAGAAAAACAACTTTGGTCAGCACGTAGTGATCAGAACTGAGTCGGCCAAAAGAGCCTCCTCCTTTTATTCGAGTCCACTCACTTTTCATCTGTTCTCCTACGAGTTGCAACCATTTGGCAGAGCGGTGTTACAGAGCACCTTTGACTGACTGATTTCTCGTGTACATGCCAGACTCACGCTCTTTTATCTGTGTTGACCGAATGGAGACGCTTTGGTTTGGCCGCAAGCTGGAATAATGTTTTGTAATACTTGGTTACGTAAATAAGGACTTTTTCCCACAGAAAAGTCACACAAACACAGCTAAAAATGGAAGCTCTATCTGGGCTTGCATAAGCAAGGATAGGATATCTTTAAAACTACTGTTGCTGTTAACTTTTCCAAATGTTAATAAAGGCAGTGTCACACATCCACAATGCACATATAGCACGGATAAAAATTGGTCATACATAAATATACGTGGAAAAAGTGAGAAAATTTGTGGTTCTTTAGGTGAAATTTTCCAAGATGTATCACTAATGAACCATGTTAAAACCATGGAAGAAGTATGAATGTTAAAATTCATTAGATATTTGTTCATCAATTACATAACTTTAACGTGATATGTGATATAAAAGTTATAAATCTGTGGTTCATGTGTAAAAATTTCATTGGACATATGTGGAATGGTTTGTGTGTGCATCTCGCAAAAATCACGTACAATTACATAAGAATTACGTAATAACTGTATATAAACTACATAAAAGACGCATAAACTGTGTAATTCTCAAACCACCAAAAATTTCAAAATTAGACTTGTGCGCACATCGACGAATGACGAAAGCAAGAAACACACTGATGAATTACGTACATCGTGTCACAACAGACTGAAATTTGGAAAAAGCACAAATGTACGTAGTGGCATTAGAAAATGTGCCAGTTTAGTTTACAAGTGTTTTTTGTTTAATTATCCATGCTGGACTATTGTGTTTGTGAGGAGTGTGAAACCTTTAGTCCTTTTTTGTGAGGAGTGTGAAACCTTTAATCTTTGTTGTCCCTCTTCTTTCACAAAAGTTAATTAAAGCTAGGGGTAGTGCCTGGGTGTATACAGTCAGTGACAATAATAGCTTGTTCACAACAGCTGCCAAGTTTTTCTTTAAAATGTTTTCAGATAATATCTGGATCATTTAACTCAATAAAGATGCTCAGGTGTTCCTCAGGGCTTAGTTCTGGGCCCCTGACCCTTCGTATCTTTCCTTTCAGGCACATCTTCCGTAAACACAACAGTCATCTCCAGCTGCTATGCTGATGACACCCAGCTCTACCTTACCATCAAACCCCCTTCAGCCTTCATCCCACTGTATTCAAATAATCCATTTTATTCTTTTCCTGAAATATTTTTAAACCCAACCAAAAGTGAGGTTCTACTCAGGGGTCAAACCCTCTTTTATCCAAAACCAATCAACTCTTACTGTGCTGTTCTCAGCCTGACGATTTTTTTTCTCTCTCAGCCTGCCTACATCTATACATCTACTTAACCAACATCAATCGCCCGTCCCTGACCTTCCCGTACCACTGCAATTCTTGTCCACGGCTTTGACACTTTCATCTAGATTATTACAACTGTCTTTTCTTTTGTTTGGTTTCACTCACATGTCGCCAGAAACATCGGTCCAGATTTCCGTAGTCGTTATGATGATGTCACTGCAGTTCTCCAGCAGCTGTACCATAGTTTCTAAATTGAATTTAAAACTCTTCTCAACTTTGAAGCCCTTCACAATCTCTCTCACATCTCCAACACTTCCTCTGTTCTGGAATCATCTTCCTTTGTTCTGTCCCTGTGATTGGGAGTTAAGAGAGCAGAGCGACTCAACTCTGGAACTCACTTCCCTCTAATTTCAGAATTTTAAACCCCCTTTTGTTTTTCCGTACTGTGTCTGGTTTATGTTTTTTTTTTGTTTTTTTAAATGATTTTCTGAGTTCGTAGTGCCAGAAAGGCTCCTTTCAATGAAATGAATAATTATTATTGAGGACAACAGTGCAGGAAATGAGAACCTTGAGACTTTTGTGTGGAGGATGATGCAGAAAATGTCTGTTTTTTCTCATTGTTGAGATGTGTCATGGCTGAATGGGTGGTGAAAGGGTAGATGGTCCTCTCCCTTCACCAGAGCTTTACCTACTTCTGCTCAGATGGTTCCATCAGACCCAAGAAAAGTTAAGCTGGGTTGGAATGGTAACAGGTGTGTTAGTGAATTTCTCACCGCACAGCAGGCAGCAGGGTTCTGTACTTCACTGGGGCACAGCAGTCTAATCAAAATAAAACACCAGGTTATTGGTGAACAGCATAGAGGTGCTGGTGTGAGTCCTCACTCATGTAAACAGGCAGAGTTCAGGAGTACTCAGACTAGAGACAGCATGGAAGGGAACTCCTGGTCGGAGTGGAAGAGTGAGTCAGAATCCTGGCCCGACAAACTGAGCGCTGTCCAAGCAGCAGGAATCCAAAACTCTGAGGTCAAAGACCAGAAAAAGGTCAGGGGTCAAACAGGCAGACAGATAAACAGGTCAGAGTTAAACAGAGGCTTAACTTGAACGACCATGACGCTGAGAAGATCTGACTTTACTACCTTCCGTTAAAGCCCAAAGGGCTTTCCAGCCACCCACACATCCATACACTGATGACAAACACGGGCCCAACCTATAACAGCCTGTAACGTTCTGACCCGTTTTGTTAAGAACATTGTGATTTTATCAGGGAAAGGAATTATCCACTTGACTACCAGATAAAAGTGCAAAAACCTTTTTCCAGTGTTTGAGCCCACCAAAAACTACAATTCCCAGAGTCCCACCCATTGACAATGGGTATCACTGAAAAGCTCCAGATGTCCTCTGTAGATACCAAAGCACGTTCATTCAGTAAACAGTGGTTGGGGAATTGTTAAATTTGCATTGCTGGTTAAAATGTAGCTTTATTGCTGAATTCAGGGAGGAAGGGGGGCAAATCTTTTTGCCGGGGGGGGCAGCTGCCCCCCTTTGCACCCCTATAGCTCAGCCCGTGGCTGAAGTTCAGATTTGACATTCAGATTTGCATAAAGTGTTACAGCTGACTTTCTCAGGTAACCTCTTTAAGACTTAACAACGAATGTAACTGAGTTGAAAGTGAACCCTGGTGCAGTTTTCTTTCACTGTAAATATGAATAGATTATTCAGAGAGCCAAAAGTGAACCAAAGCAGAATATAGAGGCTAAAGGCCGTGTCACGTATTTTGTTCATTTTGCACATTTGACATTCCAGTCTGTTGTGATACACACATGATATACGTTATTATTTCTCGCGTTTGTCATTCATCGATGTCCTTCGAGGGTTTCGGCTGACAGGTCTTTGAACTGTTTAAATTTTTAGTCGATTATGTGTGTTTTATGAAGTTAATATGCAACTATTATGAAAATCTTACACAGTTCTGTATGATTTTTGCAAGATGCATGCGCAAATTTGTGACTTTCCACGACCCTTCCACGTATGTCTAATGAACTTTTCACACATGTGCCACCGATGTATAACTTTTATATCACGTATACGGCACACAGAACGCGTTCAAATTATGTAATTGACGCACAAATTACTAATGAATTGCCTATGAAGAGTGCAATAATCACGAACGATATCTGTTCTATGTTGATTTACGTGTTCTTGGCGTGCTCTATTCATACTTTTACTGGTGTTTTAACATGGATCATGCATGATACACCTGTCAAAATTTTACATACAGATCAACAACTTTTCTCACTATTTCATGGATGGCCAATTTGCATCGGTGCAATATTGCACAAAATGTTCATAGTTGCTGTGTGACACAGCCTTAACAAAGGCTGGAAAACCTGCTCCATCCTCCTGTCACTCAAACCGGAAACTGTCAGCCCTCCGCTCTGCACAGAAATAAAACTCCCTTTGAAAGTTTTTCAACACTGAACACTCGCATGAACAACTTTAAACAAACCATAGAAAACTGAGTTGCTTGTGACTTTTGGCTCGGATAACAAACCTGGATCAGGAGCAACAAAGGTTTCTGTTTAAGGTGCAATTTACAAAATGTATGACTCCTAAAGTGTCTTGATGAAAGACTGCACCGCTTTAAATCAAACTCTTACTCTAATTAGTGACTCTGATGCTGTCTGTGAAATATGGCTAGATGGTTGGAAAATCAAACAGATAACTTTCTTTATTGTGGCGACACAATGATCTCTGTCCTTTCATAGATTTATGGGTAGTTATCAGAGAAATAACCCAATGGACCCAGATTAAGCTCACCAGTGTTTGCTCCACTGATGTGCACGCTTTAATAATGTCAAAATGAGCCTGTCCCACCTGTGACATACATGGGGAACTGTAATTACTGGCCTGTGTATAAATAGGCACTGAGTACATAGTATAGTACGTTCAGATATCCGGTCTCCGGTGGCCTCAGTCAGCTCCAGCCAGAGCAGCTGACCTTTTTGGGTGCAGAATAGTCGGCATGTCGACAGATCTGCCAAGTCAGAGAAAGCGGGATAGTGCTGCCTGGATTTGAACCTCCGTTCAGACTGGTGAAGCAGGAAAGTTGTCAAAACAGAAGAAAGTCGTGTTTTTCGTCTTTCGTTGAACTTGTGGCCACAAAGGCTTTGGTGTTTGATTACATTCTAGTTTGCAGAATCCTTAGTGAGCAACTCCACCTGTTCATTTATAATTTACCAGATGTTTCCATTGTTCAGCCAAAAGCAATGAAGTCAAGGAAAAGCACAGAATCTGGAGTACTTCTTCTGCTTGGACAGAACACTTTAGTTAGTGAGGTTAGATGCAGATGTCACTATGTGGAGAGCTGGGTAAATTTATATTTTTAGACAAACGTATATTGGCAAGAAATTATGTTATCTGGTAAGAAAACACCCTAATCTTGTACAAATATCACGTAGCTCTCAGGAGCGCCGAATAGTTTCAAACTGAATAATTTTTTCCCGCCGGTAAGAAAAAAACCTCATTTCCATTGTGCTGGGGTTGTGTTGCGGGTAATCTTGCGTTGTTTCTTTTATATGTAGTGTGTGGCCACCGTATATGTCCAATAATTTTTACAAATAAATAATTGCTCAACATCCATGTTTCATATTTTGCAGTTGCAAGAAAACCTGGTTGCAGCTAAATTCACCAAACACACTAAATGGTAAATGGCGTATAGTTAGATTGCGTTTTTTTAAATTGCTTTCCAGTCACATTCACCCATTCGCACTCTGATGGCGACTCCGCTGCAGCACACGTTCGCCAAGGACCCTTTGACACAGGGTGGGAACCAAACCTGCAATCCTCTGATCAGAGACTGACCGCTCTACCCCTGCATCATGGCCACCTCTAGGTGAAAACAAGTCCTACTTCCTGTTCAGAAGTGTAGACTACGGGTAACGGATCACTTCTGGGTCGCAGCAAGCCGGAAAAGGGAACCGAGTTAATTTCTCTCCTTTGTTGACAGATGAGAGGATTGCTGTGGGGAATCGGAGGGTGACGCCGTCACCACAGAAAGAGGAACCCACTGTATCGTGCTATAATTCATAGAGGATTTTAGCGGCGGGGCGACTGCAGACGGGGGAGGAACCCAACTTAAAATGCAAGAATGGAGGATCTAAGCTTTATGAGACCAGCAACAGCCTCCACCAGTAACATCTTATTCACAGGAAGACGATAAAAATACTGCTATGGTTCTTCTGCAATAAAACATGTTACTGCATGTTCTGTCCCTGCTTCATGTTTACAGTTCTGAGCCTCTAATGCCGTAAGTCACATGCATTTGTGCGTGGGCTGACCCGACAAGAGCGGCCGCATCTTAAAGGGAACTCACGTGTGTCTTGCAATTCTCTGGACACCAATGTCAAGGAACGCCATAAAAATGGAACCTTCCATTGTCGTGTGTATCGTGAAGTATTTGTAAAGATAATGTGAGTTACACACCTTCAATGCACAGTGGATGCACACTTATCACCTGAACAGCACAACGGGCTTCTTGGGCAGTGCGGAGGAGTTTTAAAACATTTAAAAATATGTAAGACACGCCTGCATCTCACCTATCTCACCTTTGCTTACGTTCTGTCACTTGCAGAATGCCCATAGAAGAATATTTTTACTCTACGGGTTCACCAAGTTCATCTTCGACCTTTATATTTATGGCCACCTGTGTACCCTATACAGATTTGGCCGTTTTCTCCGCCGCAGACAGCCCGTATCCACCCGTAAGGGCAGTTGTGACAAGAGCATAAGGTCATCGATAAGGTCATTGATATCAATGGTATGCACTGATTCCCGTTTTTTCATATTGATGTTTAGTTAGTGAACAATTAAAAGCGCCAATGTGTTTCCCCATCTGTTTGTGGGAGTCATCTCCTGTGAAGTTTTGCAAAACTTTGGTTGTTTTCCATCAAATGTCTCCAGTTTGATGTGAAAAACCTAACAGTGTCTCACTCAAAAATGAGCACAGGCTTTTCTAAATGTGGAATTTTGTGTTTGCACATTTCCACCTGGTTCACGCAGCATTTTGGGCACAAAAAACGAGCCACTGGTTATTTTTAGAAACCATCCGACTGGAGCACAGGTCACCCTTGAGACTGAACCAAACTGGTGGTTTTGGGTATTTTATCCACAGAAAGTCAACTTTCTTTACTTTCTCTTTATTGTAATTGAAACACTATTGGACTTCACCTCTTTCTATATCACTATTTTTGTCAGTTTCACATCATTAAATGACTTTCAGATGGAAGAGAACTTTTATGTTCCTCGTTTTTCTTCTTTTCTCAATGGGATGCAACAATTATACGCTATGTGCCGCAATGCAAATACTCTTTCTTTAGACGTATTCCTTGCAGACATTCAAACTTTTACTGCTCTTTGCACAAACTCTGGCCTCACATCAGCCTCCAGGTAAAAAGCTGCCCGCGCTCAGAGGCTTAAGCATTCCTCTGCACTCATAACCGCATTTACAGAATAAGTCATATTCAAGAGAACGGCATTTTAATGAAAGATTAGCTCCGGGATAATCGTTTAAAAACCCCTCTGAACACAGAACATCCTGCTGATTGCTATTATTAGTGGCACTAATGGAGGGGTGGGGGTGTCTGCACACTTTAATTAAACGGAGTTTCACTTTCAGGCTAGTGTCTTCTTTCAGAGACCTTTCATTAACAGCTGTATAAAATGAAAGCATCTCACCAGAACTCTGACACTCAAAACGAGCCAAAACATGCTAGACGTTTACCTGAACGCTTCAGATGATTGCTTCACGCCAACTTTATTCTCCGGGTGTAGTTTTGTCCAAGGCTGTGTCTTCTTAGGGCTGAATCTTTCTCATGCTGGAAGCTTGATAAGATTAATGTTTAATCCAGGATTTTCCTCAGTAAGTCTGGTAATTTTCACGAAATTCTTTTTCATTAAGTCTGAGTAGTGTTTTCTTTTTAGTCAAACATGCATATTGGGCCTCCATGTCAGTGGTATAGACACAGATGCAAATTTCTCAGCTGAAACTTGGCAATGAGAACATTTCTTGTCCGCTTTGGTTGGATAGTTTCTGCTCATGGCAGCATCCAGAGCTTGGATTGTTGGCATGTAAGGGAATGTTTGGGTGGGTTAGGGCTAAGGTTAGAGAGCCATATCTATTATATCTATAATCTATAATCAACTTAACCCTTGTGCTATCCTAGGAACTTGGACATTGGGAGTTGGGTCATCTAGACCCACTAGACAGTGCTCTGAACCTTTTTTCTTCAATGATTTGTGATCTTCACTGGTGTCCATGGATTACATGAAATCTTTCCACCTTTATCCACCTTTGTCATGGTAGGGAGAACACGTCAATGGTCATCTTGACCCCATAGGATTGGGCAAGGCCTAAATGCACCCCCATGAAACAGAGGGGGGGGGGGTACAAAGTGTGACATAACTAGGACAGATAACCAAATAAAAACGGCATAACTTGAACCTGGTGTAACTGTGACGGAGAAAAAAGACAAAACCCCAAAACAGAACATGTCAAGAACCAAGAACACAACTGAGAAGCCAAATTAAGTGGTGCAATCCTCACAGTACCTCTCCCTAAAAGGGCAAATCCCAGATGCCCCAATATGCCTCACCAGTAGGGATGGGACCTGGAGAAGGGACAGAACAAGAGCAAAACCGGAGAATTGTCCAGCTTTTTGCTGCTGAACAGTGGTAACAGTGGGTATCATGATGACCTCCTCTTCAGAAACAGGACAAGAAGGGGAGCAGTCCCAATGACTCGCCCCAAGGACAGGAAAATGAAGGGGAGCAGGAAACAGCCATCCTTAGAGACAGGGAACATAATCATGAGCCTCCACAGTAACAAAATGTATGAAGAGGAGCGGCTCCCGGACAGAAAGGGCAGACAGAAACAAAACTCATAAAAAGAAGCTGCCATAATGACCCTCTACAGGAACAAGACACGTGAAGAGGAGCAACCCTGGCTGTCCTCTAAATACTTTATAGGTCAAACTCCCAGGCAGGTTAACTCACTGACTGGAGAAAGTCAGAACTTCTTTTATTGAATAGTGAGACCAAAGTGAAGATAGTGTTTCTGCTGTTGTGCTAATGTCCTGCTAATGTTCCTAATTGTTTGCAATTTTTCTAATTATTAGTGTAAGCTAAAGCCAGTGATGTCAGATGTTTGGTGGTCAGATGAATCCGAACAATAAAACCCAACCAGACAGTTTGTTCTTGTAGGTTCTTGTGGACTTGATGCAGAACCACAAGGGTTAAGGCTCTTTACTTTGTTCATGTGAACACAGTCATTCTAATATATTAGGAGCTTTCAAATGAAACAGCATGGAAAGTGGATTATTTCAGATTTTACCTAATTTGTTTTGGTTTAAGAATTTTATTAAATAAAGTCTTATAGTTAGAAAACAGCTACTTCATAAAATAAATTCAAGCAGAGATAACTTCCACGTATTAGATACTTTAATAAAAGAGGCCTTTTGCCGCCAGAAGGAAGAATGTAGCTTTGTGTTCGAACATTTTAAAGCTTCAGACAGGGATCAGTTTGGAATTTTTACTTTATATCTATGCAGCTATTGTTTGATGCTACTTTTTAGGCTTTTGAACCCTGGGCTCCTGGTCTCTGCCACCTGTGAATAGGTGGTCAGGGGTTGACATAAATGCCGTTGCTCCAGAGGGGATAGTAATCTTACCTATAGTGCAAAAAAAGTTATGAAAAAAGTGTATTTACATAAATAAAAAACTGTAGTTTTTAACTTTCTAAAGAGTGTAAGTTGCAAAACAATGCATGTAAAATGTAATTTTTATTTTTTTTAAAAGGTGGATTGTCATGTTTCATCTTTTTTTCTTCAGCTGAGTTAGATTTCATATTTTAACCCTTGTGCTATCTTAGATGACCCCCCCCTTACATTGACGTGTTCTCCCTACCATGACAAAGGTGGATAAAGGTGGAAAGATTTCATGTAGTCCATGGACACCAGTGAAGATCACAAATCATTGAAGAAAAAGGGTTCAGAGCACTGTCTAGTGGGTCTAGATGACCCAACTCCCAATGGTAACCCTTGTGCTATCCTAGGCACTTTACCATTGGGCCGCCTTTACACTGCATGGTTCAAGTGACCCAATTCCGATTTTTTCCTCTCATGTGGCACAGATCGGATATGATCGCTGAACGTGTAAGCAGGACAAAAGATCAGATCGGATACAGGCCTCTCTCATATGTGGAAATAAATCGGAAACAAATCGGATACGTGCATTTGCGTGTGCCATGTAAGCAGACAAATCGGATATTCCCCAGTAAATGCGAGTCGTACGTCAGTGACGTCAATTCAGGACACCACCAACTGAGATCAAATGACTTATTAAGGTGCTTTTGTGCGCTGATTTTGCTGTCAGCGTGTTACCCTTCAGCCTCTGGCTTCAGACCGTAGTTGGAAACCGCTGTTATGTCCGGTCCGGACACAAACGGTAACTAATGAAGCGGGACACCGTTGCTCTGGAACAGGCTAGAAGCCGTTTATTTCTTTGGGGGCGTGTATGATGGGGACCGTGTGTGTGTGAGAGCTCCTTCCGTCGCCGCCTTGCCTCCATGACAACCGCAGTCACAAACGTCCGAAAGAGGTCCGCGGAATTCGGAAATGCTGCTACGTAGTCCTCAGAACGTCTACGTTTTATAGTTTCAGCATTGTTTAGTGTAAATGCATAAATCAGATACGGGTCACTTTTAAAAGATGATGTAAGAGGGTCGTCAAAAAAATCGGATATAGTCAGAAAATCGGATATGAGCATCTAGACCTGCAGTGTAAATGCGGCCTAAGATAGCACAAGGGTTAACTGGTGCAACCCTTACATGTGAGGGCTGGTGGGAACCGACCTTAAATCACAGTAAATGCTGGTGAAATGTTGAGAAAAAAAACATGAAGACCATGCAGATAAAACAGGACGGATGAAGGTGCACTGCCACAACCAGAACTCCAACCCGAATGGGTTTCTGGCGAAAAGCTAAGGACCCCTTCTGTTGCTACTCTATGTGGTGGGTCAAGTGGGTTACAGCCTGGGGGGGGGGGGGGGTCTTGGGTGCCATCCCAGTTTATTCTGGATTCAGATCTTATTACCACATTTAATCCTGACCATTTAAGAGGCTGGTTGGACCGCCTGGAACCGGTCCTTGGGGGGCGGGGGTGGGGTGTGGAGTCTCGTCCATTGGCTTACTTTTGCTGTGTGTCCTTAGTTTTGTACCCATGTCAGGGTTCTCATCTTCTCCTTCCTGACGGCTTCCTGTCAGTCACTGATTCCACCGACACGCAGAACTCAAAACTTTTCTTTGCTGTTCGTTCTTTGTGACCACAGAATCATCTGCTCCTTCACAAAGCAGCCTGACTGCAGAATGTCTGTCCTCTGTATGTCTACTCCACTGAGGACACTTGTCCACTGCTCTCCCTCGTCTTGACCAGAAAGGACGGCTGTGTGCAGCAGCAGCAGCTCCGGTTTTCGCCGCCTGCAGCGAAAACAGTTTTTCTGTCACCGAAGAGCAAACAAGAGCTGTCAACATCAGTGAAAGATCTCAGTCAGAACAGCCATGACCTCATTCCCTCCTACTGTGGTTCATTTACCTTCCTCTATTTAGAGGGCAGTTTGTTCCAGAGCCCCTCCAGAAAAGAACCTCCAGTCCTAAAGAAATCTCTGTTTAGCAACGTTTCTGTCAACTTTTATTTGAAAAAAGTATTGTTTTTTTATGCAGCTTGGCTTGTGTTAAGCGCTGATTCTCTTCCACAATAGAACTTTACTACTCACAACAAGTTCATTGTCATTTCTATGAGGGATTTTCCTATTTGGTCTGAATTTTAATAAATGATTTAAAAAATCATTTGAAATTACAAATAAGGAATGAGAAGAAACATCATTTTCATTATTTTGATATGTATTACCCCCAAAAGGAAGACAATTACAAAGGTAGTCCCAAGTATGCATAGACCATGTCAATAGTAAGTATTTCCAGCATTTGCTGCAATGCCAGCTTGACATCGGCGTGTCCTTCTCCTCTCCAGCCTCATGAAGTTGTTCATCCACAAGACCCTCCTGCAGTTCTACCAGGTCACTTTGGTTTGGGGTCTGATCATCCAGTCTCTGCTTCAGCTGGTCCCAGACGTGCTCTGCGTGGTCCAGGTCAAGGGTCATACCAGATGAGCCACTCCCACTTCCTGAAGTCCAGCTCTGACAATTCTGGCACCATGTGGTGGAGCGTTATCATCCATGAACAGAGGGTTGGGGGTTTTCTGGTGGAATTGGGGAGGATGATGGTTCTATGGTGTCTAACGGCAGTGACTGGGTCATCTACAATAACCAGGTGATGCTGCCCAGACAGTTGCTCCTCCCCCACCAAAGCCACCCCTGAGGACCATGTTGACCTCAGCCTATCGCTCACCTGGCCTTCACCAGCAACGCTGACGACCATCATTTCTGTGCAAGGTGACCAGACACCCATCGGTGAACAGGATGGTAGACGGTTGCTGCACTGTCCAGGTCACATGGTCGTCACTACAAACGTTCACGGCGCTGTCTTGGTGTCAGTGGAGTCACTTTCAACAGTTGTCTGTTACTCATCAGCACAGCATCGATTTAGAATAGACTCTTATGCCAGATCAGTTCTGGATTTTAACCCTAGAGCACTATCGCCGGGTGATTTTCACCTGAACAAAACGATTGAAATTAATTTCATTACGTCGCGTGTCAAGACGTCACCAGGGAAGTCTCACATGTCCCAGGAATGGGTGGACCAAGGACCAAGTTTCTAGTATCATTTTATTTTTTAGAAATGTTTTGTCCTCGAATTCCCAATTTTCAGTAAATGAGCATGTTTTTAGGAACTTCCTTTTTCAATTGGTACCCAATTTAATTTACCATGTGTTGTCATGTTTTGATCTATTTTTTATGTCAAGTACTTTTTGTTGGGTGTACTATATGGGGTAAAAATTACTCAACAAAAGTGATGGTGTAACTTTTTAGTTTTCCTGGGTTAAAGTCCAGCAAACTGCTGCCAGTCATTTGTTGGGATCAGTTGCACAAAAACGCTTTTTCATATTTAGAAGCAGACGTTCGGGTTAAATGAGGAACAATTCTAAAAAAGGTGAAGCGTGAGCCGAAAGCTCATGAATGAAATGGTGCCCCCTCCCCCTGTGTTTCGCAACTTTATCTGGACCTGCAGAAACAGAACCCTGAACTCTGTGTACGAACAGGAACGATTTCCAGGAAGGTGCTGACTCACTGTTTGGCTGTCAGTGAGGAATGCAAACTCTATTGTTTGTTGATGACGCGTTGGTATTTAGATATGCCGGGATCTCCGCTCCAGCATGGACACACAGGAAGTAGTGAGTCTAGTTCATTTTTATCAACAAACTTGTAGCAACTTTCCCTGCATAATGAGCAATGATCCATTCCAGAGGATACAATTCCTGGTAAAGTATTTGTATGTTAATACACTGTTTTTTTCATTTTGAAGAGTTAAGTTGCAATTCGTGGAGGTCTAATCTGATCACCTACGTTTTGTCATGGAAAGCAAGGGGAGGCAGACCCAGGCACTGAAACCTGGAAGGAAATCTCAAGGTGAGTAAGTTGGAAAGTTTTAATGATATTCGGAGTTGCTTGAGCTCTTGATGTGGCTGGAGGCTGGAGAGCAGTGGGTGAAGTAGCTGAAAGTAGCTTGAGGTAGTTATGGCTTGGTGGTCGGAGTTGGCTCGTGGCGAGACTGGAGGTTCTTGGTGTTCCGAGAGGTTCTGTGGCTCAGGTAATCTGGGGACTCAGGTGTCCACTCGTGGTCAGAATGTCCTGAAGGTGCGGCAATACAAAAGTTAGATGTGAACATGAACACTTGGCCTAAATTAGACGAGAGACCAGGTTATGCACCATCAGGGGCAACGAACTGGCGATGAATGCTGGTTCTGGATCTCCTTAAGTAGGTCTGGTCGGTGATGAGGTGAGTGGACACAGCTGGAATCATCAGGAGCCAAGCAGAGAGGGGAGGGGGAGGAAAGCTGACAGAGGCACCATGACACTTTTAGCCTTGCTGCATGCAAAGATTCCCACTTCCCTCTCGGATTCCCTCCTGCTGGTGTCCTCTTCAGCCATTCACTCATGGAAGCTCTTGGACCGTCGCCTCTTTGCTCTGGACGCCGCAGACACTGGAGCCCATCAGCTTTACCGCCGAACAGAACGCCAGAGGGGAGTGACGCGACCGCATGCCTGCAGGTCTGCTCATCTTCCTGCAGTGTTCCTGTCAGACACTCATCAACATTAATGACAACTCTCTGAGCCAGTAAATATGGCCGGCTATACATCACATGAGCTTTTACTAGATATTTTACTAAATTTATTTGTGAACGTTTGTCACAATTTGATTAAGGAAGATCTACCTCACTTCAATGTACGCTAGGTTTTTACACCTCACTCCACCCATCACTTAGGCCTTCACAGCCAAAGTGTATATTTGTATAAACCCCTTTCGTTTTCTTTTAATTTATACATTTTATTTTTAACAGAAGGAAGAGAGACGGGAAAAGGGGGGGAGGGGTAGAAGAAAAAAAAAGAGAAGGGGAAAGTAAGGGGATTCGAGTGCCAAGCTGCTAGTTTGAATAGTTTATGATTTTAAGCTTCACAATGTTTATTTTAGATCTGCTGGAAAGACAAATATTACATCCAAGAGTGAAAATCTGACACTGAGATGAGCGGAAGATCCCTGTCCATCAATACCCTGTGGGTTAGGAGGAGGGATAACAGTGTGCACGTGAGGGTGGAGATGCGTGCACGCTGCCGGAGTGTACCATGTGATCATTAGGGGGAACAAGATACTACTCAGCCTGACTGGCCAGAACAGGAGAGGGGGAGACCCCCCGCACTCCAGAGTGTCCCCGGTGAAAGGACTCAAGCAGCTCGAGCGAGGGAGACCGGCTAAGTGCAGAGGGGGGGGGGGGGCCTCCGGCACCGCGGAGCACGGGTCACCCTGGCATTGGTGCCCCAAGCCTATAGGGCAGGCACACTCATCCGTACCGGAAGGCAGGTATTGGGGCCACCGAGCGCTGGACATTGAGACGCGGGCTAAAGGGGGACCCTGGAGACACCCACAACCCCGCCAGAACCTCGTCACCACAGGCCAGAGCAGGCCCAGGCTCCCGACCCCGGAGGCCCAAAGATCACGATGCAACCACAGAATGCCCCCCTACACACACACACACACACACACACACACACACACACGCACACACACACACGCACACACACATACACACACACACGCACACACACACACACACACACACACACACACACACACACTGCACTATCCTCTACAACCCAGAAATTCACCTTTGAGTTGAGGCAGGACTTTTGGCGCCATTTTCCATCATCCCTGTGTTTACACTCTCTCCAGCTAGCTTACAGCCCCTCACACCTCCAACCTAACGTTAGCAACCAAAACGGCAAGCTATATCCAAGCTATCCAGCCGCACAGATTCCAGCTCGGCTGAAGTAAACAAAGATGTTCATGATGTTCTACTTGTCTGCAACTGAATCCATTAAAATGGAGCGTGTGGAGCAGGGAGCGTGTGGCCCCGCCCACTACAACAGCTCCGTCACTGCCACAAGCTGTTTCAAACGCCATTTTTGCATCAGTTCCTGATTCATAATATAAAATCTGAATCTGGATCTAAATAAAAAAAACTCAGAAATGCCATTTGAGAAAAATGTTACAAACAAGTTAAAAACACCATTTTCACTGGGGTGGGCCTGTAATCATTTGCAGTTGGAATCACCTGTTCTGTGAACAGAAATGAGCTTTTCTTCTTACAAAGAAGAAAAAGAGCGACATTCTTTCCGGAGTTCTCTTATGTTTTTTTTTAGACTCAACCATCAGGGCGTCTTTTCCTGAGAACGCCAACAGGTCAGAATCTGCGTGAGGGTCAGCGTGTCCTCAGATGGACTGCTTCTGTCACCTGGGCGTCAGTTCTCCCACTGTGTTGCCATCTTTGCCAGAGTGTTTGTGTCGCTCGGCCTCTTCCAGCTGGACGCAGAGGATCACAGAGCTGATCTCTGACACTGAGACGACCCCCCCCCCCAAGTTTGGCACTCAGTGTTCAGCCTCTGGCTGTCAGACAAGAAGTTCTGCCAAAGAAGACAGTGTTCCCGTCAGAGACTTGAAATCATGAGCCCCTCTCAGACTAGACCCGCTTTCCATTAATCTACAGGGACTGACCCAGTAACATACAGGCATCGCTTTCATGAGTCTGGACTGCAGCTGTCACAGTTCAGACGCTATACAGGCTCCGTCAGCACCTCCCCAACACGTTGCCCAGAGTGGAGAACTGCAACACTTTTTCCTCGATCAAGACGAACAGACAAACAAGACTTTGGGCATCTGATGAATGTAGTTCTAAAGAAGCAAAAATGATTACAGAGAACTGATCTGTGTTTTTGTTCCTGACCATTAACCCCTTCATGTCAAAAGCGGACGTGCCAACCTACACCAACCTACACCAACCTACATCAACCTACACTAACCTACAACAACCTACGCCAACCTACTCCAACCTATTCCAACTTCTCCAACCTACACCAACCTACTCCAACCTACACCAACCTACACCAACCTACTCCAACCTACACCAACCTACTCCAACCTACACCAACCTACTCCAACCTACGCCAACCTACTCCAACCTACACCAACCTACACCAACCTACTCCAACCTACGCCAACCTACTCCAAACTACGCCAACCTACTCCAACCTACACCAACCTACTCCAACCTATTCCAACTTCTCCGACCTACTCCAACCTACTCCAACCTATTCCAACTTACACCAACCTACTCCAACCTATTCCAACTTACACCAACCTACTCCAACCTATTCCAACCTACACCAACCTACTCCAACCTATTCCAACCTACACCAACCTACTCCAACCTACTCCAACCTACACCAACCTACACCAACCTATTCCAACCTACGCCAACCTACTCCAACCTATTCCAACTTACACCAACCTACTCCAACCTATTCCAACCTACACCAACCTACTCCAACCTATTCCAACCTACGCCAACCTACTCCAACCTACGCCAACCTACTCCAACCTACACCAACCTACTCCAGCCTATACCAACCTACTCCAACCTACAACTACCTACTCCAACCTACTCCAACCTACACCAACCTACTCGAACCTATTCCAACTTACACCAACCTACTCCAGCCTACACCAACCTACTCCAACCTTCACCAACTTACTCCAACCTACACCAACGTACTCCAACCTATTCCAACTTATACCAACCTACTCCAACCTACACCAACCTACTCCAACTCTGGGTTGTGTTCTGGAGACATCTCCAGACTTCCATTTCTGTGAGCGACCTTGGGAGCATTTCGGGCAGTCAATCTCAAGCAGGCGGTTACTTAGGCCACTCCCCTAGGGCGGGCCAGTTAATCAACTCACCTGTGCAGCGTCCCATTTAAGTCAAGGTGTGTAAGCTGTACGTCCTTCTTTACTGCAGCACTGCATTCTTCGCCCCACCCTCCTCCCCGGCTTCCACCTGTGAACTCCGTTATGGGTAGTTATTACCGAAAGTTTATGGAAATTTGTCTCATGGAATTGCCAAAACTAAAAGAATGTGAAATGGCAATTATAAAGGAATGTGAAATGACAATTTAAAGGTATGGGAAATGGCAATTATAAAAGAATGTGAAATGACAACTAAGAGGAATGTAAAGGCTAACTTAGAGGAATGTGAATGCTAAGAAAAGTGAATGTCAAAGAATGTGAAAGCAAACTGAAAGTTAAATATTTAACTGCATGAGTTGAGTGACTGAAATAGCGATAGATGTTGAAATTTTGATTGAAAGTTAGTGAAGCATGAACAGTCAGTAGACTTTGGCGGTTGGGCCGGCTTCATCTTGCATGTTTGTCATGCCCTTCAACCAAGTGAAGAGACCCCTGAGCGCATGTCAGCCACCTACAGTTGGAAATCTGTACAAATCCGGGGAATCTCCATTCCGATATATGAAACACTTGGTGTACCAGAATTCCAGCCTGACACTAACTGCAAAAATAAATGTTCTCCTTTATGATCAACTTTCAACCCGCTGCCACTTACGCAAGTTAAAAAGGACGCCATCCACAGGTCACTACCAAATCTGAGTCCCTGATTGGTCAAAGTTCGACCTGGTTTTAACGTTCAACACGGGTTCAATGGCTGCACATTTTGTACGTAGAACCCGAAAACCTGCATAGTGACAAGCGACAAGTGACAAGCCTAAAACGAGCATTTAAGCGTGTTTATGTAGAGTTTTCATTGGAAGTGGTCGGTGGCGATGTGAACTTAGCTTCACACTCTTCCTGATATTCAACTAAAAACTCTAACAGAAACAAAAATGGTTTGAATAACACCTTTTAAATAATTGATCAGATCACACACCAGAAAGAAAAAGATTTCAAGTTCTTTGCTTTGTGTTTAAAAAATATCTTTTTAATTCAGTTGTTCTCACCGGTGGGTTCCAGGAATCCACTCCTTTCACAGAGATGCATGGTTTCCTCATTTTGGTTCTCAGTCTTTACTAAAAAACATCTGAACCTCTCTTTTTTTGTGAGTTCCTACATGATGTAACAGACTGGATGCTGTGCGGGTGAGTGCTGGCTGCTTCCTGCCTGCTTTTCCTCATGGGGGGGGGGTCATGCAGACTGATTCTGCTTCACATAACAGCTGGTTCAATCAGACACACATTTAGGCCCCAGCAAAGCATCTGGAAGGGGATCAGACCTGTGGCGTGTGCGTCAGGAACAGTCATGTCAGGGGGTGACAGCAAACGTTTTTCTACATGTGAGACGGGCTCCAGGCCCTCGGTGTGAAGAAGGCTATTTTTGGATCTTTGTTTGCTTTTCCATTTAAAGTTTGAACTTCCATTTGATTTGTTTGAGTTCAGGAGAAAAAAACAGAAATCATAAACACAAGTTCATGCTAAAATGTTTAGAACGGCAGAAGTTTTATGTAATCAAACAGTTCACACGTTTATTTAGTTCTAGCAGGTTTTCATTGTGTTTGAAATTAAAAGAGTTTATGATTTCAGCTTTTATTACAGTGAGTTGTTTCAATTCCATAGTTTTACAGGGTTGATCTGCTCAGAACGACCTCTGACCTTTTAGAAAGCCTGTCACATCCACAGTGTGGCTGCGGCCTCTGGGACACTCCACTGGAGCTGTTGGGGTTTAGGATGCTGTTTAAGGGCCCCACAATGGAAAACGAGAGTATCTGCCCCTCCCTGTTTACTTCTGTCCACATCCGGTCTTGAACCAACAACCCTTTAGCCAGACGTGCAGGGGTTTGCGCTCCATTTTGTTTGTTCAGCTTCCTGCAGATCCTGCCAGCGCTCGCCACGGCGAATCAGCTTTCACTTATTATTCACACAGGCGCTTTGGCAGAGATGCCCTTCCAGACACAACCCTGGATGTGATCCGGGCTGGGACCCGCCACAGGGACACGCAGACTTTGCCCGCCTTGTGGCTACGTAATTAGCCCTCGTGCTATCTTGTGGGGTCCAAATGACCCGATCCTTATATTGACGTGTTCTCCCTACCATGACAAAGGTGGATAAAGGTGGAAAGATTTCATGTAATCCATGGACACCAGTGAAGATCATTGAAGAAAAAAGGTTCAGAGCACTGTCTAGTGGGTCTAGATGACCCAACTCCCAGGAGGCACGTTAACCTTGGGAGTGGGGTCATCTGGACCCCACAAGGCAGTAGCGTGAAGGGTTTCGCCCAAAGACCCAGACAGGATGAAGCTCATCGCGCCCACTGGGAATCAAACTCTGTGGCAGTCCTACACTTGACCATCCAGGGCTTGACTTCCAGATTGAATCCAGTTTAAAAACAAAGCAAATTGAGGCAGTACTGAAAATGTCCTCTAGGGGTGAACACTTTCTATCAAAATGTTCCGACGTCTTCTTGATTGAATCTTAAACTGTTTGGATTTCTTTTCCGTGAAGAAGACAATTTTGTGAACGGATAAAAACTGAAATACGAATATCACCCAACAATGTGACATTCAGTACCCTAAACCTTTTTTAAATCTCCCCATGTTGTTAATGTCTGGTAAGGGTTGTTTGTTTAGCTAAAACTTTTCCAAAGTTCCGACCCTGCATGCCACAAGGTGCGTAAATGTAATTGGTCCTTCCTAAACCGGTTCCACATGTCCTGCTCTGTCTGAATGGAAATGAGTTTACAACCGTTTGGCTGTTTTGTGAGTTTTGCTGCATTAATGTCGTAAGAAAAAAAAATCATCTACAGAATTCCAAAACACTAGTTGTCAAAGTTTTAAAGCTCGGGATCTGTTGTCACCTGTCAATCACCAAAGCATGCCCTCATTTGTTATGTGGTTATGTTATGTGCTCTTCTTTGAGCATGATTTAATAAAAAGGTTTAAAAAAAAAGATTCCGCCTATTATGAACAGAAAATAAAGTAATAAATGTCAAAAATGTTTTTGCCCCGAGACTAGATATAGATTCATTTCTTTTCCACAGGTGATGGTGTGAACATTAGATTCAATGGTAAATAACTTTTTTAAAATTAGCCCCCAGTGGTCAAAGGAGGAACTGCAACGTTTAAAAGGTTCTTAAGGTCTTCAAATTCTGTTGGCAGCAATAAACGAAACTGTCACAATGGAGGTGATGATGAACAATTGATCAGCTATTAATGATTGATAACATCTGGCTGCAAAACTGAAATCTGCACAAATCCCAAATGAACGATGATTGGCTGAAAGTAAAACGATCAGATTATTTTCCTTGTGCTTTTACAAGACGATGGAGGGAAGATGTTAGTAAGTTTTGTCACTAATGCGGCCGAGCATTTTCCCACACAGACGGTTATTCACGGTGAGCGTGTTCCAGGAATGCAGCCCACTGTCCGGGAAGGTACAGTTAATCCTCAGGAAAAGAAGATTTGGGGCAGAGGGGTCACAGAAGGCAAAAGGTTTGTGTGAGCGTGAGGACGGTGGAGGTGTCACTGCAGAACCAGACACAAACGGTGGAAGGGAGTGAAGGAAGCACGGAGGTGAGAGTCGGTGCTCAGCTACACCGCTGCAGGACTTTTCTTATAGTGCCATCCTAGGCCCTTCAACATTGCTAGTTGGGTCATCTAGACCCACTAGACAGTGCTCTGAACCTTTTTTCTTCAATGATTTGTGATCTTCACTGGTGTCCATGGATTACATGAAATCTTTCCACCTTTATCCACCTTTGTCATGGTAGGGAGAACACGTCAATGTAAGGGGGGGTCATCTGAGATAGCACAAGGGTTAATGCAGCGGTGGGCTGTAGGTTAAACCAGTGTTTTTCAACCGTTTTTGAACCACGACACACTTTAAACGTGACAAAAATCCTGCGGCACACCAGCATCCAAAAAAAAGGAGAAATTCTTAGTCTGTATTGATCTACAGCCCCTCTGGAATCTCACATGTATTTTTGTGATAATTGTTGCAGAAAAAGCTGGAAGTTGCAGCTGTTTTTTCTAAAAGATGTAGTAAAAGTTAAGTTAGTAGATTTAAAAACCCTGTTGTGTGTTCGTTGTTGTTTCAAGACGTTTAACAAGGACGACTCATTGTGCACTGAGACGCTGTCCTGTCACTTTAACCCAATGCATCATGGGAGATGTAGTGCAAACAGCCAACGAACACAGACAGACTCTGAGCTTCATTGTTTTGTTCACTTGTTCCACGGTCTGATACCAGATTCTGTGGAAAGCTACACCGCTAAAGAAGAGCTTTAGATGGTATTTTTGTTGGAACTGAGAGACTTTATGAGCAGAATCTGAACAAGGAAGTGAAGACTTTAACCACTTCTGATTGGTCAGACTGATGACATGTGATTAAGCCTCCAAGAATGATTGGTGGAGACAGTTAAAGGGGCGGGACTTTTCCGAAAACAGCTGACGCTACGGCTAAATCGTGGTACCGTCATTTTTATCAAAATGTCTTTAATAGAATCAAATAAACACAAAGAAAAAATTATTTTATGATCTTTCATATTCCTAACTACTCAGTGTTTCATCAGGGCCTGTTTGGATGAACACAGAGCTGATATCCTGGAGATGGAAATGTTTTTAGATCAGTGAAAATGGGTAATTTCCAACGGCACATCTGACCATCTGCCACTGCACACTGGTTGAAAAACACTGGGTTAAACTACTTAATCAGGCCCGCCAAACTGGAATTCTGTTAGTAACCTTCATTCATCAAATCCAATCAATCTTTATTTTTATAGCACTTTTTATATAGAACAAAGTACTTGATATAAAACAAATTTCTCTGAAATAAAAAGAGCACTTCAAATAAATTGCCCTTTGTTTAGGTATAGAAAGTAACTCTGCATCAGTGTGGTGTTTTTGTGTGGAGATTTGATGTTTTTCTAAGTCAGAAAGTCATTTGTCCAATAATTCCAACAGCACATGAACGCAACATTTCTCCAACCCACTGTTCTATTTGGCACTAAAATGACAACAAAAGCCAGTTTGGAAATAAAACTCCAAAGTGATCCGTTTTAAAATAAATATATATAATAAGTATATTTTCATCCAGTTTCTGGGTAATATTTATCCTCATATTAACAAAACGTTAACGTGCCACACCCAAGGTTAACGTGCAAGTTGGGAGTGGGGTCATCTGGACCCCACGAGATGGTGAACCTTTTTTCTTCAATGATTTGTGATCTTCACTGGTGTCCATGGATTACATGAAATCTTTCCACCTTTGTCATTGTAGGGAGAAAAGGTTCAGCGCACTGTCTAGTGGCTCTAGATGACCCAACTCCTAACATTGAAGTGCCTAGGATAGCACAAGGGTTACATAAAGTTTACCAGTCACCTTTATGCAACAATTTGCACAATCTTTGGCCTAAAATGACGGTAAATAATGACAGTTATGAAATCTCATTGGAGTTGTACACTTGAGGCAGGCGCTACATGTCTACAGCAGACGATAAAGACAGAAGACGCGCTTTATTTTGAAGGCCTAATATCATCTTATTGCTATGCCAAGAGCGTGGCTCATCCAGACAGCAGACAGAGGAGTAACACTGCTTTGGTAAACACAAACTGGCCTCTCCTCAGAGTTTCTGCACAGAACAAATCAGAAACGCCAAAAAAAACAGTTTCTCCGGTCATTTTTTTATTGTTCATCATACAGAAAAACAGCATATTTGATACAAAAAACCCCAAACATTCCATCTGTTTTGGATAAATTACAGCCTGATCCACAAACACTGATTCTTCACCTCTCCTCCCATCAGCCCTCTCTGCTCCACTTCAGCCTGAGCCGATCACGCGAACCAGGTTAAAACTCCATGAAGGCCTCAAACACCTGAGAGGGTTCAGGTGAAGAGTCAGCGACGGCTGCACCCGCGGGACCCAGACTGCCGACTTCATCGCTGCAGAGAACTTTCAAGTAACGTCATGGAAGGAAAATAAAGCCACATTTTCACAGCTGTTGCCCTTCCCAGCGGCGCGGCGATCCTCGGTGGCGGCTCTGATGTTTTCTCACACGGGATCGTTTCTGACTCTGAGAAGCTTGTGAAGAAGTCGGCTCTTGATTGAACGCACACTAGAGGTTCAGACATGAGCGTCTCTACAAATATACAGGCATCAGATGAAAGAAAGGCTACTGTCATACAGCAAGAACACAGGAGACTAACACAAACATATATATATATATAATGTACTAAAACACTGGATTGTTTGATACTTTCAGGTACATCTACCCAACGACCCGCTCACATGCTGCGAGCGCTGCAGTACCATCCAATCAAGATTATTTACAGAGCATGTACAGTTGTCCAAAAAAGACCAAAGGTGTCCAAAAAACAAAGCACATAATACACTATTTCACTTGAAATATCTATTTCTTTCACATACTTAGATCCACAAAAGATCTATAAAGTTGTCCACTTTGGCTGGATGTGTTGGCGACACGCGAACGACACGAGGTTCTGCCGACGGCTGCGGTCTGCTGCTGAAGGCGGCGAGAAGGACGATCCCAAAAGGCACCGATGCGGACATGTAAACCTGAAGTGAAGCGGCACGCCCCGCTCGGACCACAGTCAGGGGAACGTTAACAAAAAGAGCTGACAGGAAGTCCTGGCAGCTTACCGTCGGCGTTGGTCGTCGTATCGATCTCACTGAGAAGTTTGTGTTTAGTGCAGCACTAATTTACCGCTACTTTAAGGCTTAAATCCCTTCTTATTGCTTCATTTCCTGCGGGGTGGGGGGTTGTTAGGCGAACGCAGTGGAAAGGCTGGATAGATCTCGGATCTGGAAGGTCACAGAGTAAATATAAAAAGGGTCAAATTTTAAGACAAAGGCTCAAAATAAAGTCAATGAAAACGTGAGCTTTGAACGTGAAACATTACAGTTTTAAAAACTTTGTGGATTAGTCGAGTAAAAATGGGTTTCTACCTACTTTCAAACGTTTGTCACTTCTTGGCAGGTTTGTGCCCGACTCGTTAAAAGGGATTTGGTTCAGAACCTGAGCGTTTCTTAGCTAGCTAGAGATAAAACATTTCATGAGTCATCCTGCACAAGGACCGAGACTAAAACTAAAAGACGAGCGAAAAAACCCGTCGGATTATTAACTGCAGAGACATTGCAAGAGAGCTAGCGACGTCTCAACACTCGCACCACCATAAAAAGTCAAGTTAGCATGTAATAGCTAGTGTTTTTTTGAGTTGTCCTAGCATGATTAGCCTGATCGGCAAACAGAACTGTTGACTGTCGACTTTAAAAACTGTGGTTGTACCATTTTAGATCGTGTTTTTGCGATGTTAGCTCGTCTTTTTCTTGATCCAGCAGTGATGTTGTGTAACATTTAGAAACAAAACATCTCAGTTAATCCTAGTGGTTTTAGAAAAACCGACCGTTGACGCAAATATTTTAACGGCATTCTAGGCGATTACGTTCATTTCGTAGATTAGCTTGATTCACGCGAAAAACCAAGTGACTCTGAAGCGAAGAAAAAAAAAAAGGCCTGGCGCCATTTGACGCCAAGCTGCTTTTTTTTCTTCTTTGCTTCGGAATCCGTTGGATTTATGGAACTTGCGTAAACAGTTGAAGAATTACGAAAGTACAGAAAACGTGCATCATTTTGTGTCGCGCGCGACCTCTACACGAAACTTCTCCACTGATTGTTAAACACGGGGGCTCCAGTGTCAGCGTTTTTCGAATAACCGCAACTCTCCGACCGTTGACGCAAATATTTTAACGTCATTCCAGGCGATTACGTTTTATTTCGTAGATTAGCTTGATTTACGCGACAAACCAAGTGATTGAAGCAAAGAATTCAGAATACGTTGGATTAATGGAACTTGCGTAAACAGTCGAAGAATTACGATAGTCCAGAAAATGTGCATCATTTTGTGTCGCGCGACCTCTACAGTGTCAAAGGGTTAACTTGTAACTGAAACAGTAAAAATGATTGTGTGGAAAATTGTGTGGACGGTGTGGAAATGTTGCGGTATTTTTAAAAAGCTTCTAACAGAAATGCTAACAGCGACTGTCTTTAAGTGTTATCTGGTGTTTTGACAGATTGTTCTCTGCGATCTGTAACAGCAGGAAGTGATGTCACCTCTTTTCCGCTCCTGATAAATATTTCAGCATAAAAAGACCAACAACTGGAAGGCCGTAAAGAACTACTTTACACGGCGGAGGCACGTCTTGGTGGTGAGATTGTTCAGGTCCCTCGTAAACGTAGCTGCACAGTTGGAATTCGAACCGCCGGGGTGGGGCTCGGTGGCTCCTCCCCCTGCGTGACATCTTCTAACTGTTGAAATGCATTGGCATGTAGAGGAGGGTGGTGAAGCGTCCTGCTCCAAGTGCTTCTGCTCTCTGGACGCCCCTCGGCTGTGGGAGGGCGTAGACTCCGCAGCCCCTCAAAACAAACACACACCTGCAGCAGGTGAGGCTGCAGACACGCCCAGTCTCTTCATAGATGAGGGGTGATAACTTCATGATGGGGCAACATTTTACAGCAAAGTTTGTTCTCCAGCTTTTCATTCAGTTGTTTCGGTTATGTCACATTAAAAAAAACAAAAGAACGACGATGAAAAAGAACACCGCTCCTCCGTGGAGTCCTGGCTCCACGTGACGCAGACAGGTGGGGGCGGGGGCAGGTTTAGTGTTTTTGGTGAGAGCCTGGCGGGTTGTGGATCCAGTCGAGGATGATGAGCCACAAACTCCCGATCATGAAGAAAATCCCCACGACCAGGAAGATGGCGGCCTGCAGCGACAGGTGGAGGAGGAAGAGGAGGAGAGTCAGCGTCTGCAGGTGCACGGCGCCAGCCTGTGGGAGGAGCTAAAACAGCGAAGGAGCACTTACGCCGATCTTCTGTGGGGAGAGCATCGGCAATGACTTCACCAGGCGGAGGTAGAAGGCGGCTGGAAGGATGAAGATGAGCATGGTGGCAGCAGAAGCTCCTGAAAGGACAAGAAAGATTCAACCAATGAAACTTACACAATCCATGCATGACAGACACACCCATACTTCATGGTAACGCGAGGCTGGGTTGATAAAAATCAATAAATCGATCAATAATTGATCTTTTATGCCTTTCCTTTTCCGCTGACCTAACGCAAAACAGCAGGAAAGCAAGTCCGTTAGCTAGATGCTAACGTATAATGGGATTTCCCATAGGACGGCTAATGCTAACGCTCGGTCGACCTAAACATCCATTGCTGACTAAATGAACAGCTTTAAACTCAAAAGCAGTTTTTTTGCTCAAATCTTCTGGCATAAAGTGTAATGCTATAGAGCTCCACCTAGTGGCCAAACTGAAACGGCCTCCAGGAGAGGCAGAGCAGAATGATCTGCACGTTTTTGTTGAAGCTTCTTTTTAAAATGTTACAGTAAGTAACTGTATCACATTCATATCCTCAAAATCGAATTGAATTGGAGAATAAAAGAAAATGGCAAATGGAATCGATCCAAGCTCTAGTGAATGGAATTGATTCTGGACACCAGCCGTCCTCACTGGTTCAAGTCTGACAGACTCGACATTCAACATGGAGGAGGTGAAGACGTTCTGTTGTGTTCGCGTCTGGGGGGGCGTCGGGACTGACCGATGAAGCCGAAGATGTCCCTGATGTTGGGGACGCAGATGACCAGCGTGTTGTTGAAGGCCAGGATGGCGAGGGCGAAGAGCATGTGGCGGATCCAGCTGAAGTCTCGGCCGCTGCAGAGCAGCATGTTGATGGAGGAGCGGATCTGAGCAAACACAGAGGATCCTGTTAGAGAGCTGAAGCCCAGAGGGAAGCTAAAGAAGGTCAGAACGTTTCTGCTTTTTTGTAAACCGTTTCTCAAACTTTGAGTGTCAAGGTTACTGAGTGTCTTCCTAAAGCAGCGGGTTGGAGTCCTCACTGGGTGAAAGGTTAAAGGTTCGAGCAGAGCCGAGGCGCTGCAGGTTATCAGGCCACACAGCCGACTTCCAGCAGCCGCTGCCATTCAGCAGATTATCTCCCACAGTGCAATGCAGGCACGGGATTGCATCAGCCACTACTGAAGGAGGGGCGGGGCTTGACAGCAGGGGGCGGGGAGGTGAGTCATAAGTCGTTTCTTTACACATAGAGACTCCTTCAACTGTACAGGGACTAGAACCTGCAGCCGATTTGTGAAGGTGACAGACAGGAAGTGGATATTTTGGGCTGACGATGTTTAAAAGTAAAAGCTGCACATCACCTTAAATGACTTTGAAGAGCTCTCAAAAGTCCCCCCCCCCCCCCCCCCAGGCGCACACACACACACACTGTTTGACAGTAATGGCAGAAGTGGAAAACTAGAGTCTCAGTGATGAATTTCTCTGGGAGGCATCAAACTAGCAGACGGCAAACCGTCAACCTGCAGTGGAGACTTTCAAGCTGGAAGATTTACACACACCTGCGCAGACACACACTCATGCATACACACATGCACGCAAACACAGAGATACACACACAATACACGCAGATGGAAGCACAGGCGCACAAATACACGCAGACATGTATACACGCACACGCGAGAAGACACACAGAGACGCAGCCACATACAGACACACAAGCACACACGCACACAAAGACAACATACGGTAGTCGCATTTCCGTGACCACAAAAAGACACACAGACACAGAACCGATCACATGCACATGCATTTGCACTCGTGCAGACGCAGGTGTATGCAGAGACCTTTGAACTGGAGCTGAGTTTGGTTCTCCACTAAGTCATAGGTACGTTCGATGCACTGATGTAGGTGTTAACACGACAAACCGCAGCCCCCTCCCCTGGTCTGAGCTTCTGGCCGTGGCCTGAGAACCGGGACATGTCGGCCTCCACATAAAGCCCCCCCCCCATTATGAGCAGAATCCAGGCAAAGCCCCCGCTGACTGTACCGGGGCTGTTCTCTCCCACAGGACCCCACGGGAGCCGAGGGCAGCCGCAGACACAGCTCACACCTTAATCTCCAGCTGAAGGTCGCCAACATTTACCCGCAGCAGCAGAAGAAGAGGACGGCGCCGTGACTCAAAGGTCACATGGAAAACCAGAGAAGGTTTGGGCAGCTCTGCTGAATTTACTGAGTTTAATGAGTTCATTGAAGCTCCCCAATCAATGCGGCACATTGCTGTTCCACAGCAACTGAGCACGCTGACTCACAGGAAGACGCAGATCTCCAGAACCAGCAGTTTACAGCTCCAGTCAGTAACTAAAGAGGACGGGTCCAACTCTATGTTAAAGGCTTCTACTGTTGAGTCCAGCTGAAGTGTTTAGGATCTTTTTAACACAGTCAGGACTGTCCCACACTGAGAACCAAGGCAGACTCCCACTGAGTTCTGATGTGAAGCTACAAAAAGATTCTTCTAAAAACAGAACTTTAATAACACCCCCCCCCCCCCCCATCATCCGGATCCAGCGTTTGTTTCTTTAATTTCTAAGCCCTGGGGGAGTTTTTAAGACCAGATATGTGGAGGAATGTCTAACCACCCCTCCGTCTGCAGCCCCCTCATGTGCTTTGAGGAGGCGGTCGGGTGTTTTTCCACTCTCCTCTGCAGTGTTCATGTCTTGCGTGTGCGCCTGCATGACAGCGCAGATGCCTGACAGGTCATTGTGCTGCATCATTCTCGCTCAGCGGTTTCCCAGCCATGCCGGGGAAAAAGCAGCGGCTCTGCTGCCCCCCAGTGGCGGCTCGCCGAGAGTGCAGGACAGCGCCGTAAATGATGTGCTGGAGAGCTAAAAACAGAACCTCCACCGTTGTCCTGGAGTCAGATAGGGGACGCGCTAAAATTATCCCGCGACCATAAAAGGAGGTGGAAAGCAAAAGCGGCGTGAATGTTTGGAGGATGGGGTGAGCGGACGTGACCTTTGACTCCTCAGGGAAGGCCTGCATGGACTGTAGGGATTCAGAGGTGTGAGGACATAAAGTCCAGCTGAGACTGAGCAGAAGCTCCTTTTTCACAAAATAGGTGGAAAAAAAAAATCAACCAGAAGAAGACAAAGCCAGCCTGTGAGCGGGATGGCGCAGAGCGGCTGTAACGCTCGATTTACGGGGGTGGGACGTGTTTGTGCGTCTGCTGAACAGCCAGATGCTCTGACGCAAATCCAATTATGCCCCCCCCCCAAAGAAAAACAGGCTGCCTTTGAGGTCAGAGTGAGGGCGCGGCGTACTCACGGGAAAAAGCACGATGGGCACCGTCAGCGTGACGGCGGTCAGGACAGCCAGTCGCACCAACAGCAGCAAGGTGTCAAACTTGTAGACCTTGGTGAAGGTGTGGAGCAGCTCAGCTTCCACTCTACCTGTGGAGCGTAGACATGTGGATGTTAGGAGGGGGGGGGGGGGGTCCTGGTGGGAGCAAAAAGGGGGGCGGCGTCTCTTACCGTAAAAGGTGAGGTAACCAAACAGCGCTGACAGCATGTACATGATGAGCATGGCCATGATGGACAGGTTGGAGACCCTCTGCATTTTCCTGCGGCTGCGGCTGTTTGGAGAGAAACATAGAAATGGAACTGAAACCGGTTTGGACCGCTCTGCTTTTGTTGGCCTTAAAACCTCAAGCAAAGTATGAAAGTTTTCCTGCAAATGTCAAATATCTCACAAGAAACAAAACCTTCTACAGTTATACTTACATTTAATCTCTATAGACTCTATTGTACTTTTTTCTGCATTTCTTATATTGGAAACATCCCAATTAGTAAAAATAAACTTGACTTTTTTATTTTGTCTACGCCTTGATAAACATTTTGGGACTAACGATCAAAGATGCTCGTCTCTTTAAGCCTCTGCATCTTTGTTCCTGTGCACATGTGTAGGCACACAGACGCGTATGCAGACACGCACCCGTATGCAGACGCACATGTGCAGACACACGCACGCACCCGTATGCAGACACACGCACGCATATGCAGACGCACATGTGCAGACACACGTACGCACGCGTATGCAGACAGACGCACGCATATGCAGACGCACATGTGCAGACACACGTACGCACGCGTATGCAGACAGACGCACACGTATGCAGACACTCCCAGACGCACATGCGCTGACAGACACACGCACGCGTATGCAGACAGACGCACACGTATGCAGACACTCCCAGACTAGAGCTGTGACGGTGTCGAATTTTTCATCACCGCGGTGATGAACCACCAGGGGGCGCGGTGTCGCGGTTAACCGCAGTCCCCCCCCCCCCCCCCCAAAAAAAGATGAATGTCTTTATTATAGTTCCAAACACGCACCATATGCAAAACGTAAAAAAAAAAAAAAAAAGTGTGTAAAAAAAGTGCGGTGATGCGGTGATGAAGTCATCACCGCGGTGATGCGGTTATCGTCACAGCCCTATCCCAGACGCACATGTGCAGACAGACATCCGCATGCGTATGCAGGCAGACGCACATCTGCAGACACACGCACCTGTATGCAGACAAACTAGGGGTGTGCCAAAATATCGATATGGTGATATATCGCGATATTTAGTCCCGCGATCGATTATCGATACGTCTTCATCAAGTATCGACCTTTTATTTACGTTTTAAAACCCTCTAAAACGTTATATTAACCATGCTTTGGTAATTCCTTGCAATTCCTTGGAGGGTCGATAGGGGGCGCTCGTTGCGAGATTGGTTGTTGCGGGCGGACGAAGAAGAAGAACACACATTCAAACAAAGATGGCGGAGCGGGAAAACAATGAGAAGCGACGGCAGCAAGTTAAAAGACGCGCCGGCAGCAATAGAGCTGCATCACCCGGAGTTGTGTGAGAAAGCTGTGGCTGCTGCTGCCTGAAGCCGACACAGCCCGACGCGGATACTTTTTTCCAGACGAAGCTAGCGCCGTCTTCTGAGAGACAGAGCAGCGGCAATAACAAAGTACGGAAAACGGCCCCTGCAGCGCGGTGGAGAACGAGGGATTTGGGTTTTTATTGAATGCAGCAGAGCCACGCTTTGACATTCCCTCTCGGAAATACTGAAAAAAGGATCCCTGTACTGTACGTGACTACGTCCAGACCAGAGCTACGGCTGAGATGGAAACGGAAGAAAGAGAGGCATCCCTGCCCTTAGACCCCCCTTCTCCTCTAAGCAGAGGTAGACGAGCGGCGTCTTGATGCTAAATATGTTTATGTTCATGTTTTTCTCTCCGGAAACACATGAACATAAACATAGATCACATGCAGCTTTTCCCCAAAGGTTTTGTTCACAAAGACGTTAACTTTTAGATGCGCTTCAAGTTTTTTATGTATTTTATCCCTGGTAATTTATTTTGAAAGTAGTTTATGTCTTAAAAACTTAAAGGAAAGTTCCTAGCTAATTGATTTTTATTTTTCTGTGAGAATTATATTTTTGTCTACACCACATTTTCACTAAATGGTGTTATTTATTTTTTAACAAAGACACTTTAATTTGTTCACACAATTAATATCTGATTTTCAGCTATTATTTTAAATTAAGCAATGGCTATGGCTTTGTTTTTCAAAAGTTAATACCAATGTGTCTGGCAGCTACTTGACTTATTCATTTTTTATCCTGTTTACAGCAATTTTGTACTAAATAATGACACTGCTGTTGATGTTCACTATTGTTGAATTTTACAGATATTTCCAAATGAAAATTGTCATTGTTTGTCAAAGACAGAGTATTACTGATTTCAGCAATGTTACACAAAAGTCTGTTATTCATTACACCAAATAGGACACAAGTTGTTTATTATCATGGTGTTTAAAAAATAAATGGGGAAATATTTTCCAAAAAGCTGTTTTTAAAGTTCTTCTTTCTTAAAGTTTAATATATCGTGAGTTGATAGAGACGAGATATATCGATTATCGCATTATCGCCATATCGTGATAGTATCGTTATCGTGAGCAATGTATCGCAAATCGTATCGTATCGTGAGGTACCCAGTGATTCCCAGCCCTAAGACAAACGCACGCACCTGTATGCAGACAAACGCACGCACCCGTATGCAGACACACGCACGCATATGCAGAAGCACATGTGCAGACACACGTACGCACGCGTATGCAGACAGACGCACACGTATGCAGACACTCCCAGACGCACATGCGCTGACAGACACACGCATGCGTATGCAGGCAGACGCACATCTGCAGACACACGCACGCGTATGCAGACACACGCACCCGTATGCAGACAAACGCACGCTTGCGTATGCAGACGCAAATGTGCAGACACACGCACGCGTATGCAGACGCACATGTGCAGACAGACACACGCATGCGTATGCAGGCAGACGCACATGCGCAGACATACACACGCATGTGTATGCAGGCAGACGCACATGTGCAGACATACACACGCATGCGTATGCAGGCAGACGCACATGTGCTGACAGACAAACGCACATGTATGCAGACACACGCATGCACACACAGAGAAACACAGCGACAAAACACATACACACATGCGGTTACACACAGACACAAATGTGCAGACACACACTCATGAAAAGAAGCATGCACACAATCCTATGCATACAAACACAGACACACACAGACAAACACAGACACACACGCAGACATAAAAACATGCCTTTATTGAAAGGATTTCTAGCAGTGTTGTTGTTTTGATCTTCATGCTGAAGCTGCATAAGAGAACCATTTAAATTCTCAGTAAAAACATCAAAGTTCGATCTTCTGAAGATCAGAGGGTTTGTTTTAGGAAATCACTGCAGTTTGTCAGCAATGGAGGAAGAGGAGAACCTACTCTTTCAGCTCGCTGTAGATGGGCAGGACCTCAGGGTGGCAGACGAAGGCAAAGGCCAGGATAGGAACAGTGTACGCCGTCTGTGGAAAAAGCACAAACGTTGGAAATGAGCTGAAGATGATGCCATGATGAAGTTACATAAACCAACAGCCAGTTGTGTAATCTGAGGCAAACACAGGAGAGGCTTTCTTTGACAGCGGGCTGTAATTGAAGGTCAGTGCTCCTTTTTAAGAGGCCCTGAAAACTCGCCTCTCCTCAGCAACAGTGTGAGTCACCTCAGCATGAATAAGCTTTTGTCTGCAGTGGCTTTAAAAACGTCAGCTCACGTCTTTATCCAGGTTTATAACGAAGGTCAGATGTAAATCTGCAAATCCATGAGCACACATGCACAAAAGCTGCAAACGCGCCCAGATCGCTCTACCTTTCCATAACATGACTCAGCGAATCCTCTGCTGCTTCTGTGCTACACACCGCTTCACGCCAAGTCTGCTGAAGTGAAACCAACCAAACGGAGACAAATCAGAGTTGGGGCTGCAGGTTTTCCTCCAACTCACCTGTGAGTTGAACACAAAGTATTTTGGCGTGCACATGTCGTCGTCGTCGGTGACGTTGTGGAGGTCAGAGATGTTCATACTGATGTTTGCCTTGTCAGTCAAGAAGGGAAGCGGGCAGGGCAGCTGGGTCTTCTTGTAGATCATCTGGAAGAACAGAGAGGTCAGCACGGATGCCCACTGTTCTGTGAAGGCGATGGGCCTCACAGCTCCGGCAGGGGCAGCTGGGGCAAAGACGTAGCACACTCAGGACCTGTTAAGGTGGCCAAACAGAGGAGCAGTAACACAAACAACAGAGCCTACAGACATCAACCATCCAGAGTCAAACAGACCAGTCATGATGGGAAAGGTCATTAAAGGTCAAATGAGGAGCAAAGGAAAGTTAGTGGAGATCCTTTCCATGGATTCCACGCCTCCCCTGTTTGCTTTAAAGACGACTGCAGTGTCATGTTTCATGTACGTTTCTGCAGTGAAGCTGAACGGAGATTCAAAACTTTCCTGCTGCTTCCAGTGGAACCTGTCGGATCCTAAACCAGCAGCTCAACTCGGCTCCCTGCTCTGGCCTTTTCCAGAAGTTTCTCATGATTCAAATATTTGCTCCACGTGTCAATCTAACTTTATACAAAATTAAAGAAAAAAAATCCCTTTAAAGACCAACTAAGGCACATCGACCCGTTAACCCCTGAGCTTGACTACACTGTCCTTCGACAGTATGCAGTAAACGTGATTCTAGCAGGTTCTGAGAAAAGCAGCCTTTAAATATTCTGCAATGCCTTTTAGAATCTGCTAGAATTACTGTAAATTGCATAAGCGGTTGTTGGAAGAGCGTTTGTTATTTCCCGTCACCGGCGATGGCTCAGATGTTAAAGGGTAAAAGAAACAAAGTGCTAATTTGATTCCAGAGCTCCTGATTTTCTAGTTTAATAAATATTTAAAGAATAATTAACTTAAATTCAAAATAAAAAGACTTCTTCTTTTCCATTTAGTTTTCTGAAAAAAGCATACACTTACATTAAAATATTCACCTGATTAAATAGAGTTCACAGCCACATTATGTTTAAGTGTTAGACCTCCTAAACATGGATGTCATTCAAGTCAAAAAAACTTTATTTTTCTTTTGCTTGAGAAAATAATTTCTGAGTCAAATCATCTACGATGTCTGATGAGAGTAAACCAGGTTAAATTAGAAGAATGATAAGGTAACACATTGATTTTATTAGGTTTTAACTCTTTAACTGGTTTTCATTCAGCAATGAATTCAGACAATTTTACTTAAAATACAGAAAAGAAACCAAATATCTTTATTTGGATCCTAAAAAACGTACCGCTCCTAAGAAGAAGACCATGCAGGTGAGGGACAGACCGCTGGTGTAGCCCAGGTAACCTGCAGTGACAGAACAGAAACCACAGAGTTCAAGTTTTCTTTCAATAGGAGCATAAAAAAAAAAGGTCTCCTACAATATATTTCATTACACTGAAGCCCCCTCCCCAGTACCTGTGACACGCAGATAATCAGACCCCCCAGGTTCATTTCTATTTTTAAGACCTGGGTCACATTTCATTCCAGAACATTTCCAAGAACACAGAAGCAGATTCCAGATCTGAGGGAAGTTTTTATATTTCAGGAATCAAAGCCGATGTGACATAAATGGACCCCCCCCCCCCCCCGAAGGCTAGTAAACGGTACAGATAGCTACTTTTGCCCCGCTTGCGTCTGACCCGCCTTTTTATTGCATCCTGATTTATTTGCAGGGCGCCTCGTAAATCTGCTCAGAGCAGTGCAGCGGGCCACAACCTGAACTGCAAGGTCATGTTACTGAAAGCCGATTCAGCCCCCCTCACTGGCCCGCTATCACATGACTCGCTGTGCGGGGAAGCACGAACACCTGCAAGGACACACGCTAAAGCTACCCAAGAATGGATGGGAAAGAGCTCAACCAAAAAGAGGAAAAAAAAGTTCAAAAGTGTCTGAAAAGAGGAACAAACCCCCCTCAGATCATTATAATACACGGATCGATGCAGGTTCTCACTATTGTATTCAGTGAACAGAAGGGAAAATCAACGTGGATGAAGGTTTAGGAACATAAATCCACACAAGAACAAAGGCTCATCACACCTGTAGATGACATTCCTGATCACTCATACGTGTTCAAGTCCCATTAGATGTCACCATTGACTGTAGATGAGAACTGGACTGAGTGACCCCTCCCCCCAGCGTTTCAACCAGTACCTGCTGGCTCCAAGAAACCCATATTTCATGGACTTCTATAGAGAAATAAACAGCTATCACTCATTCTATTGGTCAGCCATTCAACCATTCTTACTCTGATAACTTATTTTTTTTACCATGTTCTTGATAACCCTCATTTTTGTACGATCCTTCTAATATTCAAATTATAAACTGACCAACCAGATGCCTCAATAAAGGTTTGTGGTCTCACACCAAATGTTTGAAATGTCTGAGAGATTTCGTGTGGCCTGCTTTCAGGTGTGAGGGGGGTGGACTTCAAACAAGCCAACATGGTGGTTTCCGAAAAATGGAGTTGATTTCGCTGGAACCAACAGTAAATCATTTTTTATTGGTTGACGTCACACTCCATCAGTCCAGTTCTCTGATACAGTCAGCGGTTGTCCCACACTGATGTCTGACAAATGTGTTCCCGCATTTGACCCATCCCCCCTGGGAGAGAGGTACCATGAGGGGATTCAATCCCCCCCCCCCCCCCCCCATCCAACTCTTTAATGCTGAGGGTCAAGGAGGGGGGCACTGGGTCCAGTTTTTAGAGCTGTTGGTATGACTTGACCGTGGATTTGAACATACAACCTTCCACTCTCAAGGCAGACACTCTACTACAAGGCCACTGAGTGCTTTGCTATATAAACTGATGAGCTGGTTTGAGTTTGGTTTGTGTGTTTTTGTACGTTCCTTTATTTCTGCTTCCATCCGGTTTCTGTTTTGCTTCACACATACAAACACAACAAACACAACCCCGTTCTTTGTTCATTTCATCTGTGGAAACTAAACGTCCCTCTTCAGTGCCCCCCCCCCCTGCACAGACACCCCCCAAAACCACACTTCAAAACGGCGGTAAAGTGGATTTGCTCACCCAGGTTTTTCAGCATGGACAGCGGCAGGATGATCCCGAGGGACACAAACACAACCAGGTAGTTTCCGTTCAGGTACCACTCACTGCAAACACAGACCAGGGTTACAATCCAGCCGGCTGAACACTGAACACTGGACCTTCAGGCACTCACCCGGAGTTCTCCTCTAAGCCCATGAAGGCCCGGATCACTTCCGGCAGCTCGTACTTCACGATGAAGAGGTAGCTGGACATGGCTGCACAGGGAGAACAACAACAACTTGGAGGTTTTCACAGACTGTTATTTCTAAAAGAATCTAAAATAAATCGGTCTCTCTTACCGCCAATGTTCTGCATGATTATCGATCCAAAGGCGGCCATTTTTCCGGGCCACCCAAAGGCTCTTTCTCCGAGCTTCTCGTAGATGAGTGAACCTGCCCAGACAGACGGGACGCGTTAATCTGTTGCCTTCAGACGCAGCAGAGGCCGCTGCTCCTCCCCACTGGTACTGACCTCCTTCTTTGGCCGTCACGAGCAGGAGATGCACCGAGTACAGGGAGAGGATGGCCACCCCCACCAGGAGGATTCTGCAGAGATGGATGTTGACAAGAAAAGTCTGTGGGTTTAAAACGTCTCTTAAAATGATTTCAGAGGTGACACAGATTCATCAAAGTCCCACTCCGATCATCTTTTCATCTAGTTTCCCGGTGGTCTTTTCATTACCATTATGCTGCTTTTAGCCTGAATCAAAAAAAACAAAAACGGTGTGATTTTCTAGGTCATAGTTTCTGCAGAGCGGCAGGAATTCATTAGAAATTCACCTCTGAGTTGTGGGTTGGCATGGAGCAACCCCCACCTCCTCCTCACTGCTAAGGGCTTGGAGCAGAGAGCGTGCCGTCTACGTCACAAATCCGATCTTTTTTCAAACTGCGTTTTTTTTGTCCGCTCCTGCTTCACAACTATTTGAATGGAGAAATACTGTAATTTTAAGCCAAAATGTGTCTATACATGTTCTCCATCATCAGAAAATGTCACAGGGACATTTTCAGAGTGGTCTTTAATTCAGGGCTTAAATTGCTTTATTTGTGTTATTGCCTTAAGATTGTTTTAGCACATTTAAGGTTACCATTCACTGCAATTTTTGCCAACTTTTGCGATATGCGTATTGCACAGCTTGATTTTACGATAACGATACATTTGTGATTTATTGTGCAGGCCTGCAGCAGAGGACAACAGCTTTGCTGCTGGATTTGAAGCAGAAATCCTATTTGGTTACATGGAAAACTCTCCTTTAAGGCCCGTACACACTGGGACGAGTTTAACGCCTCGTGACTAAACAAAGGGCACCAATGAGAGTGTGCACACCGACGCAAAAAAACGCCACGCGTCAAAGCGTCAAAAAAAAGAACGCGTCGCGTCGAAATCTATTCGACCAATGAGAATGGCGCTTCTGCACACGTGTCTGGAGCCTCTGAAGTTACAGTAAAACACAACTTGGGGGCGCTCAAACACAAAACTGTCTTGCTGAGAACACATACCAGCGAAGAAGATAGACGTCAAGTAGCGTCTACACTGCCGCGAAGAAATAATGACGGACATTCTAAAATATCCCCGAACCAAGTACCAGTTGGAGCAACTGGTACTTGAAATATTCATGTTTTCGTTGTTTGATTCTGACAAAGTTAGTTTCAGATGGACTGAAATGAGGCGGATATGAGGACAAGACACAAGGCAGGGACGTGTGAATCTGCAGGGAACTGAGAAACTGATCCCAACTGAAGGCAGAGGAGGGGGGATCTGTCAGGTTATTGGTATGTTAAAGGGGGGTTGCTGAGGGGTTAAAGGTCAGAGCTGCAACAGGATCCAGGATCTCAAAGTCACATTTGTTACAGCATATGAGAAAAGGCATGAGCCTCGTTGCCCCCCCACGCATTACTTACGTAAACAGAACGATGCCCGTGTTGGCCATGGCGTACGACAGGCCCAGGATGCCGCTGCCCATGATGGCGTTGCTCAGGTTAAAGACTGACATGCCGAAGGAGGCGTGGCCAGGATGCTGCTTGGATTAAACAAGAGTCCAGTCATGAATGTTGCAACACAACAACCCGCAGACCTTTACCAGCAGCAACGGCTAAATGTCTGAGGCAACATTTCTTTCGTTCTACAATCAGTTTTTACACAACTAGTCAATTAAACTGAATAAAGTGGAACTTTTATTGTTAAAATTGTAAAGTTTTACCGAACGCATATTTTGCCCAACGCTACAAAATGACTTTGAAAGACAAAATTCATGTAAAACGTTTAGAAGTCTGCTGGTTTTCTGGACAGACTTACGTATTCCTCCTGGTATTCTTCATATTTCTTCTTCTTCATCATTCCGTTGGACAGGAAGCGGTCACTCTCTCCGTCGTCATTTTCGTTGACAAACTGGCTGTAGGAACGCAGAGCAGGGTGGTTTAACTTCACCTCATTGCATCGTGTGCTAGAAGATGACTTGATAAGGTGTTTGAAGAGCCTTAAATCTCATCACGTGTGCAGAAACAATAAAGATGGGGGGGGGGCTGCGTACGCTGACCTGTTGAGGACCCCCTTTTCTGAGTCCAAGTGGTCGTCCAAGCTTGCGGTGCTGTCATTGTCGGGCTCAGTGGCGACTCTTTTTAACTCCAGCCGCTCCGGGAATCTCGGCATGATGACGCTTCCAGCGGATAAATAGAGTCAGGAAATGTGGAGCTTCAGGGTTTCAGGCGTCACAAACGGGTAACAGGACGGGCTTTTTCTTTGACCCAAGCCTTGGAGAAATGACCTTTAAAAAGGACAAAAAACGACGACATTACGTGTCAGTTTTTATCTAATTACAGGCAGCTGCACGTTTTATTTGAGCCTATCAGGCTCTCAGCAAGTATTAATACAAGCTGGTTCTTCGTGGAGCTGCTTGATAGTCACACGTGTGGCTAGATCTCTGTTGCCAACGCCCTCACATCACAAAACGCAGCATAAAGACCAACTTCTGGAATGCAGTGCTGCCCTGAGGCACCTTCCCTTATTCTGTCAGTCTAAAAACGTACTCACCAAAAACAGGAAAAGAGTCCAGAACACACCACCAGGGAATCATTCGACCCTTCTCTGTTACAGAACTGTCAGCGAAGGCTCAGCCCAATTTGACACCAGTCGCTAATGTTTGTTTCAATCAACAGTGTAGACGTAAGAGGCCCGCAGCCCTCATTCTTCTGTATTCACAGCTCCCTTCTGCTTTGATTACATGGCATTTATCAGGGCCAGGTCTCTTTTCGTGCACTTAAACTGGTAACAAAGAGGCGTTTCACAAGTTCAACTGTGTTACACCTAAAGACTAAGCAGCAATGGCATAAAGAAATATATGCACCTTTTTTTTACAGGAAAGTATGTTGTTCTCCACATTAGGAGTGGTGAGCTGCAGACACAGCCGCGCTCTCGGGAACCATTTGGTGGATTCAACCCCCCAATCCAATCCCTTAATGCAGAGGGTCCAATTTTTAAACTCTTTGGTATGACTCGGCCTGGGTTTGAACCCACGACCTTCCAGTCACAGGGCGGACACTCCAACCACACTGAGCTGGTTTGCAGTCTTCACGACACTCACGATGTCTAAAACTAATTTAGGTAAGTGAGTCATGAGCTTCACCAACCAGTAAGCCGTGGTTGCAGGGGTCAAGACCCTTTTGATTTTCCTGATCTTGCACATTAATACACATGACATTAATGCATTTGGACGCCGTCAGTAATGTGCAAAACTTTGAAAATTAATGACAGCTTAAAGGAAAATGGAATTAGTTAAAGCAGCTGTTTAACAAACTAAAGCTTTTTTTTTTTTTGAAAATGTACCTCTAAAATATGAACATGCAAATTTTCTGTCCAACCTTTAGACATCAGCACGTGAGAACAAGGACAAGGAACATTAACTGACTTTCAGTTTGTTTTCCTTAGAAAATATAAAACGGAATCATAAAAACATGGATTCCTTTCGTTTCAATGGAATTCTTTGTAGATATAATGTCAAACAGTCTTAAACACTTTAACAACAGAGGTGTAGCTCCAGTGTTAAAGTGTTACTTTTCAGTCGTTTACGCAATTAATGCAATTTTAGGAAAATCTGAAGTGGTAAACTGATGGCTTTTTTGCTGATATAAACTGATGACTTTACGTTAGTAATGTGTTGCATCAAACTCTTGGGGTCACCGTCGATATGAAAAGCCGCTTTTCTCCACTTCAGAACCAGCTGAAATTAGGTTAATTGCATAAATGGTTAAAGAGGTGCCATTTGTCAAAGAGCCATGTGTTATTTAGGTGTTACCGGTGCTAAAGGGTTAAATGGTAACATTTGTGTACCAAAGAAAAACGGACAGTTAACACGGCTAAAGAACATTTCTCAACTGTAAAGGAAGATGAAATGACAGATGAAGGATTAAATGGTAAATGACGTTTACTATCTTCTTCAAAGGCCCGGGATGGTTTAGTCACAGTCCCATTCATCCATGTGCATCCACATTCACACACTGATGGCGGCGCCAACCCATAACCACCAGGAGTTATTAGGGATCCAGTGTCTTGCCGAAAGACACTTCGACACATGAGTGGGTAGGGTGAGAACCTAACCTGCGATATTCCAATCAAAGGTTGACCACTCTACTTCAGCACAATAGCTTCCCTTGTTAAATGAGCAGCTGGTTAAATAAATGCTGCATCAGGAATTATTCTGAAGTTGTCAATGGGTTTTAAAGGGGTCTTTAAATGCTACACGTATGTTCTGATTGTAACCACATAAAGACCTTTTAACAGAAACCACACCTCTATCAAAAATAAACACTAACAGGTTCATAAGAGGACTTTTGTCCACATTTTCATCATGTTGTTGTTGAGACTCCCGTTTTCTTGTTCAAACGTTGTTACAGTTACTGACTAGTGTTGAGTTGAACAGATGTTACGGTGTTTTTTGATGCTCTGACCGTGACCCATTACAGCAGATGGTCTTTCATGAAGCAGATTCTGCTTACGGACAGTCTTTCTGTCCACAATCGTTAATTTTGATAAAGAAAATAGATATTAAAGATACCTGAAGATTTTATATCAAACAATAGTTATATTATGTAGAAGACTTCTTACCAACAGAACAAAAGGTGATTGCTTGAGAAAATGCAGGAAATCGCTTTAAGAAAAGGAATTTTATGATATAATGTTTAGTTTTCTAGATCACACTACTCGACTACATACCTATTCTGGGTGTACACTAAATATTGATCTGATTACTTGGTAGCTTAATCGCCCCCTTATTTAAACAAAATAGAAGATATTTTGCCAAAATGGATAAACACAAAAAAATATATTTTTTAATATATTTACAATTTTAGGCCGAATCTGAATTCCTCCCCTACGACTTTTCGCTATTCCTACATTTAGCCTTCCAAACGAAGAGTTATAGAGAAATAGTGCCTTCGAAATCGAACGTCACTCCCACTTTAGATGACATCATCAATAGCCGGCGGTCATTCACATTAGCGAGTAGCTGCCAGTGCTCTAAAAAAAAAAAAAAAGGAAAAAGTGTAATCATTTTAAAAAAGTCACGCTAAAACAAAAGGTCATGACTTGTATTTACATGTAAACTTCTGTGCTTCAGAGTGCGCTCACGTGAAAAAAAAATGCATTTCTCCTCTGCGGCACAGCATGACGTGGATACAGAGCCCTTCGCCGCGAGGGTTTCCCCAACAAAAAAACCTGTTTCGGAGTTCGGACACCCCCATGCTCCTACAACTGGAGGGATAGAGAAAAGCCAGAGGGGCAGAACTCGGATTCGGTTTCTTTTTCTTCTTTTTCAAACCTCTAAGAGATTGTTCAAGCAACATAAAGTTTTTATAACAGTTCATGTTTACAGTCAACAAGCCATGATGGATCAGCAACAAATTTTACTTTTAGCAAAAGAAGAAAACCACTCTCCAGACTTGGACCCCACCCTGACTAGATTCGGGCGCGCTGACCCACAGGACCAGATCTTTCAGCCAATATTTGAGTTACTGATAGACAACCCATTTTGCGTTTGTGCGTTGCTGACAAGTAAACTCTGTCAACAGAGATTAAGAGGCTTTCATACAGCATTTTAAACAAGAATTCCTACCACACATGCAGGTTCAGCTAATCTCACTGCGTTGTTCTCTGCTGTGAACCCAGCAAGCGAACAGCAGGAGGGTCATCTTTGGCAGCCAAGAGGATGAACCTGTCTGACAGGACGGCCCACAAAAAAACACCAGTTGTAGACTGATAAAAAGGATGTAATTCATGCAAATAAATCTAAAGTGGAAAGTGCAGATTTAGTTCCTACACAGATGAAACATTTGAACTGGACTGCACAAATGTTGCGTGTAGCAAAAAGATTCGAGATGCTTCTCAATTACTTTTTGAGTCCCACCTTTGTCCAGAAAGACTTCCCTTTAGCGTTCCAATATTCAGGAATTGTTTTTGCAAATATTTAAATGCAAAACAAGTAAATACCAACATGTGGTATAAACCCAAAAACGGAAAACAAGAAGAAATAAAGAACTTTTTTATCAGCAGAACAAAAACGAGGCAACCCTCAAGTTTACGTCTGTTACTTTTAAATGTTTAAGTTAACATGTAAAGATTAAACAACGAAATACAAAAATGTGCAAGTTCCCTATTGCATCAGCCTTCAGTAAAATTCCATTCAGCGGCGCCCTGCAGAAACCTGTCTTGTAAAAAGGTCAGCTGCGAATGAAAACAGCAGCCCTTCCAAACTGTTGAGTTTCCTCAAAGCTACGCCGCAAATCCTGCTGTCACTCAAACGCGAGCTTGAGTGTAAAGAAAACCTTTATTGTCCACTCACTCAAAACAGGCCTTAAAGCAGTTTAAAGAGGCGTCCTTAGTTCCAGCAAGGCTCCTTAATCCCTTCTTCTTTGGAAAGGGCGTGTAAAAAAGAAGATGACAAGCAAGCGGATGAGTAAAGAGCTCTGACTCAATTGTAACTCAGGTAAAGAAAGGCCGGGTTTTAAATGCAGGGGGCCGGGCATCAGCCAGCCTATGAACTTTCTCTGCTCCTCCTTTTGCATGGTGTCAACCCGCCAACCCTGTCGCCAACATGCACACCCACATGTCCACACATGTCTGCTCGAAGGAGAAGGCCTCACTCTCAATCAATAGCATGTTGCAAAAGCGCAAACAGAAGTGCAGAAAAAAACAGCATTTGTGCGTTAGCAACACTGAAGGCATCAGCAACAGTACAAACCCACATTATGCCTTAAACTGACCCAATTTCAAATCAATGACAGTGTCTGCGGGTTCATCGATCACACTTTTGTCTCTTTTCTACAGTTGGCGTGTTCTGCACACACCCAGGTGGAGAGGGTGGAGTGGAGGACGTACCAAAGGCCCACCAATCGCATATACTCACTGAGATGTCACTGAGCTCAAGGTTATGTTTGTGTCAAAGTGGCGCTCGTTATCTCTGCTAACTTGGCAGACGCTACACAAACCAGCGCAGCATGTGAGGGACTGCAGCAGCGTCTGACTCATGCAACCAGCGGGCAGCAACCAAGTTCTGAGCTGCACGGTTTATTTAGGAACCTTTTCAAGGCTTTTTCCTCGCCTGGAACATGCTCAGACGTGACGACAAAACCAAACAGAGCACCAGAGTCAACCCAAAGGGTCTGAGAACTGCTGAACCGTGCATGGAAATGTACTAGCTCCAATACAGTACAGTACGGGTAATCACAGGGATTCTTGGACAATATCAAGTGTAACTAGAAAGCAGAAACATATGCAACATAGCAGGGAGAATTCTATAAACTTCATGGCCAATTGACATTCCAGGCAAACGTTTAGGGGACGTTTCTGAGGTCAAACATTGTACAAGTTAAATATACTTTTAGTACCAGCTTGTGGCATGTAGGCGCTGATGTATTTAAGGTACAGCAGAATGTGGCTACTTTGGTATCACCAGTGGGAAAGAAAAAGACATTCAAATATGTAATATAGACCCCAATCTATTCTAGAACTTCACAGTTTGAGACCCTCCAGCTCTGCAAACAAACATTTGAGTTAAAGGAACCACACAGCCCGTTGTTACCCGACAGTGAAATATTATTAAAAAAAATGTATTTACTTACAGCACAGAAAGGAGTAGAGCTGAGGAAGCTCACTGCAAATGATGTGTTTTACAAAGTAAAACACGTCCTTTTCTATGTAAAGGTGGACTAAAAACACTTTGTCGTTGTCAGACGCCTTCCTGTGTAAATGTTTGATGGTCCCGGCCGCTGCCGCTGACTTAACTTGGGTCTCTAAGTGGGTTCTGATAGACTACACTTGCTGCCTAAACATCACAACATGCAGAGGTTTGGACAAAGTTAAAGCATAAACTATTCAGATCATATTCTAAAGTACAGCCTTCAGTCAGTATATAAGGCTCACCCTAGTTTGCTTTTGTTAGATTAAGAAATAGTCCTTATCTTTACCCAATTTCCAATAAAGCAGACGTCTGACGTTGATAGATAACCTCATTTCTGTAGACAACAAACCCAGAGTGTGTTTACATCGCCTCGTCAATAAGGGGCCACAGAAAGGTTTCTCTGTCACCGTTTAAGGCAGCAATAACATGAATTCGACAAGAAATAACCTAAAAAAAAAGAAGGAAAAAAAACAGCAGAACCAGGAAAGCTCATCTTCACCCTGGTTAGCCGGATTCTTTGATCTAAAACTGAACCTGAAAGGCTTATTTCTTAAGCAGACCTTCCAACCCCATGAGACTAAAAACAGTCCTCTGGTGAATCAATGACAAAGTGACGTTAAGTAGGTTTCAAAATACTAAACGAATGTTTGTCTGCATGTTTCAGGACTAAGGAACCTTTTAAGATAACGGGTGTATATTGAAGAATGTCATGTTTCTGGGGCAAATAACTATCGCCTCCATGTCAAACGCTATCGGACCTGCTGTGTGACGTAACGTCCATCATATGATGCTGTTCTTTCTCGTTTAGGTTGCTTACAGCCCGTCACATCTTCACAGAAGAATAGCTTCCACACATTTTAAGACAATCTTTGAAGCAAATGAAAGAATGCAGTTTCTTAACAAAATAATATTTTATTTAAACTGGTGCAGATGCTGCCGTTTGGACACAGACTCCATTCTATAAAGTCTACGCTTTCAGGCTAACACAAACACCAACCTTCTCCACGGAGCTAGCGGTGAGTTGGCAAAAACGCTTTTTTTTTATATGCGCAGCCATCTTTGCAAAGATTTGGATGTTTGCTTTCGTGGGTGAGACGCAGACACGCTGCCAAGGCCGGCTTGAGGTTGATATCATGAAATGGGCGGCACCCACAAAAAGTGAAGGGTGGAGCCTCAGGGTTAGAGTAGTTTTACTTCAGGGTTGGAAAAAAAATGAGGAAAATAAAAAATATTTAATAAAAATGTTATTTTGTGAGCCTAAGGTAATATATTATATATTATCATTTACATGGTAATTTTAATACAGACGACTCCAAACTAGAGATTTTTGCTGCTACACTATTCAAACTGATGTTTGATCTAAGAAAACATTGTTAGGTACTTTTAAAACCATCTGGACTAATCTGTTAATCAATAAATAATCCATAGATGAGTTGTTAGCTAAAACAATTTCCCCTTCAAATCTGCAATGAGAATTGTTTTCTTCTCACAATTTAAATTGAGCCAACAAAAAATGAAGCTGCTGTCCAACAGGTGAAAATATTTGTGGAGACTTAAGAAGTTTTTTTTTTTTTTTTAATGAAGAGACTATGCCAAACGCTTCCATAAATTAATAAACACTATTTTCATTTCAAACTATAGAAACCCAAGCAGCATCAATCCTTTGCTGGTCTGAGGGTAAAGAATCCCAAAAGTTTCCTCCTTTCAAACGGAGGTGTTATAGTCTGGACACACAGACGGATCCCACAGCCAGTTTGGAACACTATCATTTACTGCACAGCAAAGAGATGATGGTTGAAGCAGCAGACAGTGAATGTTGTTTTTAAACCCAGACGGGAGAAAGCAGGACATCAGTCTCCAATACCACAACACAATCACAAGCTTTTGTTTAGTGATGCCCCGACACGAACACCAGAGGAGGTACACCTCCTGTTTTAACGAGAACTCCAGCAGCAACAGTGGATTTTATATTTTTAAATATCGCCTAAAGCCTAAAAAATTGGATCTAAATGAAGCTGCTGTCACATCCAGACTGTATTCCCTTTCTGAGGATGTGGAGCTCCTCCACGGGGTTCAGAGACGAGCGGCCACCTGCTGGAAGTCACGTTTGACTAGATTTTACCTGCGAGTAATTTAGCTCTGACAAGTTAAGACAACTACCTTTTGCATTTGAATTATTAACCCAATTATTTGTAGCCTTAAAGGGTTTTTCATATGGGAATCAATGTGGAACTTGAACATACTGTTTCATCATGCTTCTGTCCCCTTTTTAGGGTTGAATTAAGACAAAAAGATTACAAGAAATGTGACAAAATGCTGAAATAATTGATTAAATAAACACCAATATTTTTAAAAGAAAAAGAAATGTACTGAAATAGGGATTTAAAAAAAATAAAATGTTCAAGCTTTATATCCATCATCTAGAGTTCCTGTGTTTGAACATTTCCTCTTCCAGACTTGGAAAAAGCCAGTTTTTCTTCCCTTCAAAAAGCACAGCCGTCAACTTTTTTCCAAGCATCACAAAGTTGACAACAACACACTGTGACGTAGTACAAACACGTGATATGTTCTGCTTCTGCCGACCCTCATCCCTCATGCTTGCTTCATCTTCAGAGACAGCTAAAGGAATGAATACCAGGATGCGTCACAGCACCAAAGCTTTTTTAAGTCAATTACATTAATTGTCCCGATTGAGTTGCAGAATGGGTCCATCTATAAAACATTGCTGTGTGTTGTTAAAGGTTGGTCAAAGGTAAACCTCATATTGGCCTTCTGTACATAACCTTGATGAGGCGCAGCCCGCAGTGAGGCTTTTGGAGACTCCACGTTTGTCTTATCAGTCACTATTGATCTGCCAGCTCGTGTGCCAGTCATGTCGCCGGCGTCCCATTCTCATGCTCAAGGTTTCAACCTTGACTCTAAGCCGGTGGGGTGAGGGAAAAGGCGAATGACAAGCTGTCCTTTCTGGAGGTGACGCCATTTTCAACCTCAAAGAACTTCCGCTCAACTTTCAAAACCACATTCACACAATTATCCATCATTTTTTTCAGCCAAGCACTTTTAAAACTTATAAAGTAGTAAAAAAAACAGTGAAACGTTTAGAGAGAAAAAAAAAGCCATCTTATAGTCCCCACAAAGACAGTTGTAGCACATTCATATACAATGCAATTACTGCATGCCAAATTTGATTAACAAAGACTGAAAGAGCCTTTTGACATTATGTAAGAAGGATTTCACAATTGACTTCCACAAATATGGCATAGAAAGGTTTTTTTTTCCTGCCATGGCTGCTCAGTCATGAACTTTAAATGATAAAAGGTTGAATATTTCTTCATCAGGGACGGTTAACCCTTGCGTTCTGGCTGCTAGGTGAGCTGGTTATGTGCCATGCACATGTGATATCATAAGCTGGACATGTTACAGTAAATGAAACAACAGAACCATGACTGGGTAAACAAGGGCTATGTTGCTGTTATGGAGGCAGTCCGTCCAGCACGTTGTGTTCTTTCCGACATGTTCCGGAGGAGCGGTTCTTGGTGGCCTAATGGACCGTCATGGTCCAGTTGGTGAGCCGGCGCTAAACACTAGACTGTACTTTTTACCGAAGACTGGAAATAAGGCTTTAGTGTTCTAAAAAAGTTAATTTCCCAAGATGTTTAAACTCAACAATCCAGTTTCAATCTATTCATAAGATATAATTGGCTAAAGAATAACTAAACTACCCTAGTAAGGCATGCGTAAAAAGACACTTAATACAGCACACAGTGTTCTGTTTCCTGATTGGTTGCTGACCTTGTCAATCAATCTCCTCCATAGCTCCTGTACAGAATGCGTTCAGTTCACTAATCCTCGGTTGCGATCAAATCTGTTTTCATTCTATAATACTGGACTTATTTTTCTATGAGAGTTTAAACAAAAGAGAAAAGTGTAAAAATCTTTATGTCTGTCTGAGAAAAGTGTGTAAAGTGTGTAGTAAGGGATTCTTCCTGTACGGACATCAGAAACAAAAAATTGAATCTTTGAAGCAATCGGGTTCAACCGGCGTCTGATGGATACTTCTTTTTTCTGTACATGCGTAAATGATATGATCGAGTCAGTGAAAGCAGACAGCTTGTTGGACTGTACACTGAGCCGCATTTCTAAACTGCCAAAATGCCTTCAACCTTCGTGGCACTGAGAAGCTCTTCTTCATAGAGCCAACTCAGCGTGGACGTCATGACCGCCACCAGCAGCCCCCACAGCCAACAGCTGCTCAGCAGGGTTCAACCTACATCTGTCATTCAGGTTCAGACACAGCCGTGGAGTAGGTGGCGGAGATCTACAGCCTTTTCTCTGCGGACAGCAGTTTAAGTCTGAACTGGCATAAAAAAATGTAAATCAAGCAAAAATGAAAAGCAATTAAAAAAAGAGGAGCTTAAATCTGTCTTCAATGCAGATTTCACTGCATTGCAACCAGTCTCTGTTTGTAAATTAATGTCACTAAATTATAAGAACAGACACTTTTGGGTACGGCCTACAAGCTGCAATAAGAGTATATTTCATAAAATACAAAAAAGCACAATTGTCGTTTCACCCCTTTGCTACAAAAGACACATAAAACACCACATGCAGGGCAACTTAAGAGTTTAACACTTGACGGTATACTTAAAATATCACTTTTACAATTAAAAAAAAAAAGCTTGAGGGCAAAAGTATAAGGTGGAGGTGTGGGTGGGGGTTGCAGCCACAGCTGAGCATGGCAACCATTTGGTGTCACAACCCTCCAGAAGTCTGTTTAAACCCAACCCAAGCCACTAACTCCTGCTTTTATGATCACAGTCAGGTTTTATTACAACAAATAAACTAAAAAAATAAATAAAAAAAGGCTTTCTGTATGGAAAAAATCTGAATCCTCTCTGTGTGGCAACAGGGTATTTATAATCACAGATGGGCAATTTTTGGACCCGTGAGTCATCATTAAAAATAGGATCGAGGCCAGGCCAGCATCTGGTCCCAAACTGTCACCTCCTCATGAGCTGGAGACCTTCAAGTAACCAGGAAGTGGGTGGTGTATGAACTCATTAACACTTCCTGAATAATTAAGAGTTTTAAGAGAAACAATAATTCCAAACAGGCTTAGTGAGAAGAGGAAACAATGTGGACCAAGAAGAGTGGAAGCATCATCTGTCTGTCTGTCTGAGGACAGTGAGTTCCTTCACTGTGCAACACAACACCAGAGGCTAAATTAGATAAAAACACCAAAGATAACAAAAGGAAACCTCCTCTTTTCATCAACCAGGTGGAACCCAAGCGCAGGTATTATATAAAACACTTTCCAGCAGGTCTGTACATCAGCTACAGTCTATAAAGAAGTCGTTCATAAGAGCTGTTCTGCTAAACAAATTAAGCTAGCCGCCTGTTGCACAACTCAGTCTCTGCAACAGCGAGTTTCCTCCTCAAGTTATCTGTAAACAAAATAAAGAGAGACACTAACTTTCCCTTTCAGTGCTTCCTTAGTGGCTAAAAAAAATGGATGGAACCCCTTCTTCTGTAGGAACTTTAGGATACAGCTCGGAAACAAAAGTAAACAAACAAGAAGAAGATTCTGTAGGAAATCGCCGCGCGCGCGCGTGGCGGTTTTTTAGCCACCGACTCAAATATGTCTGCTAAAAAATTAAGTTCAGCAAAAAACCCAAAATAAATGAAACTAAAAATGTTATAGAGAAGCAATGAATGATGGAGTAGGAACTCGCTTCTCCGGTTACAGAAACGAGGCCCTCGCGGCCGCCTCCCTCCTCCTCCTCCTCCACGGAGAAACTCTCCTCCGAATCAAACAGCGCGCTTCGAGCCCATCAAATATGGTGGTCAGAGTTAACCAGATAATTACGAGCGCGGCCGGAGCAGAGCGGGAAGGTTCGCGTTTAATCATAGTTTAACGGCCTTACCGAATGGGAGAAAGTGGCACGGCGGCTGCGGCGGGCAGAGGCACACAGGCGGACTACAAGAACCGAGGGCTTTTCCGTCTGACGAGCAGCAGCCGAAGTGGAAATTTCCACTCAACATGTGACAACCAACGAAAGGTCGAGTTTCAGGCGCGCGCCAGCCTCCTCCTTCAGACCCCCTTGACCAGTCAAACTATAACTACCCGCGCTGCGACTAGTTAATACATCTGAGAGACAGCTTAGCTGCTACAAGTGCTTTTTGTGATGTTACAAACATGAGCTTGACTTGAAGGAAACCACGCCAGGCGTGTTGAGTGGGCGTTGACTGATGGGAACCCATGTTTATTTTTTGGGAAGGTCGCATTATAAACGGTTGTAACTCCATTCAACCGTGGACTCTGTGTTGTTGGCAGAATAGAAGTGCCATTATCATTCAAAATCAACCTATTTGGGGCTTTTAGGTGTATTACATTGTTAATTCCTCATGAAATACAATCCCAAAGCAGTATTTTGGGTATGTCCGAATTCCAACCCTAACCCCTACGTACTGCACTATATAGTGCGTTCGCCATGTAGTGCCGTACAAACCTACAATTCCAAAATCGAGTCCCCTGGAAATTTCCCAGAAGTCTCTGCGAGAAACCAGTGTGCATCGATGCTCACTTGATCGGTGAAGATAGACCACAATGCATTGCGTCGGAACATTTTTAATCCAAAAAATTGTATTTTTTTGATAAACCATCAACTTTTTAATCTTCATAAGACAGTGGACTCATAAATAATCATTGCAAAACGCTCGTTTTAATTAGATTTTAACTTTTAACTGAAATTGGTGACGTCATATAAAGCAGTGAGCATGATATCTGAATTGCTTTTAAAAAAATCTCTATATAGTTACTCTATATAGTTTTTTTAATAGTTGGGGGTCAGAGTGGGAATTCGGACACAACCTTTGTTCCATTTCTCTAAACCTGCTCTCTGAGGACCAGCCCCTCCCGATCCATGAAAATGATTGGGCCCTCACATTGTGACATCACAAAGTGAGGAACCGCCCCTTCCAGGAAGAGTCTGCCAGCACCGCCCCCCCCACACTCCCACTTTCTCCGCAGAGAAACATTTTACATTCACAACATGGACATCCATCTTTGTAGACGTTCGGATGTTGTTGATTTCATGTCAGAAAAACACAAACGCCTATGTTAAAGAAAAGTGGGAAAAGGAAATGTCCATCACTGTTTCAGATGAAGAATGCTACTCAGCTCATTCTTCTACCACATCACTGAAATGGTGGAAAAACCTCGTGCGCTTCTTTATCACACCTTCAAATAAAAGCAAACTATCAGCAGATCCACAGACGTGTTGGAGACAATGGGATACAGCAAATGCAAATCCTTCCCATGTTTTCTGGAGCTGTTCGCAAAGAAGGTCCTTTTGGCATTCCATCCATCTTGTTTTACCTAATATTCCGCACTATACATTCCCCTTCACTCAGTTAGTAATACATCTGGGTAAAACCTCTGAAACGGTCATAGTTAAAGATTAGTATCTGGGGAAAATATTGCTAATTGCAGCAAGAAAGCCAGCGATCACAGACTGGACTGAAATAGTGGTGGAGATTCGCTTTAAGATTGAGAGAAGGGAAAATTCAAGAAAAAAACGGGGCATATGGGCTGTACATCCAAACTCTCTGATCATTCCATGATCTTACTGCTTACACTCATGTCATGTCTTATTTTTTTATTTTGTCTTTGTTTGTTTGTAAGACTTATTTAGTTTGATTTCATGTACGTTTGTGTTAAATCTTGTTTTAAAAAAAAAACAATAAAATTTTTAGTAAAAAGAAAAAAGAAAAGACGTTTGGATGTTGTTGTTTTTATGGACGAAATGCAGACACACTGCAGAGGCTAACATAAAATGGGCGGCGCCCACAATGAGCGAAAGGCGGTGCCTCAGAGATTGAGTCGTCTTACTTTCAGGTAGGGCTGCACGATATGAGGAAAACTTGCGATATTGGTGATTAATATTGCGATAACGATAAAATTTGCGGTATATAAACAAACAGCAAAACAACCAAAAACATCATTTCCATTTCACTGCAACAGTTTAAAAATTATACTCCAAATGACCCTCGTCGACGTAGGGGGCAAACATCAAACATAAAAGGGCTCTTCTGATTGATCAACAACGTAAACGGGTCCTTCCCATTGGTTAAATGCATAAAGGGATTTATTTCATTTGTTCAATATTTCAAGCTGCCATGAGTTTGTTTTAGCACATTTAAGGTAATCATTTATTGCGATTTTTGCCGTCTTTTGCGGTATGCATATTGCACTGCTTGATGTCGCGATAACGATAAATTTGCGGTATATTGTGCAGCCCTACTTCCAGGTAGCAAAATGAGTTGTGAAAATAACTAATATTTAAAAAGAAATGTTCTTTAGTGTGCCATGGTAATATATTATCATATACATTGATATAGTTTACGCCAAAAGGCTTAAAAAAACTATAAAATACGCCCCTTAACAAGTCAGGGTATATATTTGTTTAGCCATTTAACAACAAAGTGTCATGGTGCCTCTGTCAGACTCCTCCCCTCTCTGCTTGGTTCCTGATGCGACTCAGCTGCGACCACTTACCTCATCACCTGCCTGTCTTCTTAAGGAGCCCCTGGACCAGAATTCATCGCCAGTCCGTTGCCTCTGATGGTGCATAGTATGGTTGTCATGTTCCTCTGCTCTCGTTATTAAGCCTTGGTCTAAGTCTCGCTCTCTACCTTGTTCCCAGGAATCCATAAACACGAGTGGTCGTCTGCGTCTTCCTCATCCACGGATCCAAGCCACAGCATTACCTCCTGTCACGCCTAGTGCCTCTGCCGTACTCTTGAAACACCACGAGCCTCTGCGGACCCACCAGTGACGCCACGAGCCACCGGACCGAACCATCCTCGCCGTGGGTTCCTCCAAGGACGTCAACTCCGCCAAGAACATCCCCAAATCAAGAATCAATATTAAAACCTTTTTTCACTCCACCATGTACTCACCTGTGTTTCTTCCGGGTTCCAGCGTCTGGGTCTATCCGTTACGCTCATCATGACACAAAGAACATGAAAGAATAACATCCATAATAGTCATATCTGATGTATTAACATACTCTTCTAAAATCCTAGCAGATATATTATTTTTGGCGTCTATTTAAAGACCCACTCCATGGCATTCTTGGTGTTTTTAACATGTTCTTGTGGCATTTTATGCACGATGATGAACATATAGAGAAAATTAGGCTCAAAATTGCATTTCTGAGTATTTCCTTATTCAAATTATGGTGAATCAGGAGCAGGCGAAAAGTTTAAAAAAGATTGTATTTTTAGGTAGAAAATACAATGGGGGGTGCAGAAGCTCCCTGCTTCACTCCATTCTGCTTTTTTGCACTATAAGGCGCACTATCCATGAAAAGTCTATTTTTGGACTTTAAGTCGCACCAAACTATGAGGAGCATGAAGCGACACAAAAGAGTCAGAGATCAGTTAGTCAGACTTTATTCACAGTAACTCTGATTTTTGTTTTTAACATGCTACATGTTAGGGAATTTGCAATACCTTTAACTTCTCCTACCTTGTTTGCGCTATGTAAAAAAAACAGATTGATACTGCTAAAGCAAATGCTACTGTGACTCCAACCTTGTTAGTATCACGGAAAAAAAACACATTCAAACACTGCTACATGTTAGCCACGTTAGCATATTCACAGTCACACCCAAACTTGTGTGAAAAACGTAAAAAAACAAAAAAACAACAACTCACATTTAACCAAGAATAAGGTTCACTGGTTGTGGTCATTTTCTGAAAATAAAAAAAGAAAAGGCTTTTAAATGCAACTTATAGCATGGAAAAAAATGAATGTCAAAAGATGATTACTGTGTTTTCCTCCTTTTTTTGGTTCAGTGTTAGTAGTAACACTGAACCAAAAAAAAAAAAAAGAAAGAAAACACAGTAAATGAAAAATAAAAATAAAACAGCTATTTTTTTGGTTCAGTGTAAGTAGTGAGGCTGCACGGTGGCGCAGTGGTTAGCGCTCTTGCCTCACAGCAAGAAGGCCCCTCTTTCAAGTCCCGACTGGGGGAACATGAAAAATACACAACATCAATGGGGACCTTTCTGTGTGGAGTTTGCATGTTCTCCCCGTGAATGCGTGGGTTTTCTCTGGGATCTCCGGCTTCCTCCCACCATCCAAAAACATGCTTCATAGGTTGATTGACAACTCTAAATTGTCCCTAGGTGTGAGAGTGAATGGGTGTGTGATTGTGGACATTCTACCCTGTGACAGACTGGCGACCCCTGCCTTCGCCCACAAGTGGCTGGCATAGGCTCAAGCGGCCCTGTGACCCCGAAAGGGACTAAACGGAATAGAACATGACTGTTAGTAAATATCATAAACATTTTTATAATTGTTGCCTTCTTTATCTGATGAAAGATGTCAGATTATCCTGCTTTCATGATCACCTGAATAATCCAGAAATCAGATTACGATGACAGTATTTGGTATATAAATGAGCTGAATCAAGGAGAAAGTAGGAAGTACAAACTTATTCCTACTGTTGGAAACATTTATAGAGATTTGCTTCTTTGCTACACAAGGATCAACTTTAATACAAAATGGTACAGCGTATAACAGGGTCTGGATTGCAAATTCATCTGACCAAGCAAGTAAGACCAGTCTAGATAAAGATCTATCTATCTAATTAAATAAAAGACAATTTTATACATCAAAAACTATAAATATAGGAAAATAATGATAAAAATGATTGAATACAAAAATGAACCATGAAAAACTTTTCTGACCGTTCTATTGTGACTGATCAAACAAATCCTGAACTGTCACTTCCAATCTTATTCACTATTCATTGTCATTAAAGTGTTTGAATGACCAGATTACAATCAGCCTTCTCATGTCTTGAATGCCGTCTGAACCTGTTTTCCCTCAAAGAGCAGCTTTGAAACCAAAGGCAAGTAGAGCCCATGGACTTCAGTACAAACCAGTGCTCCAATATCACGCTCAACAGAATTCCACATTTTACCCTGAAATAGTTTTGGAAGATGGTGCTGAAACCAAGGTTACAATAGTCTCGGATTTTTTATTAGTTTTAGTTTTTATTTTGTTTTGAATTTTTGTTTTTAAATTTATTTAGTTTTTATTAGTTTTTATTTTTTTGAAATTGCTTCGTTTTATTTTAGTTTTTATTAGTTTTAGTGTTAGTTTTATTTATTTATTTATTTTTTTGTAAATTAGGATATTTTTCAGGTGCATGATTCAAAATCACCAGAATAAGTATTGTATGATAAAAACTAAATCAAAGATACATTTTGCAACACTTACTATTCAGAGGACACAAGGACAACTATCCTTAAATTAAAATACAACAGCTGATAACAGCATTACGTTATCTGGGGCCTGTTTCAGAAAGGAGGTTAAGTGTAAACTCTGAGTGCGTTAACCCTGAAATCAGGGAAACCCTGGGTTTTCCGTTTCAGAATGGGAGGTTTGTCAAACCAGAGAAAGCAGAGTAAGTCAAACCCGTTTCTGAAAGAGAGGTAACTTTTACTCGGAGTCAGTGTCCATGGTTACTTACGCTGTGAACCTAACCTGGTCGGGAGCAGGTTTTATTCTCCAAACTCAGGGTTTCTGCCGATCCCCTCCCCTTTTTAAAGACGAAGCGGTATGTTTCGCTTTAACCTTCATTGCCCACATTTCCGTCACACAGAGACAAGTGACAAGAATGGCTTGTCCTTTTTTGGAGGACCCAATAGACGAGGAGGCTGCATTAATTCGTAGAGAATTACATTTACGTCGTACGAGGATTTTGAGAAGACTCGATCTTTTGTCATTTCCCCAAACGTTTTTGTTTGAGCGTTACCGTTTGTCGTTGCAGTCAATTACATATATACAATGAAAACAACATTAGATATGTATTGCTATGTAGATGTTTCATATGTCAAATATTGTCAACAAAGCCTACATCCATGACATGCTCACATTTGACCTGATTGAATTATGTTTTTATTCTTCATTTTTAGCTGCTGCCATGTTCTTTTAATTCCTGCATGATTGCATCTACATGAAAATGAAATCAGGGACATTGAATTAGATTAATGTAACAATTACTTTTTGGAAACACAATTTGCTAGCACTGCTTACTTTCTTAATCCCATATAAACCTATACCACTTGATCAATACAAGGGTAGTGTTGCAGCGTGTGTGTGCTGAGCGGGGTGCGATCCACGAGAGACAAGGGGAGGGGCGATTGCAGGTGCAGATGGGGGGGGGTGAGCACGGAGTGGAGGTGTGTGCGAGGGATATATTGTGTGTTCGGAGGACGGAGCACTTAGTTAAATAAAGAGAAGGTGTCATTCCCAGAATAACTGTTTTGGAGTCATTCTTATTCCGCTCTGGAGGTTGAGGGTTTCGAACTGGAAGTGAACCCTGAAGGAGAATTCCCTTCGGCCCTGAAGGAAATCTCCCCTGCGCTTCTGACCACGGTCGGAAAGACGAGAGAAAAGAAAGGAGAAGTCTTCGGCAGCGAAAGGTTCAACAGTAGACAAAAGTTCACTTTTAAAAACACAATTGCATGTATTAATATTAAACTGACCAACGTTTGCAAGAGGGGAAGGTTAACAAAAAAGTCCTCTAAACATTACCGACGTTAAATGCATTTCCCCCCCAGATTGGTTCTGTACACTATGCAGCATTTCATGCATTTACACCAGGAGTGACACTTCAAAAGTACACCTAAATATCGCCATTTTTATTTCACACCTTACGCTATTTAGAAAGTTATTACAGCCAAATTTTTTATAACAATGATTTAAATGCAAACTTAGGCATTAACTTGAGCAGCTATGTTTTCCACGCTAACTGTCTCTGTTTTGCAGATGCAGTGGTGTTGCTTTTCTTCTGGAATATCTGCTCAAATTCACTGTAACTCTGCAGCAGCACGTCAAGTTCAGCTGGCGAAAAATACGCAGACCTCTTTTTTTCACGGTTGCCATGGTGACTCGTGATATCTGCGCTCCATTGATAATGGCTTCTTATAGACGCGGTGCGCACGCTTACCTCTGAATCAGTCCACTCAGAGTTGATTGACCTAACTCCGATCAGCTTCTCTGAAACAGAAAACTCAGAGTTGTTAATCTCCCGACTGACCAACTCAGAGTTCAAGTTTAACCTCAGAGTTGGTTTCTGAAACAGGCCCCTGCTCTCGCTTCTTTTTCGGGGGAGGGCGGGCGACAGGCTAGCCTGTCTAGGTACTGTTGATTTGCGTTGTTGTGTTGTGTGCGCTTTTTAAATGTACTTTTAGATTCGTAGGGTTTTTCCCTTTGAGGAGCGTTCCACAAATGTTTTCTCCTGCTTCGACTACAAGGCACTTACTTTAGTTTTCGACGCTGTTATATTCAAAAAAGTCCCAAATAGGACTCTCCCGCTTTCTCCCAACTTTTAATGGAGCCATCACGCTCATGTAAATGTCTATGACAACGCTAGCCGGCAGTGTCTGACAGACATCATGTGACGTCACAGACTACGTGATGCCGTAAGGTTCAAATACACAGTAAAACTAGCAGTGTGAAGTAAATAGACTTTATTTCAACCCAAAAGACTTATTTATTAACAAAGACGAAAACGAAGTATTTTTTGGGGTTAATATTAGTTAGTTTCAGTTAGTTTTATACACACAACAAACAGTTTTAGTTAGTTTTCGTTTTTTTTAAAACTCTCGGTCTGTCGCATTTCAGTTAACGAAAATGTTTTTTCAGTTCTAGTTTTATTTTTTTCGTTCGTTTTCGTTAACTATAATAACCTTGGCTGAAACTGAAAACCCCAAAACGTCTTGGAAATCACAAAAAGTCTCACAAAAAAACAGAAAAAGATAAAGGTTGTGTTTTTATCCTTTGAATCATTTCTTCTTTTCACCCACTCAATGTTTGGATCCATCCTTGTGGAAGTGACTATCGTAGAGTGTTATCTTCAAGGTTGTATTTGGGTGAGATAAGTCACCACTGTGAGTTCACACATCGCTGTAAACTTTGACTAACTTGGCAACGGCTTGTTTCTTTCATTCTAAATGTATTTTTGTGGAATTTAAAGCTCAAATTTTTGGCGTATCTTTTCAAAAACTCTGCTTTTCAGTTCCTACTATAATGACTAGTAGGCTAAACCAGTGTTGGGGGCAGGGGGGGGGCATGATATAATAAATTCGGTTTTGAGCTGTTCACAATTTTTGGTTGGGTGAGAATCATGCAGTTTATGCATATTTAATGTAGTTTGTACGCAATTCTAACTTAAATCTAACCCAACTGGGTGTGATTTTTGTGAGATGCATGTGCTAATTTGTGGCTTTCCACGATTGTTCCACGTATGTCTAACAGACTTTTCACGCACGCACCACCGATGTATAACGTTTATAGTCCGTAGACATTAAAATGATGTAAATGATGCACAAATCACAAATGAAATACATGTAAACAGCGCAATCGTGTTCTATGTTGATTTACGTATTCTTTGCGTGGTTTATTTTTCCTTTGCCATAGTTTTAACGTGGTTCATTCGTGATACATCTGTTAAAATTTCACATAGAGACCACAACTTTTCTCTCTCTTTCTATGAAAATTCATTTGATTTGATTTGATTTGAAATGGTTTATTTCAAGCAATCAAATAGGAATAATACACAAAAACAATACAATCATCAGTTATACATTCATACAAAACTAATAAAACTTAGGATAATTAGACATATTAATAAATATTGCTTAAAAGGGAGTGGAAGGAAGCGAATTTATATAATCCCACCCCTTCATGGATGACCAATTTTAATACATGTGTGACACGGCCTTAACCACCCAATAATTTGAACCTATTCAGGCCGAATTTCTACATAAGGTAGTTAAGGTTCAAAAGCTTTAATGTCCTGTGTGAAAATCGAGCCATGCCCAACAGTAGCTGTGTTGGCTTCAGCAACCCTGTGACCCTGAAAGGGATTCAGTGGGTTCTGAAGATGGATGGCTGCAAAATGGAGCCATGAAGAGATTATATTTTTCAGTTTTTCTTAAATTGTGGTCGTTTTTTTTCATTTTCTGCTGCTCTAAATGTCAGAAAGGCATGCCACAAATGCAACAACCATTCTGAACGCAATCTGTGGTGGAGGCTTACTTACGTTTGACCACTTAATATTTTAAAACGATGAGTGTCGTGAGTGACTCGGCTTTTATTTAAACTGGTGTGAAGTAACCTGTCAAAATAGAGGATTATCATCTTGGAAACACAGATAAAAGATCTAAGATCTAAGATCTAAAAACTTCATCTTAAATTGGGGAAGTGGCCTGATTCAGATTTGGACACAAAAATGGCTGCTTTTATATATTAAAAATATATCTGAAATAGAGAATTTCTTTCATTTCTGCATCTGTTTTCTGCCTAATTTCTTGGAGGGGGAACTCACACCTGGTTGTCGTCACGCGGCCCTGGAAAAGCTGTGTGAACCGGACTGAGGTGATGCCCGAATCCTCATTTATGACACGTTCTGAGGAGGACAGACTCGGTCCAGAAACCTGAAGAAAAGAGAGGTTTGGAGAAATTTTCTGGTGTGTTCTTGTTCCACTCACCAGGAATCAAGGCCACATGCGGGTCATACATTCTCTGCTATCTGAGAGGTAAGACTGTTGGGAAAACTCCTGTTCTTATTGTTGAGTTTTATTGCAGTGAGAATGAAGGCCAAGCCTGTTTGCAGTCAATCTAATCTTTTTCAACTTTAACCTTGAGAAACAAGCAGGTAACGAAATGTTCCAACTCCTACCCAAACTACACATGCTTTCAATAGTATCATTTTATTTCGAAGACGACCATTTCCACCTGTGTTTTGGAATTTCTCTGGAGACACAACAACTCAGAAGTATTTGTTTTTATCTAAAACTTTCTAGACATGTTCTGGAGATGCCGTCTAAGAAAATGCAAGCATGCGCGGTTCCATCCGTCTGACATGTAGAGCAGACATGCACACTGATAAGTCTTTCTGCGTCATATCTAAGGCACAACCCTTTGACTTCCGGCTTAAAAATGAAAGTAACTGGAGTCAGGTCAGTTTACAGAGGATCCACTTCATTAGGCTGATGAAGCCACTCATCGTGAACGTCGAAACGTTTCAAGACGGAAGATTTTCAGTCCAGATGCCATGACTCAACTTCAAGACATGGATGAACGAGAACCTTCACCAGAACTAAGGGGGTTGTTACCCAAGTGAGTCACCATTCACTCCCATGTAAAATGAACCATTGTCATATAATAAACCAACATATGGCCCGATTCAACAGCTTACTGAGAAATAAAATCTATGGCAGAGATATGAGAGAATTATATGTACATCCTTTCATTTTATTTTTGACAAATGTTGTTTTTAAATTTGATGAGAGACATCAAATCCGGAGCTCCATAACAACCTTTCTGGGTGAGATTGAACCTGTTTTGCCTTTTTTTGGAAGGCTTTGGTTTGGTGAGAGCTGTGGGGCTGAAATAGTACCTTTAAATCCACCAAAAAGGTTACATCACCACATATCTTGTCCATCTTTTTACGTGTAACCAACTCGGTCTTGGTGCAAGGTGTTTGAAGCATATTGTCATGATATTCAAGGCTTTGAGACAGACCCAGATGCTGGAACCCGGGGGGAACACAGGAGAGTTATAAGGTAAGTAATTTGATTTATTTTGTTCTTGTAGGTGATCTCCCAGAGGTGATGTCTTTGGCTCGAGACTGCAGGTAGGAGGCAGGAAGGCGAGGCGTGGCTGGAGGGCATCTGCGGAGGCTGAGAGGACATGAACGGCAGATGAGGAGAGCGTGGATAGAACAGGTGGTTCCGGAGGAAATCCCAGGTAGCACTCGTGATGATTGAGTCTTGGAAGCGAGGCGTAGACAAATTACTAAACAGGATTAAATTTCTTGGCATAAACATGAGAGATGGAGCACCATGGAGGAGCAACGAACTGGCGATGAATACTGGCTGTGGATCTCCTTAAGAAGGCAGCAAGGCTAATGAGGTGAGTGGCAGCAGCTGGGAATCCTGCAGAGCAGAGCAGAGAGGGGTGGGGCTGACAGAGGCACCATAACACATATTCTCTGAATAGTGTTTGGATAATGGGAGGACAGATGGCTTGTCTTTTCCTCCCTATACTGTATTCTGCTCAACAGAAAGGCGATGACGTGGAAGGCTATTGCCCAATCAGTTGTTGTCCAGATGAAGCAAAAGTTTGTTTCTAAGAAGTAGTTTCCTAGATTGCTTTAATCGAAATAACTAACAAACATTAACTCTGATCGTTAAATGTGCGTCGACACATAAACATTTTCTTTCATTATTAATAATTGGATTATTTATAAACACATATTCACTCTGAATCAAGCAAACACAAAACAGAAAGACAGCTAAAACTACTTATATAAAATTAAAGGCAACATTATTGTTGATGATAAAAGTTAACAGATCTTGTGTTCATCTTAGAGCCATGAGCGAACAGTGCCTGTTCGCTCATGGCTGCTGCCACGCTCAACCATTCAGTACACAGTCCAGGTTTAGAAGTTAACAGCAATATGCTACTGAAAGCAAATAAAAAAATCGCTAACCTGTTAGAAGACATCCGCCGACTCTCCGAGGAATTGCGACAAAAGGATTCCTTGTTGCAGAACTTCATGGATCTAGCCTAGGAATAACATATGTTAAAACAACTTTTAATCACTTTTTAATGGACATCCAATCATAATCGAGTGTTTACTATGACAAAAAAAGCAATAAAACCCCTGTAACCTTGGAAGCTTAGCTAACTTAAAATGCATTAAAGTACCAATGAAACATTGAAATCTCACCTAACATTGTATAACATTGCAGTGCTTTCCCGCTAAACGTTTAACACCAGAGCTTTAGCCTTAACCTTTTACACATATGGGGTCATTCCAGCACTTCCTGAAGTGGAGAAAGTCGTCCTTTCCGCTGTCGCGACACACTTTACGTTAACAATGTGTTGCACATGGGTGCAAAACTGAAATGAAAAGCCGCGTTTCTCTGTGCCGGAATCAGCTGATTCACGTTGATCGTGGAAACGGTCGAAGAGTTACGAAAGGTTAGAGGGTTAATACAACCTGAAATAGATAATTCTATGAAGTGCAGCCCTAAGTCTGTGTCATTACTGACCACGTCCTGCTACGGCAAAACATTTACAGGCAGGACACAAAAGGAGGGACAAAAGAGCCAGTATACAGTCAGTAAATAACATTTGTCTCCTGTTCCAAGGGGGTTCACATACATTCTGTTATATACTTTATATATACTTATATATACTTTAAACATTTTGTGTACTCCATAAATTGTTTTGCACTTAAAAGTGAAGTTAAAACTCAAAAAAACCTTCTTGTCCATGTCTGCGATTGGCGGACGTTTGTGTCCCATTTGTAACGTGGTGCCCTGCTCTGTTTCAAGCGCAGAAGAGGGCGAATTTTTCGAGTGAAAATAGTTTTTATTTCCACTTTTAAAAAAAATGTTAAGTGCAAAACGATTTTTTGAGCACACTTTTTGACGTTTTTAAGTTTTACAATAAAAACTGTGAGTGTTGCGCTTAGAATAAGGGCCTAAAAGTCACTCCGTACTGTTACTCAAGCACTTTTTGTTTCAAACCCTCTGGTGTTCGGTGTGTTCTTGTTACTGTTGATGAGCTAGTTTAGACAAGCATTTTTCCTACAGAAAAATGACCAAATAACAACAGATGTCCTTACTTTCAAGTTCTAAAACAGATTCAAATTTAATTGTCCGAACTCTGAACGTATCAACCTTCAGTCTCAACCACACCAGTTGTTGTGAGCTACTTCCTGGTCTAGCTTCAAGCCTTTGTTGTGTAAGCAACGCCGTAACGGCATTACTGGAACAAGCTGATTAGCAGCAGATGAGCTGAAAGAAGGAAATTCAGATGCAGATCTGCAGCCTAAACCCGCGGGGATGGGTTGATACTTGCGACATCTTTTTCTGTGTTTTGTCCCACATCTGTGGACCCAAACAAGACGAGTGGCTGGTCGGTCCAACAGAATGTGTTTGTGTTCCAATCAACATCTGGCCGCCTGATCTGGCTTAAAAGAAGTTCTCAGGGGTTCAAGGGAGAAGAGAACACGGACCCTGACAAAGGCCCCCCCCCCATCCGACATATGGATGTTTATCCAGATGGATGTTTTTTTGACCACGAGGGCAGATACCATTTAAAAATGGATTCATGTAAACACATGGATAGTTGTTAAAAAGAAAAAAAACTTCAAATAAAATGCAGAACAAGAGCAGACATACTCTGAAATGATGTTCATTTTTTTAATAACAAACATTTATGTTTAGTTCAACTTTGTTCAACAAATTCGAAAACTCTAGAATTATTTGAATCTTTCACTAGAACAACAAACAGTTTTTCAAAATAAAATCAGAATTTTCTGCTTTGTTTTATGCCCCTTTATTTTTACTTCCAGAGTTTTAGCCTCAAAATGTCATCATCAAACACAAATCAGTACATTTTACCTTATTCCTAGTTTTTTGTAGCTTAACTTTTTACAATCACTTGTCTCATTTGGTATATATCTTATATGATCATTATCAATATTAATACATGTTTATTTGGGGTTTTACTCTTAAAATTCACTTTCACTTCATTGTATCTGTATTTGTTGCTCTAGATAGACTGAAACTGGATTTTGAATTTCAAAAGTATGTCAGTATATCAAGTAAAAATACATTTCCTAGTCAAAAACATTAGAAACTGAGCCTTTTTGCTTGCACTTCCTCATTGTTCACTACATTTAGAATTTGCACGACATCTTGTGTTTTTTTTTTTGTGTGTGTGTATGTTTTGTGTGAATTTTCAATTTCCTGTATACTTTTTTTGGCATTCGGAGCAGACAGCAGAAGTAAGAATTTCATTGTGCAGTACAAAACCCGTTTCTTACTGTGCACATGACAATAAACCCTTTTAAATCTTGAATTTCTGAATTTAATTTTCATTGTGTTTGAGGAGCCAGTTTAGCTCGTGCTTGTTTGCGGCGCCTTCCGTCCATGAAACCAGGGTTCGAATCCGGGCTGCTCCCTATTCCCTTCTCTGCCGGTCCCAAGCTCTGATGAACTGAGAGGGTTGCGTCAGGAAGGGCATCCTGCATAAAACATTGCCAAGTTAACCATGTGCCTCGTCCTCAAAAGAGAGGTTGTTTCGCTGTGGTGACCCCTGTTGGGAATAGCCGGAAGAGAAAGAATTGTCATTGTGTTTAGATTTTAACTGATTGTTTTTGTTTCACACTAAAGGTGATCTATTGTTTAATGTAGTAGATATGCTGTAAAGCAGTGGAAGAAAAAAAATGCATACGCTAACTTAGATTACTTCCGATTTGTTTGTTTTTTTCTGATTCTAAAGGAATGTTTCAATTTGGAAAACTTCCGGATTCTGTTCACCACATCCGTCTGTCTTGACGCGTCACGTGATTTTAAGCAGCTACTTGGACCAAAGTTAGTGGTCAAAGTTAAAAGGCTATAAAAAAACCCACAAACAATAAAACTTATTTGGAAAGTTTTTTGGGGAGACAAGAGTCAGTGAGGAACTGAATGAAGGTCTTCAACTTTAAAGAAACATAAAGCTGCTATTTACAGACAAAACCAGGAATCTTCCTCTAAATACGGATTTATTGAGACATTTGTTCCCACGTACCAGAAGCCTCTTTGCCTATAAAGGCAGCAACTGACTTGAATGTTTCACACTTGGAGATAATAAAGATGCAGACACGGTGGATTCTCGTTTATAATGATATTTAGAAAATACCAGTTTTATAATGGCTCCGTCATTTTATTTGATATATTTATCCATCACACCTTAAAAGTCCGACACGGCTGAAACTATCGTCCGGTGGTTAGAATCCACTTTCACTTTGACGTAAGAGGAAAACAAAGTCTCAGTCTAAATCAGCAGCAAACATTTTACAGAAAAAGCTGTTTCTATAAATGCAGTTTCTCCAGCTCACTTTCTCAGCTGTTGATTCAAACCGCATTCGTGTCCACTGTTTTCACAGTAACCCATGTGCTATCCTAGGCACGTTAACGTTGGGAGTGGGGTCATCTAGACCCACTAGAAAGTGCGCTGAACCTTTTTTCTTCAATGATTTGTGATCTTCACTGGTGTCCATGGATTACATGAAATCTTTCCACCTTTATCCACCTTTGTCATGGTAGGGAGAACACGTCAATGTAAGGATCGGGTCATCTGGACCCCACAAGACAGCACAACGGTTAAGTTAAGATGGTCTTTCGGACAGTAGTTGTGGTTTTTAAGGTGGTGAGAGCTTTTTCTTTGACTGCAACCTTCCTAGTTTGTTTGCATTCTGCCTCATTCATTGCTGCGTTTGTCCACCAGCTCCCAATTATGGATCCTCTTTGCCCCGCTTTGTGCCCCTCTGGGCAGAGCAGGGGACAATACATCAAAGCCTCCACATAATTCCATGATTCTTCCGCTTCTTGCTCCAGCTATTAATTTCTATGGCTTGTTATTTAAGTCTTATGCAATCTGTTTGTCCGATTTGTTCAAGTCCTGCTTGTTAACGGGTCTAGGAATGGGTCTTTGGTGGTTGGAGACACAGTTCATATGCCTTACCCCTCACCCCTCCCTCTGCTGTCTGTTGGGATCTGGCCCCATCAACACCAAACATCCAAACATGCCACCGGGAGCGCCACCGTGACGCATGAATGTCCTGCAGAGTTTGGGAAAAACAGAGCACACGTGCAGTTTTCCAGTCATTGCTCAGCATGGGACAACCCAACGGCAGAAATATTTATGTTATGATGCTTGTCATTAGACGGGTAGACCTAAAGTCCATCTGCTGTGACCTTTATTTTCTTTTAATCCAAGAAAAACAACAGACACATACCAATTCAAGCATCTCAGGACAAGTGCTACAAATCTGTCCTCATGCAATGACTCATTTTTTGATTTCTTCAAGCTTTGAGGCAGATGCGGCAACACTCACCAAATTAGTCAGCCCTATTCCTATTTAATTCTACAAGTTGCAGTGTCTCTAAGTAAATGATCCAATATATTTGAGCATTTCCATCATTTTCGTGACTCAGCAGGTTCAGGAAACAGTTTCTTAAAGGGGTTGCTAGAGCATATCCCAAAAAGTGTTGGGTGGGTCACCAGTGCATTGGAGGGTAACTAAACCACAGACTCACATTCATTTCGAGGGACACTTTAGAATAATCTAGTAATGAATGAAGCACGTATTAGGACTGTGGGAGGAAACACGTATGCATGAGGAGAACATGCAAACTCCACACAGAAAGGACCCGGTCAGGATTTGCACCAGGGCATTCTCACTGTAAGTTGAGAGTGCCAACTAGGGGTGTAGGAAAATATTGCCTGCGATACATCATTTATTGTACTTGTATCAATTAAAAAAAGGCAGTTAAGACAATATTTAATTATTTAAAAGCAAAAATGTAGTTCAGTTCAGTGTTTTCTAAGTTATACTCTTCAGAAAATAGTAAAATATTGTCTCTGGTACTATCTTGGGTCATATTGTGATGTGAGCTCTTGCCAATACACCCCCTTAGTGCTAACCTCTACACCACCATAGTATTTTTACTCATTAGTTCAATTTTCTGAGCTCAAACACATAGATCTCTGTGTTTTGAAATGGGTTCAATGGTAAAAAAACTTGTAAGGAGACAAATTTTCCCTTTTTATCACACGCACTTATCAGTTCATGAAACATTGCTCAGGTGAAACAATGCCAAATTTACCAGAGGATTTACCATCTGTGGTAAATTTGGCAATAGGCATGTATCCTGTCATACCAATCCCATTCACAGCAATCCCTATCAAGTTCTTGAAGGCAGTAAGCGTTGGTCAGCGTTGACGTAATTTCCCTAAAAATCTAAAGATCAATGCCTGAACGGCAGCATACAGCTGAGCTAGTCACAGGTGTTACATCCACCACTTTCAGTAGATGGTGGACCATCTTCTAATCCTGACTGTCTTGTTCCAACTGCCTTCAACTCACTAGAGCCAAAGGGCTGTTTGGCAGCTTCTTTTGGGCATCAGGGCAAATACTTCAGCCTTCTTTGTTACATCCTTGTAGCATGGACAGAGTTCAGGCCAGGGATGACATGCCAGACCCATTCCTCACCAATGCAGGGGTCCAGCAAGAGAGAGAGGCTGCATCAAACTTCATGAGTTTTGCATTCAACCACCGGTACGAGACCTCTATGATAATCACTGAGCTTCTGTGGCTCCACACAGACGAGCTTCAACTATGGGCGTCCCGGTCAGACAAAGATTCAATCTCTGACATCCTGCCAAAACCACAGCTGGTTATCTGCGTCAACAATACTCAGATCAAGGTCAATAACAAGTTTTTAGTCCTCCAAAAACAACTATGGGGTTTTCTGTGGGTCCATAATTTGTTATTAAGGTTGCAAAGATGTTACAGGGAATTAAACACATGCTATCCAACTTTGCTGGTCCCTTATGTCCTTTAATGCTTCTCTGTAGCTCTTCAGCTGCGTGACTTTCATGTAATAAATCTAAAGTTGCTTCAACTAAAGAAAGACTTCTGAAACATTTTAAGATGAAAGCTGTCTTTGTGTAAACAGAAGTCAGCCCAGGAAGTATCTGTGTACATCTTCCACAAATCTAAAAGATCTGTGGTTTCCGCTGGATCTTTTAGATTTGTGGAAGATGTACACAAATACGTCAGCACATTGGTATTGATATTTTTAAATAGTCCTTTATTTCTTAAAGCATAGAATTCGTCTACATTTGTTTCCATGTGTCTTAGAAACCCTCTCGCTTTAACCCTTTAGAACTCTTGAGCTTTAGCTCCAGCATTTCCATTCTATTAATAACCGTAACACTTCAACTGTCGTAAACGTAATCCCAACGGATTCTGAAGTGGAGAACAGCCGCTATGCGCTGTTAAGCAACACTTTTCAGTTGTGAAGTGTTTACAGACTCAAATCATTTGATTCTGTCGTGGAGAGAAGCGGCTTCTTGAACTTAAAGTGTTGCATAATGGCATAAAGTAAAAATATAAAGTGTCTGATTTACATTACTTGCGTAAACTGTCAAAAAGATATTATGGGTGCTCTTTTTAAAGTTACACAGTCAAATATTAACAGCAATAATTTTGTTTATTTACCCTTTTATAGGACAAACAAAACAGGTTTCCTTTTTCAAATGCATGTTTTCACCATTTAACTTATAAATGTTACATTTAATTAATTATTTAGCAAACTAAATATTTTACTTAAAGTTAAGCATTTTATATGACCATATATTTTATTTTAATTTTTGTTTGCAAGCTAAATATTTAATTTAATAAAATAAACATTTAGATCACAAATTAAATATTTAGATCTGACTTACGTATTTATTTGCCAAACTGAACATTTATAGCTTTGTGACTTAATATTTATTTGTTTAATAAATATTGAACTCCATCTGAGTGGCTCTTTGTTCCAGCAGAGGCTGGACCGACAGGTCCTAAAAGTGTAGCAATGCCCCGAGAAGAAGCCTATTTACAAAAGAATAGCCGTTAAAATGTCAAAATCCTGCTTTGATTTTGGTAGTCCTAAATTTGGAACAAAATATTTAGCTCCAAAACTAAATTTAGATTTATATGATATCTAAATATTTAATCAGTAAACTAAATATTTGGTGTTAGCAGCTTAGCCTGTCCGCCTTTATTGTGTTGATTATGTTGTGAGGAACTAGGGTTGATATGGATGCGACACAACAACAAAAATAGGCAATGCTCTGTGTGATGATAGGTAGACGTGGGAATTTGTGCATAAACCCAAAATAGAGGTTCTGCCCTGCGGCTGCTCTAGAACTGGTGAAACCAGAATTACAGATTTTTGGGCTGTATGGACAATTGTGTTCAAGTGGAAAACAAAAGGCTACTATCCCTGTTAAAGTGCAACGGTGTCCCGTTTCAATCTGTTACCAATACAGTTTGGACCGGACCGGGGGTAACAGGGGGTTACCGACTATGGTCCGAAGCCTAAAGCTGGGGTTTGTTCAGGGATACACTGTTGTTGTCTAGCTGGGCTAACCAAAGAAGAAGGATAAAACAGCGTAACTTGCACTGCCTGAGAGAGGAAAATGGCAGTAGGGATAACAAGGAGCGCAGCCGCAAATGTCAGCACAAACCCTTTTCTGTTGGAGATAGCGGAAGCTGACTGTTCCCAGGGGAACGTAAATGTTCTAAAAGATATAAACAAGGGAGAGATGATTGATTGTGTCACGGGTATGGAGCTATATAACCCCTGCCAATGAACAAGATCACGTGGATGTTGTTTTCCTCCTCAAAAAGTACAACCATGGGCCCTGGATGTCCTCCTCTGCTAAGTCACCATTTGCAGATCCATCCACCCCCACTGCTACTTGCTGGTTTGCTAAACTCCACATCTCTTCACGTAACGACTGGCATGCTAGGAACAATCCTCAAGTTTCCATCAGACCTCCATCACCTGGCTTCATTCCGCAAATATTGCTGTCTTTCACTGCCCAGAAAAACAAATTGGCTCCATCCAGTGTTCACTGGTCACCCAAAGTTGTAACTGGGCCATCAAACGATGGGGCAGAACTCATGTGAAATTCCAGTTACAGGCAGTGGCCCTGAAGCACAAATCACACCAACAAATCACTCGAAACAAAAGCACATTATAGATCACAACAACGATTATAAAGGCAAAGCAAATGATGAAAACAAACGACATTACACTTTAGAAATTAAAACGTGTGGCTGCATGTGGCGCAGTGGTTAAAAAAAACGTGAAAGGTAGGTGCTATAAGACATCGCTGGTTGGATGATGATGTGAGTTCTGAAGATGGAAAGCAGAAGAATTTTTTGCCTGAACTCTGGTAAAGAGCTGACGTTTGCATATGTGGCCAGGCGCTTAAAGAAAAATATTCCGTCAAAAGACATCGCCCTGCCAAATAACTTCCAATTGAAAAGGTGAACAAATGTCATCCTTCAACCAGTGATGTCTCACCTTTTCCTATTTCTTATTTTATTTTATTGTTTAACATTTCATTTGGATTTTCAGAAATGATCGTTGTTTCTTTTTATCTTGTTTTCCTTTTTTGAAATAGTGCTTTTTTTTTTTTGGAAGTATGTTTTGGTTTTTTGAATTTGGTTTTGATTTCTAAAATGTAAAATTCCTTTTTTAGTATTTTCTTTTGCTTTTTTCATTGATGTTGTGATCTTTAAAGTGTTTTCGTTTTCAGTGATTTGTTGAGGTGATTTGAACTTTAGTACGGTGGCCCTGAAGTGCAAACCATTCAACAAATCACTCGATACAAAAACATTTTAAAGATAACAGCAACAATTTAAAAAGCAGTATTACATTTTAGAAAACAAAAAAAAATTTCAGAAACCAAAACTTACAAAACAAAAAAGAAAAACATTTCAGAAAACAAAATTCATTTCCAGAAAAAAAAAAAAAAAATTAAAAAATGAAAACATTTTAGAAAACAAAATTAATTTCCAGAAAACAAAATGAAATACAAAAAAATGAAAACATTTCAGAAAAAAAAGAAATATTAAAAAATAAAAAACATTTCAGAAAAAAATGAAATATTAAAAAATGAAAAACATTTCAGAACACAGAATTAATTTCCAGAAAACAAAACGAAATCTTCAAAAATGAAAAACATTTCCAAACCGGAAGAGGCAGGTACTATGGGACGACGCTGATTGGATGTTTGTCAATCATTTGAACTGAAAAGTATTTTAAAAGATTTTATTGTCCAAACAACAATGTACTATAATAATCCACGTATTTCCCATTTATATATCAAATAAAAAATGCAGCAAACTGATAATGAAGGTTTAAATTATTTTTTTAATATTTCGTCTGAAGCAGAAGGGTCACCCGGAAGTAGTTTGTGTGGATGACGTCCGTTCTGCAGGTAAACAATGAAAGGGAAGGACGATAAAACGTTAACTTAAACGTTAATCTTTGAATATTTAATGGATGTGATGACAGAACGCACCTAGAAATATCAGCACCAACCAGGTTTACAGATGTTTCAAAATGTTAGAGGATTCTGTCTGAAGCAGCAGCTGCTAAGAAACTGGTGTTAGACGGCGGACATCAGGAAATGCAGTCCCACCATCCACAGTTAAGGTATGGAGGCACATTTGTTTGATCTAATTAATGCAGCGTTAAACGTGATTTCTAGGTGGGTGTTCATACGTTAATGACAGGTTACCTCATCAGCTGGAGAGGGGGGGTCACGTGGGCAGGATTCTCAGACAGGTGTACCAGCCGCATAAATCAGCAAAGCTGTCAGGTAAACTGCAGCAGTTTGTGTCTCAGAATAACATTTATGAATGCTTCTTATTCACACTATTAAGATCTGTGACTTTAGAGAGTCAGTGCACAGAAACATGACAGTAAATGACTGGATGTGCTCATCATCAGACACGTCCAGGTCTGTAACTAACGGTGGCAAAGTCTGTAGTCTAAAAAAAAACATTTTAGTCTTTCAGGCAGAGGAGGAATACCAAATTGTTTTAGAATGTATTTTTATAAGACTGAAATAATATATTTTATTCTGAGTTTGGTGTTTTGACCCCTCCCTAATGAATTTCTTGTTTAACCTATTTTCTCCTCATTTTGATGAACTCAACTTTTTCCTGAATGAAAGATGAACGGCAGCTGATGTTTTCCTGTCAGGGATTTTTAATTTATTAGTTTATTTCTGTCAGGGATGTCAATGGAGCTGGAGTCCAGTGCAGAGGAAGCTGCAAGCATGTACGAGCAGGAACTGGCGTCCCTTACCTGTGCATCTTCCTCTGGATGTGATGCTGAACAGTAATGTGGACAAAACTTCCCTGACATGACTCTTTTTGATATAGTTGTTAAGCACAAACAGACTTTACCCAGATGCATTTTTTCCTCTAATAAATGTGACTGACAGGTACGCTGAGTAAATGCTGAATGTAAACGTAACATTTGATTGACTGCATGAAGAAGCCCATAAAGGAAAATCCACAACTGTTTCTTTGTTTCTGTTATTGAATAACGTATTCATGTTAAGTTTTCAATAAATATACTGCATTGCTATGAAACAAATTTGTTTATTTTTATATCCATATTACAATCCTCACATCAGCATTCAGTTTTATCATTGACAAAGAAACATTTCTAAACAACGGCTTTCAAAATCAAACATCAACTTTGTTAATAAAGCTTTAAAACCAAAAATGGTAAACATGGAAAAACAATATGAACACCACACAAACCCTTGTGTGGTGTTCATATTGTTGTTACTCAGCCAGTGTTCGTGGGTCTGGTGGACCCGTTGCATGTTGTGGTTTTTAACGCCTCACAATCAAACACTTTGATGTTAAAATACTCGACAGATGTTTACCTCATCCAATTACAATAAGCATATTTGGTTAATATTTGCCCTTTACCCTTGTTAGATCACATTCACAACTCATTATTTAAAACGTGATAAAGAAAATCAATTAAAATCAAGATATGAGTGGAAACAAATTTTCAAGTGAAGCAAGGGTTTTCAAAACTACTGACTTTTATTTATTTGAACACAGAAACTGAACCCATTCAGGTGCGCAACACAAGCTGAACACAGAGTAAACCTATTAGTCAAGACAACACATCAGCCCCATTGAACACATGGCCTTTTAGCCACTAGCCTATAAAACACATGGTCCTGGCTGCTGACGGCCTGGTCCTGTGGATGGGTGCTGATGGCTTCGTTTTATAACTGGCTGATGCTCAATCTGAATGGTAAATTGTAAATGGCATATACTTATATAGCGCCTTTCTTCCTACAAGGACAAAGCCCTTTACAGTCACAGACCCATTCACCCATTCACACACACATTCACACACTGGTGGCGGCTCCACTGCCAAACACAGGCGCCCGCCTACCACCAGAGCCAAGGTGGGGTTCAGTGTCTTGCCCAAGGACACTTCGATGTGCAAGGCGGGAATCAAACCTGCAATATTACGATCATGGGTCGACCGCCCTACCGCTGCACCACGGCCGCCCCAATCTAATCATCTTCTTCAGAGTCACTGTCAGACTCTGAATTTTCAGAAATGTGATCCTCTAATTCAGAAACCTCCTCTTCTGAATCGTCTCCCTCTACATCATCATCAAAAACGTCTCTCTCTTCTAAAATCAATTCCAGGGCCCTCTGCGCAGAAAGTCTTTTGGCCATTTTGATCAGTTGTGATAAGAAACCACACTGGCAAAGCTATATTTATAGTGTCCCGCCTCCAATTTGTAGCCGATAAAGATTGAGATATTAAAGATTCCCGCAAGAAAGTCAAATGGTCAAATGTGCGGGAGAACGAGAGCAAACAGAGTTGATGCTTGAATTATTCAAACAATTTTGCAACCTTGTGCGGGAAACGCATGTGCAGAAACAGAACTCACATTTACAGTGAATGTTTCTCTCTCGGCCACTCTCTCTCTCTCTTTCTCACTGGTCACACACACACACACACACACACACAGCAGGCCCAGACAGATGGAGGACAGAGTATATGTACATAAAACATCAATTTCCACACTTCTATTAGCCCCGGGTCCAGTGGACCCGAACATCTTATATGTAATAGAAATGTGTTGGGGGGGTATACGGTGTGTGGTCATTAAAAATGTATCCTGATATATGTTCTTCACAGAAAATGAGCCAAGGCCAGTGAGTCTGAGTTTGAAAAATTAATTAATTGTATCATTTTTCTTTTGATAAAAAATGAAAACGGGTCCCACAGACCCGAACACCACATAAGGGTTTTAAAGGAACATTAAGTTGTTTGGAGTTGTACAAGTGTTTGATGCGATTCCTCATAGATGTGATTTCCAGATTATCAGCCCGACGCTAAAGCCAGGAATTGTGCTTCGTCTTTCACTCCCCACTGCATCATTTACAACTAATCAGGCTAATGCAGCAGGTTAAAGACTTTTTTTTAAAGGACCTGCAATTTAAAAAAAAAAAAATTAGATATTAAGGTTAAATAATATTTATTGATTACATTGCACATAAATCATGGTGACTTGCCTGTACACTGCACAATGATATGAATGACTTTAGTCTTTTTGTATTCCCATGATCATGTAGAGCTGCCATCTGTTCTTCTGCAGCACAAACCTTTCTGGAACTTCGCTTTGAGAAACTTCACCTGCAGAAATATCACATGTTAATTCAATTAAGTATTTTATAAACTTTTAAAGTTCATTTTTAAGTGTCAGTATATGTATGGTTCAAAAATATACAATGCACTTCAATATTATTTCCCATAATAACTTGTTTACTGATTTCAATCTTAAAGTCGATTTTTTAGCAACACTGATGCCATATAATTACTATAATTACTGTATAAATCACAGAATCAGGCTGGCTCTGAGCTTTTTCTCTCATGTTGTCACCGAAAACGGGAACGGCTATCATGTGAAGACGGTTCGTCTCCATCGGGATCCTTTTGCGCATGCGCAAGATAAAAAAAAATTATCTTTTCAAAGCAGAACTTTAATTAACATCCTAAAATTAACATCCTTAGAGACATGTGACTGACAAAAAAAAAGATCACAGAATTGATTCTTACCTGAAGATGATTGACAGCATGAACCTCGCAGTCGTAGACATTAGCGCACAGCGTACATAGTAAAAAGGCTCACAAACTACTTCCGGGTGATCGTGTGTCAGGGGAGATGTTTAAAAAAGAAGTTCATAAACAGTTTGCTACTTTTTTTATTTGATAAATAAATGGGAAATACGTGGATTATTATAGTACATTGTTGTTTGGACGACAAAATCCGGCATCGCTTCATTTAAAATACTGTTCAGTTCAAATGATTGACAAACATCATCATCCAATCAGCGTCGTCCCATAGTACCTGCCTCTTCCGGTTTGGAAATGTTTTTCATTTTTGAAGATTTCGTTTTGTTTTCTGGAAATTAATTCTGTGTTCTGAAATGTTTTTCATTTTTTAATATTTCATTTTTTTCTGAAATGTTTTCATTTTTAATATTTCATTTTTTTCCCCTGGAAATGAATTTTGTTTTCTGAAATGTTTTTTTCCTTTTTTTCTTTTTTTTTAAAGTTTTGGTTTCTGAAATTTTGTTTTGTTTTCTAGAATGTAAAGCTGCTTTTTAACATTAGTTTTAAAAAAAAATGTTTTAATTGTTGTTGTGATCTTAAAAATGTTTTTGTATCGAGTGATTTGTTGAATGGTTTGCACTTCAGGGCCACCGTACATCCAAAAACCACAAAAATGATCAAGCTGCTTAAAGAACTCCACTTCCTTAAAAGCAGGCCTCAGGTGAGGGTTCAGCGGGGCCAACAAGGCTTATCTTTCATTTGACGACCTTCAACGACCTTGTAGCTTCCCAAAAAATCTATTTCCAGTTGCTTTGACTTGGGGTAGTCTTGTAATGACTTGGACTTGGTTGAAGCATAAAACCAGCGATCCATTCACATACTCATAAAGTATACTTGCCAAAGGCAATAATGCACAGAAGAAAACTGGTCATACGTGAATATACGTGGAAAAAGTGAGAAAAGCTGTGGTCTTTGCATTAATTTTCTACAGATTTATCACAAACAAACTACATTAAACCACGGAAGGAGTAAGAGTAAACCATGCAAAGAACATGTAAACCAACATAGCGGGATTATTGGGCTGTTTATGTGCAAATTATTAGTGATCCATGCATCAATTCCATATTTTGATATGTGTGCTGTATATATGTGTGATGAACGGTGTATCAAAGTTATACATCGGTGGCACATGCGTGAAAAGTCAGTTAGACACAAGTGGAACGGTCGCGGAAAGCTACATATTTGCGTATGCATCTCATGAAATAGAGCACAGTCGTGTGAATTTTTTTTTTGAACAGAATTCACGTAAAAACCCGTCGGCCGAAACCCTCAATGGACACCTGCGCACATTTACGAATGCAAGAAACACTTACGTATATCAAGCATGTATTACGTATTACAGCCTTTTTCTCTCTGCTGCTTTAACAGCTGAGGTCTGTCAAAACACTGCAGTCAACCAGGAAAATCAAAGAAATCCTCAACAAGTTTTCCCACAGTTACTGAGATCACTGATGCTGGTTTATTTAACGTTCTGTTGCTGTTCCCGGCTTCTGAAAAGGTCAGCCACTCGACAAGAGTGTGTTATGAAGGTTTAAGTGGGGTGAAGTGATGGTTGGAGCGGCTCGCATTTCCTGTACGGCTAAGGTCTTTCTGCAGACTGAGAGTGAGAGAATTCAGAGCAAATATGGTGATTTGTCTCATCCTGCATTAACCAGACTGAAGTGTGCGTGTATGTTGGAAGCACTGTGAGGTTATTTAAGTGAGTCCAGTGCCTGTACTCGTGTCCCATTGCGTATCTTAGTGATCTGCATGAAGATAATTATAGTCACCAGCATGAATAGAATTCTTTAATTCAAGTTGCTGTAGCACCAAAACAGAAACCCCACTTAAAGTGTTTGGAAACAGACATTTAGATAGATAGATAGATAGATAGATAGACTTTAATAATCCCGAAGGAAATTGTAAGTGGCCAGCTGCCCATACTTAAAAACACAATCATTCCTAAAACAGATAAAAACACAATAAATATATTAAAATATAAAAGGATAAAAAGAATAAAAGCAAGTATAAACAATTCCTAAAAACATGTCATGTTTCCCAGAAATTTGAGCTTTAAATGAGACTATCTTTCTTTGTGAAGAAGCAGAGTTGGACCTTATAACTAAAGAGATGTGATGTTTACAGTCAACATAAAATGATCTGGTTAGTTTTGTTGGACAGAGTTGGGTTTTTTTCTTTTGTCCGTGTGGTTAAATTTACTCTCACAGCCAACAGGCAGTCCAGTTGTTGTTGTCCGTGAGGAACTAAGCTTGTGGGGCCACAGGACAGACTGATGACATCGTGGACCATAAAAAAGATGGATAATGTGTAAAAACCAAACCCACAGGTTTGGCTTGGATCCATTTGAAGCAAACTTGGCTTTTCTCCAAATGGGCGGGACACATTTAGGCTGCTTGAACAAAACCAGTTTGTATTTTCCAAAGTTGAGGTCAGAACTGTGATGTGTCAGTCAAAATGCAGAGCCAAATACACTCTATTACCATTGAATGCAATCAGAGAGACTCAAATGGTTGTAGGAACCATTGACTGCATATGAACTGGACAGAGTGACGCCCCCCCCCCTCTGGTGTTCCAAACAGGAAGAAGCCAAAATCCCATAGACACCTATAGAGAAGTGAACAGCTATTGCTCAGTCAATTTACTGGTAAGAAGAGCCATTCTTGCTCTGATATCAATGTTAACAAGTTCATGATAATCCTCACTTTTTTTCACGATATTTTTGCCGTAGTTCAAGTTATTCAACCAACTGACCAATCAGAGGCCTCAATATTTGATTGACAGATTCTCCTGGGCCCGCTTTGAAGGGGTAGGGGTGTGGCCTTCCCACAAGCTCACTCCTGATTAGTGAGAGTTGCCATGGAAACAAACCTTCACTACTCAACTCATAGTTCACGTTAGAGTGCGTTTGCGATTTTGTACTGCTGTCCAAATCTACAATTCCAATATCCCCAGTTATTTCCCAGGAGTCTCTGAGAAAAAAAACAGTGTCCATCGATGCTCTTTAGAGTGGCGAATATAGACCACAATGCAGTGCGTTTGAACAGTTCTTGCAAAGAAAGCATATTTAAATGTATTTTTAAAATAAAATATCCATTTTTTTTATCTTTAGAGCACGGTGGATTCATAAATGATTGTCGCAAAACACTCATTAATGAGATTTTCACTGAAATCGATGACGTCACATTTGCTGTTGAAAATAAAAAGAAAAAAAAGTAGTGAGCCTGGTGTCAAACAATTTGATTACACTTTACCTTAAGATTCCTTAACAAGCTTTGTTAATGTATTAACAACATTATAATCGAATTTTTACGATGTAAGTTAGACATTTATTAGTACAATAAGTCTAATAAGGTTAATTAAATTACTTAGTTAACACATTTACAAGCATTATTATTAGGATGTTTTTCAGATGCTAATGATGCATTTATTGGTATTATAGATGCCTTACAAATGTGTCAGTGTTAATAAGCTTAATAAGATTTATTAACAACCTTTGATAACAAATTAAGAAGTATTATTCTTGTTTAGGGTTCTAGTAAGACATTTATTTGCATTATAGATGCCTCACACAAGCCTAAGTGTACGTAAGCTTAATACGTTTTATTAACTAACCTAACAAATTAATAGGCTTTATTAATGTGTAAGATGTTAGTAAGATATTTATTAGCATTATAGATGTCTTGCAAATACCTGAAAGTGTTGATAAGATTCATTAACATCTAAAGTCAGACCATTGCCTTCAAAATCCACGGTCACTCTTTCCAGTCCTCTTATACACTGAATGCTAGGAGCATGAACCACAAGAAGGTTTCAGCTGTTAAATTATTCGTTTTTACTTTGAATGGAATGCAGAATGACTTATGCAGCCCCCCCTTAGTGGTAACCCATTGAACTGACCCAGCTTCAGTCACTCATGCTTTTGTCCCAGCTTCAAACTGGAAGTCAAAATCTGCCCGTGTGTCTGACCTTGTCTAAAGACATGTGACCCTCTGTGATCAGGTAAAACGAGCTCTGAAACACAGAGATGATTAGAGATCAGAAAAGCAAGAACAAGGCACAGACTGTAAAGGAAATAAAGGTGTACTGTTTCATAAACTGAATTTGTCATTTATTTTAGTTTGGGTTGCTGGTTTCAACTGTAGTATCTCTAAATCCTTCCCTGTTTGCTGCATGTTTGGCCCAGCATGTCCTCTTGCTGTGTCACTCCTCGTGAGCGTCTGCACAAACAAGGATTTATCTGATGGAGTCACGCGGCGGCTATTTTCACAAACTGAGTTGTACTAATTCCCCAGACAGAGTTCAGCCCCAAACGGGTGGGTGTGAGGCCGCCTCCGTACTTTTCCATCAGGCGGCTGGACAAATGATGCGGGGTTCTGGAAATTTCCTGAAGAGCCAGACTTATCGAGGGGAGAGGAGATGGAGGAGAGAAGAGGAGGAGCCGATGTCGGGGAGTGCAGAGATTTAATTTTACTGTGTCCTCTGAACGAAGTTCAAATCAATGCAAAAACTGTCCTGGATTTGACTGAAGGCCACATTCAGAGCGCACGCTCTCTACCTGGAAAATGAACTCACACCCCCCCCCCCCAGGGACTGCTGGTTAAAGGTGGATGTGTGTTTGCATACCTCAATGACAGCACGGTGTGGTGCATGCCCCCCCCCCCCCTGCAGGCACACGTGCAGCAACATGGCAGCGGAGAGCAGTTGTCTTTGTCAACTCAACAGACCCACACTCCTGTCCGCAAACGACACATGCCGCACACAGGTACACAAACGCAGCATAAATGGGCCCTCAGTGTCAGAGGAGGAAGGAAAGAAGAGTTTCGCTCCAGCTAGGGGGGGCAAAGATGTGACGCACACAGCGTAGGGCGTTCCTGACGAGTGCTGACCTCACGAGGCAGCAGGGCTGCTCTGACAGGAAGCTTTTTTTTTTACAAAGACTACTTGAAAACTACGTCGGAGTTTAAAAAAAAAAAAGTTAAATTATGAGATTAAAGCCGTAAATTTACACAAAAAACTCGTAAATTTACGAGTTTAAAGTTGAAGTTAGCATACAGAGCAGCAGCAGAGCAGACCAACTAAACTCATTGGAGCAGGTTTAGCTGAATGTTTGTTGATAACGTTTGGAAGCTCATTTGTTTGATTTATGATTCATTAATATTTTATTTGTTGATTAGTGGTTTGCAGGATCTCTGTAGCCGTTGATGAAGATGTCGGTGTCCCTGGAGATGTCCACTTGAATCCTTTATTCATCCATTAAAGACCAGGGGCCTCATTTATAAACGAGAAGGCGTACGCCACTCTCTACGCAATAGTTGAGATTTGTAAAAAGCAAACTTGACGGGAAAATGTGTGGTTCCTTCACGCAAGCTCTGACCCAGGCGTAAGCACAAAAACGGGTGAAATGAGAAACGGAGACACCGTCGGCAGATGGAAGAAACACGTGAAAGTGAAAATGACAATCCTGCCTTTCATAAATAACATGAAGACTTCACAAAGCAAGTCTCACAATAGCAGCTACACAAACACCTGTTTGATCGATCAGCAGTGAAACAAACAAAGAAAATCAAACGAAAACTACAACAGAAATTCAAATGAACACATATTTGCAGAAAGAAAAGTGAAATATGTTCTGCAATATTGGCATGTAGTGCAATTCATCCTCATGAATAATATAGTTAACAGAACGAAATAATGTACAAAACTGACATTCTCGTCAGTGTGTCCGTCTGGCGGAGCGGATGGACGGACAGACGTATTAATTGTCCACTGTGGAAAGTTGTTTTCATAGTAAAACATTTCTTCATAAGCTATGGAATTATGGTATTCATGCATATGCCTTTAGTTTGTTTTATTTTTGATAAAACAATGTATGGCGTATGTCTCAACCATTCAGAAAGCAACAAGAAATTACATTTGCGCGGAACAATTTCCCATTTCCACGTGGATTATTACCGACATCTGTAGCTTGTCAGATGTAATTAAATGGAGGGAAATAAAATGCCCCATCACAATGCGTAATGACGCACAATGGCTGATCTTGCGCTCTTAGAAGATGTGGCAAATGGAAGAATTCGGAGTGAACGCATCTTTAGACATCAAGAAGACTTGCTGGCAAACGAGGACGAGTGGCTTATGAGCCGGTTCCCACTTCCTTGAGTTGTCCTTTTGGACCTCTGCGGGCTTTTGGGCCCGGCGTTACAGAGGAGCACTCGGAGGAACCACGCGTGTCACCCGGTGCAGCATCTGGCGCTCCCAGGCCCCAGATCTCTACGTCTGTGTGACGCTCTTCTTGACATTTTCAACGTTCTTCTGCTCATCTAACAGACTATTTTCATTCCTCTTTGTTGTTTTATGTTGAAATGGGACGTTTCATCTGGAGGAGGGGGGTTATGTAACTGTTTTTGGAGTTCTGCACATTGACAGGTTCATGACGTAATGAGACAAATGGACTTCTGAGTATGTGAATGAACAGGAGAATAAAGTAAAGGTCCTCTACCCCCAAACGTGTCTCTGAGCTCCTTATTTTACAGATGACACTCCGCTTTACCGACACCAAACCCCAGAAAGACGACTACACTGACAGTAATCTGGTTTTTCGTCAAAAAATTCAGAATTTCTCTGTTTTTTGAAAAACCTATCTGGAAATAAAGCTTCACAAAAGACTCCACATCTGTTATCTTCAAGCTAGGCTCGATAAACAGACAACGTTGGTGTTTTCTACTTAATTAATTAAATTTGCGACTTCAACCCTTGTGCTATCTTAGATGACCCCACCCTTACATTGACGTGTTCTCCCTACCATGACAAAGGTGGATAAAGGTGGAAAGATTTCATGTAATCCATGGACACCAGTGAAGATCACAAATCATTGAAGAAAAAAAGGTTCAGAGCACTGTCTAGTGGGTCTAGATGACCCAACTACCAATGTTAAAGTGCCTAGGATAGCACAAGGGATAAAGTCGTAGTTTGAAAAAGATTCTATAGTAGTAAACAAAAATCATTTCTTGTTTTTCTGTTGTGTTTAGTACAGATTTAAAGCTCAGATTTAAAAACTGTGGTATGTTGGCTTTCTACTCAGAAGCATTTTCCAGAGTTTTTGATCATTTTTGGCTGATTCAGGTAGTGTGTCTGTTTTGGGAATGTTGTAAATTCAGTCGAACTCTGGCACAGTGCAAACATGTGATGCTCAGTCCCCCGAGAATTAAGGTCTTTGGTCCAAACCAGGAACACGCATGAAGCTACGTTCACACCACCAGCCAAGGCAACACGTGTTCAAGCGACCACTTCCAATGAAAAGTCGATGTGAACGCACGCATTTTCTGATTCTGCGTTCAAAACTTAACAAATTACAAAAGCCGTGGTTGGTCTGTGCTGGTCTGAGTCTAAACTTCTATGGCAACCGCTCTCTCCAATCAGGAGGGGTGCATGTTGGAAGGCCACACCCCTTTCACTGAAAGCTGGCTTAAGGGAATCTGTCAATCAAACGTTTCAAAACGTTTGGCGCGAGGCCGACTACTTTTAGTGAGGACTCTGATTGGGCTGTTTATAATTTGAACTACAGATGGAAATGTAATGAAAATGTAGGATTAGCAAGAACACATTAATAAAAGGTAGCAGAGAAAAAAAATGGTGATTCTGACAAACAGAACATAAACAGCCAAATGGTTTTTCTTTAACGCAACGTGACTGAATACGGTGGCCGACAGGGCTCACACTACATACAAAATAAAACAATGCAATGGCATTACCCGCAACACGACGACATAAACCACAGCACAACGGAAAAAGAATTCTGTTTCAAACTATTCGGTATGACGGAGTTTTAGGGCCACCAAAAAAAAAGTAAAATTACAAGATTTTAAACGTTAAATTTACGAGAGAAAAAAACTCGTAATTTTACGAGATTAAACTGAAAGTGAGCATACAGAGCAGCAGCAAGTGAACGCCACACAGCAGTAGAGCAGAGCGACTAAACTTAATTAAACAGGTGAGCTGAATGTTTATTGATAACGTTACAAATGTTTGGAAGCTCATTTGCTTGATTTACTATTTATTAATGTTTTATTTATTGATGGGTGGTTTGCAGGATCACTGCAGCCGTTGATGAAGACATCGGTGTCCCTGCAGATGTCCACTTTAATCCTTTCTTCCTCCACTAAAGACCAGATCTCTACGTCTGTGTGATGCCTTCGTCTGAGGAGGAGCACCTGGGATAGTAAACGTTCCTCTGCTAATATAACAGACTATTTTCATTTCTCTTTGTTGTTTTATGTTGAAACGGGACGTTTCATCTGCAGGAGGGGGCGTATGGAACACTGTTTACTTCCGCATTTCTGTTCGGATGACAGGTTGATGCTGTAAGATGACAAATGAACGTCAGGTTATGTGAATGAACAGGAAAATAAAGGCTCCAGTGGTCCTCTACACCCAAACGTGGCTCTGAGCTCCTTATTTTACAGATGACACTCCACTTTACTGACACTGAACCCCGGAAAGACGGCTCCACTGACAATAATCTGGTTTTGAGTAGTAAAAATGTTCAGAATCTCTTTGTCTTTTAAAACGTATCCTGAAATAAAGCTTCACAAAAGGCTCCACATATTTCATCTTCAAGCTAGGCTCAGATAAACGGAAAACTTTGGTGTTTTTTCCTCTTTAATCTATGACTTTTTTCTCGTAAATTTACGAGATTTTAAGTCGTAAATTTATGAGATAAAAACTTGTAAATGTACGAATTTTTTTCTTGTAAATTTACGACTTAAAAGTCGTAATTAAAAATTGCGTTGATTCTTTTGTGTGTAGTGTGAGCCCTGTCGGCCACCGTAGATGAAGGACAGAAGGTTCAGTATCATCAAACCATTTATCTCCACCAGACTTCCGTCTGGCTTAATGTATTTCACATTTTTACGTAGGTTTGCCAACTTTGTCATTTCAACACAACATTGTTTGCTAAATCAGCAAAACCTTTCTGCATTTGTGTGTTTTCTTCAGCTGCGGTGTTACTCTGTGTCTATCAAGGAGCAACTTCACTCCTTATGGCTCCATCTTTGTCCATATATCACTTTATGACCTTTACAGCTGATCATTCCCACAATTCTTAGCTATGGTTGTTTAAAATTTTCTTTTTTATATCTTACTAAACCCATCTAAAATGATCAAGAACAACTGTGAAAGATGTGTGGTCCTCTAACAAGCTCACTCCTGACTGGTGAGAGTGGTTGCCATAGAAACATTAATGCAGACCGTTTTAGACCAATCACTGCTCACTGACGCTTTCTGGCTCCAACATGGAAAAAGTGGCGACTGAATTGACTTCTTTTGGGTGGAGCGATGGATTTCTATGGGTGACTGGACATGTCTAAAGTACTCACAGGATCTCAGACCCCCCACCCACCTCCCCCAGTCATCTTCAAGGCTCTCGCAGGGGGGGGGGGGGGGGGGGAATGCCCCTTCCTGCTACGTAAAGCCGACCAAAAAAAAACATAGAGGTTCGTTCAGCATCGTTCACACCAACCGTCTGTGTGAACGGGGGGGGGAGGCCTTGAGGTCGTTTCCAGCCCGCAGCTCCTGGGTTAAACTGAAAATGACTTGGGTCAAAGAGGGAAGATGGAGAATGTGGCCAAACCAGCTTGTGTGGCGTTGCAGAACAACACGTTCTCATTGGTCCTGAGAGCCCGGCTGATGGAGCCATCTATTCTTCCAGCTAAGCTCTTATTTAAAGGCCATGTCTCCGGAGACATGACACCTTTTCTCCTTTTTCTTTGAAGCCCTTAAATACTGATCTGTTGTTTATGTTGGGTGCTTTTACACCTCTGGTTGCATCTTTAATTTTCTGCGACTGTGGTGAGTAGTTTGGCGAGATTCTCCTTTTGTCCACTTGAGGGCGCTCTTTCTCCAACAAACCATCAGATATGTCCTCTGCCTTGTGTTTTCATTTAGTCTAAAAGCTGGAGTTGAATTTAGAGGTTAGGAAAGCTTTGTAGGAAAATGTGTCTCTCTATTCGTAGAGCGATGAAGGCAGAGAGTCAGAATCATCTTAAAGCTGAATTCAGGAGAACAAAGATGTAACTGAAACCACTAAGTGTGTTTGTGTCTACACAAATGAGCAGCAAACAAAATAAGAAAAGTTGTTTCATTTGTCTGATGATGCTTGTTTTTTGTGGATTATTTAGCATTATTAAGCAATGAAAACATATTTTTAAAGGTTTGTTATTTTCAATTAAAATGGCTGCAAAATACGCAAATTGGCAACAAAAGAATTGAGAAAGTTTTTAAAAAGCCTGGTGTAGGAGGCCCATGAGGGCTCCTGTTTTCATGCCTTTAAGACGCTCTGTCAGTCACACAAATGCATGTTTGTTGGAACAGGAGCCAAACTAAACCTTACATTTCTCCAAAAAGTTCTCTGAGCAGATATGTTAATCATTTCCTATAAAAAGAGACAAATCCATCAAAAACATGAGGCTAAGGTAAAAAAATAAAACATTTTGTTTCTGTGATTTGAAAGTTTTAGCGAAGATTGCTAAGGACATTGCTGACGATGTAAACAGGAATGACAAAAAAAGCAAAGAAAGCTGAAAAATCACCAAGAAAATACAAAGTCGTCATCAAAGAAGCATTGATATGCAGAAGAAAGTACATAGACATGAACACATGTTCAATAAACATGTGTTTAACTGGATTATCTTCAGTAGACAGACAGTGGACAGAAAACTTATTTTTGGCACAAATGGGACCCCGTAGCGTCTGACCAATAGACTTTACACAGTTCATCCTAAGTTTGACCACAACTGAAGCAATCAATGATAGGTTGATCAATTAGTGATGATGTGTGTTTGACATTTTGGTTCCCATCTATGACAGACCGTTGTGTTTTGTTAGAGACCAAATATGGAGGAAGACTAATTTGGATCTTTATCTCACATAAAAATAACAAGACGCTCTGTGAGGTAAAGTACAGCAGGATTGCAGCTTTTTTGGACACTTTTTACCTTGAATTTGTCAGCAAAAGGAAAACTGAATATTAAATATCTGTATTTGTTGGTTACGGTAGTTCATTTGAATAGGACAGTGTGCATTAATGAACGGGCAATAACAGCATAAGGCTAAATTCTTTCTGTTGTGTTATGGCATGAAAACAGGAACTGCTTTAAACCAAATCCTGTGCAAACTTTAGTAGCTCAGTGAGTGAAGAAGTGCAAAGATGTACAAAACATGTATATATTTTTTACTCTACATGTTTTTGTTCTTTTATGTTTTTCAATCTATATTTATATATATTTTCTATTCAACCTTGACTTTTGTAATTCTTTAAATACCTGGAGAGCACCAAGATTTTTATTGTGTCTTAAGCTTCTTGTGCAACAATGACAATACAAGGAGTTTGGATTTCTGACAGACTATTTGATCAAATCTGCAATAAGTACAATTAAAAGAGAATATATGACAATTGATACCATTTGTATTTGTTAAGCCAATTAACAAAAAAGTTCAATTCCATTCACCCTATTTTGCAGCACTGAAGATCAAATTTCTACCAAACACAAACGCGACTTCATGGAAATCTTGTTAAAGATGCTGATAGTTTTACTTTACAAAAAAAGAAAAAAACTGGAAAAGCTTTTTAACATATTATGATCCTCACTTTTTTAATGCCCTTTTAAGGGGAAGTCTGAAAAAATGTCACGATTGAGAAATAAGTGGGTGGAGCTTCGTCTTCCTTTATAAAGGTATAGTGCTTATTGTCTGAGTTCATAAAGTGTTTACATAATAACCTATAGCTCCACTTCTTTGGCTTTAAGTTGAACTATACTCTGCAAATATTGGCAACTAAAGAATAAATAATATACTTTAAGGAAAGATGCACATATGATGCACCTAAGGGGGAGGAGCTACGTGGCAGTGATCCCCTTCCATGGTTGCCGCATGGATACAGGCTCCTCCCCTCTTGGTTTCCTTCAAACAATCTGATTTTTTGATGAATGAAATTATAAATAAATTAATAAATAAGATTCCAAATGTATGTGTTTATTATAGCCTGCAGCAGCATCACTGACTGCAAGGACCAGATTGTTTTCACTGTTGGAAAGATTTCTGCATCTTTGATCAAAAATTTGACCCCTGCCACATGTGTGAAAAGTCACTAAAATGTGCACACACCTAGGACCCGGCAAAAATGAATTTACACCATAGAAAACCACAACCCACCCATGACGATGACATCACAGCAATGTCATCACATTACATCATGATGACATCATTGTCAAGACATGATGTCATAACGTGATCTTATGTTTGACAATTATGTCATCTGTCACATCATGACATCATATTGCATGTCATGATGTCATAACGTGTCATATGACATCCTTGTCAGAAGTTCATAAATAGGAGTCATGTTTTCTGCCAGATTTAACTTTGAGATTCAAAGAGATCAGCTCTTGCAAGGATCTAAAGATTGTTTGGAAAATGTCTGGAAATCAGAGAAACCCCGCGACTAACCCAAACCAGGGATTCTACCGGCCTCACGGAAATCCTCACTTTGGGCAAAGAAACCACCGTGTCCAATTCAACCCGGAATATCCCCCCCCTGGAATGCACGCTCAACATGCACCAGTCCACGTCCCCCAAAGGAACCCTAGATGGGGACACAAAAACCCCCATGTCCCCTTCAACCCTGCATTTCCCCCTTCTGGCATGCGACCCCCACATCCACCAGTCCATGCCCCCCAAAGGAACCCTAGATGGGGACACAAAAACCCCCATGTCCCCTTCAACTGTGTTCCCCCACCCCAGAGAAGGAACCCCCCATATCCAGTTGAACTCCCTTCAGCCAATCAAAGTCCTCAACTGGAAATACAAGACAACCAGAATAATCATGAAAATGTGGCTGCCAGTGAGGACCAGGCATCTAAGGAGAATGTAGAGGACATTGAAAAAGAGATAACCGAGCTGAGAAATCAGCTGATGGAGAAAGACGCATATCTTTCTAAACTGAAGGAGGAAAAACGTGAAGCCCGGAGGGATCGCGGGGATAAGCTTCATAGACTCAATGTGAAAAACATAAAGCTAGTGAAAGAGGTCAAGTTTAGGACCCAGTGTGAACGTAAAGTGGTCACTCTGACAGAAGAACTGAAGGATCTCACTGAAGCTGCTGAAGCAAAGCAGCCAGAATGTGAGGAGAGAGAGAAAGAGGCTCATATCCAAGCATTGAACAAACTGGCACTGCTGAAGAAAGAGCTGCAGGAAAAAACCCTTTACAATCTGCAACTGGCACAAAGACTGAAACTTGAAGAGGATGCAGAGAAAGATCTGAAACACAAGATGGAAGAGATCCAAATCCCATTGGAGACTGCAGTCAATGGGATTTCAGGGAAACCTGCACAAAGTTTCTCTGCCAATGAAGTCCAGCTTCGTGTTGAAACACTAAACAAAGTGTCAGAACCAGAGGTGGTAAATAACCAGGTGGAGGCTGAGGAAACTGACATGTTCTCAGCACCTCAGGATTTAAATGGATGGCCACAAAACCATCTCTCTGAACCAGAAGTGGTCTGGGAACAGGCGGAGTATGAGAGAACTGACGCCATCATAGCCCCTCAGACTGAAAATGAAGAGCCACAAAATGCATCATCAGAACTACATGTGGTCTCAGAACAGGAGGAGGCTGAGGAAACGGACACCACCATCCTAGACTTTCTGGACACTGGTGAAGCTCAAGACCTCAGGATTTCTCAGGAAGAAGTCAGCCCCCCATCACCATCAGAGCCTGTTCCATCAATGGAGTCAGGACATGAGGACAGGGAAGAACCAGAAGCTTTGCCGTCTGAACAGACCAAAGCACAGAAACCATCACTGTGGAAGCGCTTCAAAAAGCTTTTTAAGCCACGCCACAGAAATCACAGAGACAAAGAAAACCAGGGTTAATGTGACAGAGAGTTTAATTTAGTTGTAGGAATAGTCTTTAAATTAAGATAAGGTTTAGTTTTAGTCACAATTTAGTCCTGTTGATTCTGTTAGTCTTAGTATAATTTTAGTCGACTGAATTAGAGTAGAGATTTAGTCGAAACAAATCTAGAGTCAAAGGTAAAGCGTTTATATGAAATATACTAAGTTATGAACAGATGAATAGCACTCAAAACTTTACTAAGTTGAAGAAGAAAAAAATATTTCACTTTGCTTTCCAAAGTTGTCATTTCTGCAAATGAAGCATAAGCAACCTAAAAAATAAACACAATAAAAGAAAATAAATTAGAATTCCATCACAATTATAATAAATGTCTGAATATTAAAAAAGCCTTTATTGAAGAGGTAGTCAAGTGGAATAATGGAAAAGTGCTATACATATAAAGTTTGATCTAAGGAATGTAAATAATAAAGATGTGTGTGTAATAGAAAAATGTTCCTGAAATAGTCCATAGTCTTTAGGCGGTCAGGCTTTGGGCAGATGATGTCTTTATTCTGGTGGGATCAGCTCGGACAATAGATGAATAAAACCCAGAGGCTAGACGCTGATGGTGGTTGAAGGCCAGAACACGTTAGAATATTGGTCCAGGTGGAGAATGGGGCGGAGGAGGGCCGGCAGAACCATCTAGAATGTAGAAAGAGAAACGTTGCGTGGCTCAACAGTAGCTGGGACAGGCTCCAGCATCCTCAAGACCCCAGAAGGGATAAAGCGGGTTCAGAATATGGGTGGGTGGATGAAAACCAGAGTTATCATTTACATTTGGCTGCCAGTGACCACAAGACATCAAAAGAAAATGTACATGTAGAAAAAAAGAATAGCTGACTTTAAAAACAGCTGTTTGAGAAAGATGCACATCTAGAAGATAAGAAACTTTAGGCCATGGATGATTGGACGATTAAGAAGACGCTCTTTGACCAAAACAGAACTATGGACAGAGAGTTCAAGTTTAGGATCAGAGTGGAAAGAAAGTTGGGATCCTTACAGAGAAACTGTTGGAAATAAATCAAGATTCTAAAGCAAAGCAGAAAGAAGCACAAACACACACACACACACACACACACACACAAACACACACACATAATTAAAACATAGATTTTTTTTTACTTGAAAAGAAACTATCTGATCAGAACCGGATTACAAAAACAAGACAAAACTATAAAATAATCTGATTCAGTAGAGGTGGGATTATATCAACTTGATTCTTCTCTCTCCTCTCCAAAAAATAAATCAAGATCTACTTGACTTTAGTTAATGATCACTATATTTAATGAAGAAAATGTAACTTAAGTATCTTTGTTAGTCTGTTTAATATTTTTAATCAATGCATGTCATCATTTCTGTAATAAGTTTGATAAATCTGTTTTTTTTTATTGTATTGACTTCCATTAATGCTTGAAATAAAAGAAAATAAATAAATAAATAAATAATAATCCCCTCCGTGAACCGCCACCTTACCGTGGTGGAGGGGTTTGAGGGCTTGAGTGATCCTAGAAGCTGTGCTGTGTTGGGTTAACCCTCTTGTTAGGGTCTCCCATTGCAAACAGGTCCTAGGTGACAAGCCGGACTAAGAGCGGTTCAGAAAATCTGGATGGAAATTGTTACATCTAAGTCACCTTTATCTTTCCTCTTTTGCTGCTTTACTTTAGACTTCACAACACACTGTTAGATTTTTCATGGCTACTAGTCCCTCCAATTCATCCTCACTTCTACTCACCTGGAAGTGTTTGCCTATTCCCCCCAACCCATCGTACCAGACCCTCTACTGAATGAAGAAGACCAGATCAGCCAGGATGAAGTCACCGAGGTCGTCGACGAGCTCCTCTGTGGCAAAGCAGCAGGAGTGGATGAAGTCCTCAAGTCCCTCAAGTCTCTGAATGCTGTGGGACTGTCTTGGTTGACACGTCTCTTGCATGGAAGTGGGGAAAAGTACTACTGGACTGGCAGACAGGAGCAGTGGTTCCCCTCTTTCAGAGGGGGGGGGGGCAGAGGGTGCATCCTTACTGCTGGGGAGTCACTCTCCTAAACCTCCATGGTAAAGTCTATGCAAGGGTATTAAGAGAATAGAATTAGTCTGATAGTCCAAGATCCAGATCCAGGAACAGCAGTGTGGTTTCCATCCTGGTTGTTTGAGGTATTGGGGCCAGTGCGTGTTTTCTGCTTTTATTTTGGTTAATTGTGTTACTTCCTGTTGTCCTCTCATTTCAAATGTCTTGACTCCTCCTTCCCAGTGTAATTGTCCCTCAGTGTTATCACCTGTCCTCCCTGTTGCGTTCACCTGTTTGTAATTGTTTAATCACTCCTCCTGTTTTATAGTCTGTGTCTCCCTTGCATTCGTTGTCGGATTGTTTAGTGTGTTTGTATGAGAGCTACGATCATCTTACCTTCATTTCCAGTTTGTCTCCTAATAAAAGGAACTTTGGATTCTGCATATTATGTCCACACTGATCCTGACAGGTGTGGAACATTGGATCAGCTCTAAATCCTCTGTATGGTGCTGGAGGGTTTGTAGGAGTTATTCTTGCGGTCTTTCAGGATTTGGAGAAGGCATTCAACTGTGTCATGCTAGTGGAGAGGAAATCCTCTCCACTAGCATGACACGTCTTTGAGCCAGGACCTCCAGCATGCATTAGGGAGGTTTATGGAAGAGTGTTAAGCAGCTGAGATGAGGGTCAGCACCTCTAAACAACATTTTTGTTCGTGCGATTTTCATGAAGTTGTACTCACAAGCAGCTAGCTTGAGTCCACAAACACCACAGACGTTTTGTTGACCTTTGACCTTGGGGAAAAAAGCCGCAATCTTGAATTAAAAAAAAAGCCCCTTTACTTCTAGAGACAAAGAAAAACCCGTCCTGGGATTTTTAACGATCGTCTTGTAACTTCTAGGACATCATTGAGAAAATACTGTAGAAAAAAAGTTGGAATTAAAAGTTGTAGATTTGTAACGGCCTGCGTAGCAAATTTGAAACTGTTGCGATCTTAGCTATCCTTAAAATCGTAGCTATTTTTAATCAGCGATTTTCACGAAATTTTACACACATGCCACTAGCTTAACTCTATAACCAACTCTGGAGTTTCGCCGACCTTTGACCTCGAGAAGAGGCCACCATCTTTAATTAAAAAAAAAAACAGCACCTTTAGTACCAGATACAAACGAAAACTCATCGTTGGGATTTTTAAGCTGTAAAATGTAAGTGTTCATAGGGTTCTATTAACACCCCTGGTGTAGTGGTTAGCACTCTGGCCTCTGAATCCAGGAGTTTGAGTTCAAAGCTCAGTAGAACCTTCAAACCAAACTGACTCTCCTTAGTGCTTCAATGTTATGATTTCAAAATAACAAAACACCCTCAAACATGTCTTTAGTTTTCTGACCTCTAGGAATGGACGAAAGAAAATTCTATGATCTTCACTGTTAATGCAAAGAATGTGTCATATTATTTTTTATATATATTTATTTTAATTATAAGTCTTTATCTCAGTTTCAAATTTTTACAGTTGTTCTTATAGAAACATGTAACAAGGCAAATGCTTGTAGGGTTCTATGGTGTAGTGGTTAGCACTCTGGCCTCTGAATCCAGTAGTCTGAGTTCAAATCTCAGTAGAACCTTGAAACTCTCCAAATCATTGTTACATGTTTCTAAACAATGCAATAACTCAAACTAAAGAATTAAAATAACAGACATTTGTGTACATAACTTCAGTTTCCTGGCCTTTAGAAACCAAATTCTTATTTTTTTTTTTGTAGAAATTCTATGCTCTTCAATGTTACCATACCACCATGCTGATTGTAATGCTAGCACTTTAATCCACATTAGGATAACTAGCATAGTTAGCATAGTTAGCATCTTGAGCCATGTGTTTTTCTCAGTCAGTTGATGATGCTGATCGCAATGCTAGCAATTTTTGCCACATACAGCTCAGTTAGCCGTACAGAAAGAGAAGAGGGAGTTATATGAGTGTAGTGGCTGCTCAGCAAGTGGAGTCAGGTCAAAGGGCGGAGCTGAGAGGGGCGGTGGTGCGTAGAGGCGGGCAGTAAGGGCGGATGGCGTGTAGAGGCGGGCAGCGAGAGTGAAAGCGGGTAGAGGTAGGGGAAGAGGCCGGGGGCGGAGCCTGCAGGCCATACAATGCTGCTCGCCGCTTTAATTTTCAACGTTTTTTGCTGGCTGTAGTTGCTTGACGAGATTTGTTAACTGTTTAGTGAATTCAGTTTATTTAGAGGGATTTATTGTGGCAGCAGGAATTTTCAATATGCAAAGCAAAGCTTGTGTCTATAACATAAAAGGGTTCATGAGGGGGTTGAGTGATTCATTCATTTGTGGCAAAGTCTAAGGTATCTGTGGACAGAAAATTTCAAAGTGACAAAGAAAAATACTGATTTGAAGAAAGTCCACATTGGTTTTGCTAAAAAAAAGTCATTTTTTCTGCCAGTTTGTTTGTTCATCTCTTAAATTGTGACGCAGGCTCCCCACACAGGTCAGAGCTTTAGTAGAAGTGAAACCGTCTTTTGTGGAGAAGGACCGTGTCTGACTGTCTGAACTTCTGCTGCTTCTCATTCCCAACTCGAGCTCCGGTAAAACCTTCCAACGGGTAAATACGATCAAAAAATGAACATTTCTTTCAGCGTGATTGACTTTCAAGCCCCATAGGACGGAGCAGCAGGAACATGTCAGGTTTCGATGCACTCGGGGAGTAAACAAAGCAGCGGGCACTTTTCATCCCCAGGAGAAAACATAATTTCAAAAAAAGGGGATTATATAAAGTCGTTCCAGAGCTTTAATGCCACCAGAAATACTCCGCCTCAGCGAGCAAATCCGAAAACCTCGGCTCCTCTGTCACAGGAAAGGAGAGGGAGGGAACGTGTGTGCGTTTGTTTACATATTTCTTCTGCACGCTTGACTCTGGGCTCCGCTTTTCCAGATTTTTCCAGAACGCAAAGCTGCCTCCAGGTTCTAAAGTCACAGAGATCCTGATGAAGAAGGGCTTTTCACAGCTCTGGATGTGACACTGAAGAAGAAGAAGTCCAGAGGTTTTCAGGTCCAGCCCTGCAGGAACGGACCATCATTTCTGAGGTGAGATACTGATCCATCCAAGAGTAGAAGTTTCTATTTTTTGGGTGGATTATGGCGTCTGGACTAAAAACAATCTGTTGGTGAAAAAAAAAAAAAAAGTGTTGCATTTAGTGACTTCTGGGCTTTTGAGTTCCCAGGTTCAAAGCTGTGGGTTTTTTTTGTGACTGTTGGGGGAGAGTGTTCATGGAGAAAAGCCGAAGCTAACGTTCAGCCCGCCTCTCGCCATAAATGTGCGTCTATGTAGACTTTTTGCAAGAGTTTGGAACGCTCGTAACGCGCGTTTTGGGCTTCCAGGTTAAAAACTCTCGTTTTCACGGGTAGCTGGACAGGTTTTTACGACCGTCTTCAGGCTCCACATGGCCACTGAACACGCGCTGCCAGTTAAACCAGGTCAACGTTAGACCAGTCAGGGACTTGGTGGTGAGGTATGGGTTTGGTTTGTCTGGTGAACGCAGACACGGTGACGAGCCTCACGCCGTGAGCGTTTGTTTTCCAAACGCCACTTCACTAAAACACGGTGCTGATCCATCTCAAGGTCGCTAGCGATGAACCGAACCATTTCCTCTTTGCTCTCAAACCTCCAGATTTACACGCCATTTGGCACCAAACAGGTGGTGGACATCCGCCGGTAACACAGTCCAGTCTAGTGTGCACCCCATGGGCCAAACGCACGTTTAGCCAGTTTTTGAACGTGCGTCAAATGCCTGATGTGTACGTGGGGAAGTTCAGTTAAAGATTTGACCTTTTCACTGTCAGACCAAAAGGTGTTCCCCTTTCAGCATGCCCCTCCTGTCAGGGGTCCCCTTAGCGAATTAGCTTTCACTGATCCGCACAGGTGGTTTGGCAGAGAGTTTCTACGCCGCATAACCTTCCCTGGGCTGGGTTTCGGCACGACAGACTTGGGCCCCCCTGCTCCTGATTCATAATAAAAAAATAGCTAGAAGGAGCTGCATTTCCAGAAGAAAATGCAGGGTTGAATGCTTGAATGAATCTTAAAGAGTAATAATTGGCTAAATAAAGAAATGATCAAAGTTGACCGTAAATGAAGGGAAAACAGCACAATAACAAAAAAGAAATTCTTGTGAAAAATGCCAGCGCCGGGTATCGAACCAGCGAGCCTCTGCACCAAGTATTCCCCATGTGTTTCCATGAAGGAAAAAATCCTGGAAAATCTTGAAAATTTCAAGGATTTGAAGGACCAGAAGTTTGATAGTTGAAGGGTAAAATAGCAGAACAATTGGAGGAGGACTTACTATGATAAAGAAATAAATAAAGAGAAACAGGAAAACAGCAATAATAATTATTATAATGAAACTCGAAAATGCAGTTTTAAGCTTAATTTTCTCCATATTCGTCTTCCATCATCACAAAATCATCAGAAACACCATTTTCATCAAAAGGTCCTTTGAGGTCATCTGTTGGTTCAGGCAGAGGCGGGAATGTCAGACAGGAGGAACTCCTCCTGAAGGGGGCGCTGTTTGTCATCTTTCTGATCAAACTGCAGCTCCTCTCGTCTCTGCGCCGCAAAAAAGTCACTTCTGCAGCCGACCTCCCTGTGATCCTCCTCCTCCTCCTCCTCCCTGTGATCCTCCAGCCCGCATCTCCTCCCACAGAGAGCCCCCCCCGCGCGCGCGCGGGAGCAACGTCGATCTGCCTGCGGGATCTCCGGACTGACTGGCGGGACGCGGCCGGAGGAGCAGCCGGGAGGTGCAGAGGTGACGTACTCGCGCGTTTTATTTGTTGGTTTGCAGGAAAAGTTCAAGTCCTGCTGGCTGTATGGTGTTAAAAACTAGTGATGCTCCTGCAGGACCGAACAGGGAGGAGGTCAGATCAGGAGAAACAGGCTGAATGGATGACTCCTAACTCATTTAGGGCTGATCATAGTTCAGGGAAAATGTTTTCTAGGAACAAGACATTAAAAAATATGAAAAAGATTTTCAGAAATAACTGGAAAAAGGTGAACTACAAATCAAGAAAATTGTTTGTTTATTTATTACATTCAAGACTTTTTAACTTTATACTTTTAACAATATTCTTTTACTTTCAGCTTCTGCCATCAGGGGTCGCACACTTTGTAAATTTGATATTTATTGCACAATATATTTACAATTAAATAAATTTGAATGTAACTGTGGCTCATCAGCAGATGTGGACATTTATGAAACAGAAATGTTTAAAAACCCACTCTGATGAAAATAGTGTTTTTGGTGTTTTTAACATGTTCTTGTGGCATTTTTCACGATGGACGACATATAAATCACTCTTTCTACGTATTTATTTTTTCAGATGAAAAAAAAAAAACCTGCAGTTTGAAAAAGATTGTATTTGGGATGTAGAAAACACGCTGGGCGGGGCCACAAGCGTCCTGCTCTGCTCCATTCTGATGCATCCAACTGCAGACATATAGATCCATGAACGTCTTTGTTTTCCTCGTCTGAGCTGGAAACTGGATCTGAACTGTTCAGCTGGATAGCGCTGATATTGCCCTCCATTTTTGTTGCACTGATAATGTTAGGCTGGGGGTGTGAGGGGCTGTAAGCTATTGGGAGAAGGCATAAACAAGCTCTCAGTTATGGGTGATGGTGGGAAGTGGGGGCTTACTCCACACTGGTGGTCCTGCCCAAAATTCAGGGGTGAATTTCAGAGTAACTCTGCAAAATACACTAGAAATTTGATTAAAATTAATATATATTAATATATAATATTAAATATAATATATAATATATATAATTTAAAACAGGACATTTTGAATTTTTCATTTTAAAATGTTTGGCTTTTGTTCTCATTTTATTGCCAATTGCACTGATGGTTTAAAGAAAGGCTGGAATGATCGGAATAATGACTGTCAAACTAGGGAAAACAGACTCAGAACGTCCGAAAAACAACAAATGTTCCACCACAACATGAATGGAGAGTCATTTTCTGCACATAAAAGGAATTTATTAAAAAGGAATTATTTGGAAAATAAAACAATAAGGATTATCAGTATAATTCATCCCAGTTGACATGCCACATTAAGTAGTTTATCGGGCTGCAAAACGCCATAGTTTCCCCTTTTCTAGAAAACCACTCAGGTTTTTATTTTATCTTAGCTGAAAACGGCATCATCATGATTACAAGACCACTGGTAACGCTTTCAAAATAGATCAAAAGATGATCGGAGTGGGACTTTAATAAGAAAAGTAAACGTTCAATCAAAAACTCAAATTTTTATGTCCATTTTAAATCTTTTTATTTGAAAAATCTTTAAATAACTAGAAGGAGCGGCATTTCCAGAAGAAATTGTAGGGTTGAATGCTGTGTTGCTGAATGAAAATGAATCTTAAAAGGTAATAATTGGCTAAATAAAAAAATGATCAAAGTTGACCATAAATAAAGTGAAAACTGCACAATAGCAAAAAAAAAAAATTGTGAAAAATGCCAGCGCCCGGTATCGAACCAGTGAGCTTGTGCACCAAGGATTCCCCATGTGTTTCCATGAAGGCAAAAAGGATTTCAAGGACGAGAAGCTGGAAAAAGCTGAAAGAGCTGAAGATATAACTAGTTAAATGGTTAAAGTAGCTGAACAATTGTAGAAGGAGTTAAGTGGCAAAAAATGGTACTAGAATAAAGCAAGAAATTTAGAGAAACAGGCTTGAATGGCTTGAATGCTTCAAGCCATTCAAGCCTAATTTCTTGCTTTATAGCGTTCAACCAATTAGAACAGCAGGAAAGGTCTCATGCTCCTCCTTTGTTTCTTGTCTGCAGCTCGCTGAAGTCCGTCTGAGATGTTGGCCTCGGTAACGTGAGCATCCATTCTGTGGAGAGCAGGATGCGTGTCTCTGCCGTTCCGGTGGGAGCTCCTGCTGCTCCCCTGCTCCTTCTCCTGTGCCTCCTTCTCCCCGCGGCCTCCTGCCCGTCCTCCTGCCTTTGTGCCAGCGACATCATCTCCTGCAGCGGCCGTGGCCTGTCCTCGCCGCCCGCTGGTTTGCCGAGCTACGCCTCGCGGCTGGACCTCGGCCACAACGCCCTCCTAGGCCTCAGTGCCACCTGGCTCCCCGAACCGTTCCGTCGGCTCGCTACACTTGTACTCTGCAAGAACGCGATCAGCCAAATCCAGGCGGGGGCTTTTGCTTTGACCCCACATCTCCTTAGCCTGGACCTCTCGTCCAACCATCTGACATCTCTGAACACATCCGTGTTTGCCGGGTTAACCGAACTAGAGGAGCTGCTGCTGATTGGTAACCGAATCACAGGCATCGGACCGGGCTCCTTCAGCGACTTGATCGGTCTGAGGAGGCTTTACCTTTCTTCAAACCGACTGACTGATTTCCCTATGGAGATTTATGAGGGTCCTAGCGGACCTCGCAACCTGACCCATCTGGATCTGTCCTTCAACCGCCTCTCCACCATTCCTGTCCAGACTGTGATGTCTCTGAGCCTCAGAGGTGGAGTTTACCTGCAGGAAAATCCATTGCTTTGTGACTGCACGCTGCTCGCTTTGCTGCAGTACTGGATGTGGAAACAGTACCGCCCCCTGGTGGATTTTAGAGAAGGATACCCCTGCAGAGGGGCCGATTCGTTCAACTGTACACATGTGGGAGTGTCAGACATGCCACTTCATGTTCAGACCTACCATGCAGATCCTGGGGGGCGCATCAGGGTACCGTGTCCGGGGTTGACTTTGCTGGACTGGGAGGAGTCTTTGGTGTTCTGGGTTACCCCAAAAACGGCCCTAAATTCCTCCGGCAGTGATCTGGATTCCCGCCTTGCAGTTCTTCCCAATGGCACACTTGAAATCCGCGGAGCACTGCCGGGGGATTCTGGGACATACGGGTGTGCGGTGGCCCGAGAGCGTTACCTCAAACCGGGCGAGACTTTGGAGGCGCGAGTACTAGTGGGGAACTCCAGCACCTCCTCTACCACGGGTCCGGCGCGGCGCAGCAGCACAGAACACTTCAACACTGCGTTCACCACCCTGGCCTCCTGCGTGGTCAGCATCGTCCTGGTGCTTCTGTACCTTTACCTCACCCCCTGTCGGGGGCGGGAGGGCAGGAGCAAAGACGGGACGGGGTGCAGCGGACGAGTCATGGCTCTTTGCTCCGACCCCAGAGAGCTGGAGTCAGGACAGCGGCGGTCAAACGGGAAGAGGGTGGCTTTCCTGGAACCTCCGGCTGAGGAGCTTTGTAGGACGATGAATCCTGGTGGAGGAATCCTCCGGAGTGAAACCAGGACAGCAGGAAAGAACTTCAGCGATCCCGGACAGATGGCTATGTAGAGAGACATATGTTTTGCCTGGTTCTCAGTTGGGTCTCGTTTCTGTCCTTCACGATAAAGTCCATCGATGTAAGATAGTTCAGTGTGAGGCTGAAGCTGAAGTTCTTTGTTTTTATGGACAGAATTTATGTCTCAACTCTATCGGTATCTGTTCAGTCAAGTGTTCATATGGAAATCCAGCTGTTATTTGAAACCAGGGTTGCCAGATAGTGTCCCAGTTTTTCAGCCCAAAAGTCATCTGAAAAACCGCCAGACCCAACAAAAAACCGACCACCCTTCTGTGACCACGGACGGGGGGGGGCTGCTGTTCATTTTATTCAAGGACTTCTTCTGATAAGTACAGCAGCGTTTCTGGAAAATACATGGATTTTATCCGAAAATCCACACACAATTCCACACTCTTCTCTGCTCTGTAGCTAACACTGCTCCGCTGTCTGTGCTCACAGATCCAGTCTGACATCACATAAAGGTTTGCTTTACATGCAATCACTATGCCGGCTCCCGGGAGGCGAGCTGGCGGCCAGAGACCCTCTGCGGAAAGGGGAGCCAGCCTGCTCAGACCTCCTGAACCTTATGATATTTTTTCCATTTTCATCCAGACAATAATCATAAATCAGGTCCCCTGTTCTTATTTTTCCCTCTCGGGTTTCAAGCTTTCAAACTCGGTCAGAGAGAGATGGAAACATGGCTGAAGCGGCCGTTATCAAGAGCAGCTTTCACTGCTGGTGCTGAAGCTGAGACTCTGGGAGAATCTCTGAAGGATCTCATGAACTCAAACACGGAGACATGATTACATGGAGACATGAACTCTTCAAAATAAATAAACCTGTCCCCTCAACATTCTCCTCATCTTCCAAGCATTGTAAGTTAGATAAACGCGGACACCGCTCCATGTAGCGATCAGGCTGAAAACATTAGCAGTAGCGGGTTCGTGTGGGAGGAGCTACCAGCTAATGTTCCAATGTAACTTTACAGAACACAATTTTGGACAGGCGGGTCTGGGCGGCACAACAACAGGTTATATGACAGAACGTTTACGAAGCTCCAGTACATAAAAGATTAATGGAACTCCAACAGCCACACAGCCTAACTTTGTCCAATACTATTTTTGCCAGCGACCTTGAGTGCTCAGAAAGGCGCCTTATAAATAAAATGTATTATTATTTTTTTTTGAGAAAAAAAAACTCCGAACCCAGCCTAAAACCACCCAAATTATGCCTACCAGGGCTGTGTTTTGGCAAGCGTCTGGTGATACGATATGTATCCAGATATTATACTTCTATTTTTAAATTATGACTTTCAAATACGTCTTCCATTGTAATACAATTGTCAAATTCAGTTTAATGATCACAATGTGTAGCACTGCAACTGTATCTCATAGAAATTGCTTTTACTCAAACAAATTCATAGTGCTTTTATTTTGGTAACTTAAAATATAGAAAGGGAACAGTCAACATTGTCTAATTTTCACAACAAAATATTTTTCAGCATAAGACAACAAAATTGAATGACTGTGCCTTAACCAGTAAGGTTTTGAAAGTATGAAAGTATAAAAGTAAAGTTAGTTTATTTTCAATATTGCTTTAATGTAGCTTCTTCAGTACTTTTAAACGGGTCAAGAACCTAAACGGTGCTTCAAAAATAGGGGAAGCGGAAAACAAATATACAAATACTTCCCAGAAACAATAAAGTGTGATGATGAGGCAGCATGACAGGATGAAAGAATGTTGCTTTAATTTGGCGAAGGTGCTTTGTTTACATATCAATCTGCACTGCATCCACGCTTTCTCACACGCGGAAGTAAACTGGTAACGGCCATCGCCATGACGTTGGCCTTTTTTCAGAGTGTTGTACACATCAGTCTAAACAATCGGGTCGCTAAACTAGAATCCATTGCTGGGAGGTTCTGCAGAACTTTGGCCCGCTTTGCCGACAGCATTTTAGCCGATGCTAAGTCCATTAGCCGCTGTGCAGCTGCACTGCTTCACTCGTTTTTATGTGAGCCGCTAAAAAGCACCACAATCCACGTTTTTATATGTTGCTGGCAGCAACATGGCACAGAGTTTCTGTTTGGTTCCCATCCCAAGTAAAAACGAAGTAGTTCGTGTCTCACAAGAACGAAAAAAGCTGCTTCTTCTGGCTGCAGTCTTCCTGTTGTTTTGTGTGGTGTAGAGCTGCTCAAAGAGGCTCAGTGTGCTCTGCTGCCAACTAGTGGTCGGAGGTTAAAGCGGAAAACAAGAGCCAGACGCTGAACGACGCGTATAAACAATTAAATAAATATCGTCCTGACAGCATTTTGAATTGATACAAGTATTGCCAAATGAACTATCACCATATATCACCGAAATGTTTTTTTTCTAACACCCCTAATTCCTACCTGCCTAAAGCCATTTTTACCACTAAAATTTAGAACCAAACCGCCGAATTTGTCATGTTTCTCAAGGCAGGATGAACCCAGATGCTGTAACCCAGAAGGAAGACAAGTAAGTGTTTTGGCGAGAATGGATTTACGGTTTCTCTAGAGATGTAGATGGTTGGAGCTGGAAGGTTCACGCTGACGTCACTCGTGAGAGGTTGGTTTTCCTGAGACAGGAGAATAGGATGAGGATGAGGATGAGGATGAGGATGAGGATGAGGATGAGGATGAGAACAAGGCAAGAGCAACCAGAGCATAATTTAGACCAGGGTTAGCCACCATAAGGGGTAACGAACTGGCGATGAATTGTGGGGTCGGGTCTCCTTTTGAGCAGCAGCAGAAGATGAGCTGAGTGACGACAGCTGGTGGCAATCAGGAGGAGCAAAGCTGGCAGAGCTGGAGGGGGGAGGAGTCTGACAGGCACTGTGACAGAATTGGGCGGTTAACCGTTATCGCAATATCAAGCTGTGCAATACGCATATCGCAAAAGTCGGTGAAAATTGCACTAAATAGTTACCTTAAATGTGCTAAAACACTCTTATGGCAGCTTGAAATGTTTAACGAATTAAATAAATCCTTTTATGCATTTGACCAATGAGATGTCCATGGATTACATGAAATCTTTCCACCTTTATCCGCCTTTGTCATGGTAGTGAGAACACGTCAATGGAAGGGGGGGGTCATCCGGACCCCACAAGATAGCACAAGGATTAAGTAAACTGAAAGGAAGTTCATTCAAACCTGGATTAAAGACGTTCTTTCGTTTTTAATGTGATGCTGTTGAAAGGGGGATTTGGACGTGTGTTCCTAAGGACTTGAACTGACTGTTGACCTCTCACCCTTTCAGCAGTGACTGACCTGTTTCAGAGTTCAGAAATATTTGAGTGAAGGTGTTTACAGGGGTTCCTTTGATTTTTCCTGTTGTTGAAGGTGAAGCACCTCCTCTGTGCTTTCTGAGCAGTTTTCCTCCAGAATGTGACGCTCATCTGAGTGTTTTTATCCATCAGAAAGCGGATTTCACAGCTTATTCGGTCCAACACTTTGTCTTATTCCCTTAGCTGTGTTTTATTTTCTCACCTTGAAGTGGTCAGAGTGGATTTCAGGTGTTGCAGACCTACGTTCAGTCTGTTCATCAGTTTCCTTCGGATCAAAGTCTTATTTATCTATAAGGTTGGATTTTTACTTTAGTGAGGTTTGATTTGGATTAAAGTTTCTGTTTTAAATCATAAACCAGACCTGTACTAAAAAACAACAAATATGAATAATAAATAAAATATTCGGATGAGGTGCTTTTTTAAATTAAAATGTAATAAATATTTCATCAGTGTCTCCTTGGGCTCTGTCCTCTCCTAAATATTCAGGCACAAAAACATTTATTTTTTTAAATTAGGTTTTTTCGGCTAAATTTGTTGATCAGGTGTGGAAAAGGAAAATAATAAAGCAACACTTTTTATAAAGTGCTCATTTCATTTAAACAATCATGTTTACATTTTATAAATACACTTTCACATCTTACTAGTGCATGAAAAAATAAAAAAATCTAAAAAAAAATTCATTCCACTAATATTTATCTGATTTGTTTGTGCTTGAATGATTCTACTTTGATTTAACATCAAATCATAAATTAATAATGGACAAAACAATCAGGATTTTTGGAAGCAAACAAATGTTTTTTGTGTCGTTGTTTTTTTTGGCTTATATTTATACCTTGATCCGGGACCTGGATCCCCACCCATTTTTGGAGGTAGTCTCGGTTTGTTTCCAATTGGACTTAGCTTCGGTTCGCTCTGAAAGTCCTCAGTCTGGACCAGCTGGACCAAAATGGGCTCTGTAGCCGGGCATTATGGGATGACGATGAGACGCAGCAACTCATGAAAATGTGGTCGGATGAATGCAGCCTCATTAAAACAACTTTTAACGTGGTACGCGCCATCCAGTGGTTTTCCTGACAATCTATATGTCCTACACACTTCACAGCGTGCCTTCATATCTGACGCCTCCTCAGGGCGGTCCCCTACAGCCCGCCTCCACCGTACTGAAAGGAAAAACGGGCTGTACCTGACGTTCATACAGACATCCCACATTGGTCAGTCAAATAAAAAGCTGGAATCAATGAACTATCACGATTGCAAGGCACAGCTCTTCCATTATTCTTTCGCTTGTAACTTTGCCCCGCCCTCATAATTCCTGGCCAATAACTGAAGAGATCTTTAGTCACATGGTTTTGTTTACAAGCTTTGACTCGAATCAAAAATGTCCTATAGACGGCAGTCTGAATACAGACCAAACACAAGGTTCAGGACTCAATCAGAACCAAAGTAAGCGGACTTGGTCTGGACCAGACTTTTTCAGTCTGAATACACCCTTAGTTTAACCCTTGTGCTATCTTAGATGACCCCCCCACCCTTCCATTGACGTGTTCTCCCTACCATGACAAAGGTGGATAAAGGTGGAAAGATTTCATGTAATCCATGGACACCAGTGAGGTTCATAAATCATTGAAGAAAAAAGGTTCAGAGCACCGTCTAGTGGGTCTAGATGACCCAACTCCCAATGTTAAAGTGCCTTGGATGGCACAAGGGTTACAGCCTTGGGCTGTGTCTGAATTCCCTCCCTACTCCCCAACTACTTAAAGATTACACTGTGCAGAACTATCTAGTGTCTTGGACTTTAATGCAATTGGGACACCATGCTCACTACTTTCTTTTTTTAAGGCAAACCTTGACGTCACCTTTTTGCCAAGACAAAAATCTGATTAATATGAACATTTTACAAAAATTATTTAGGAATCCACTGTGTTCTGATGATTAGAACTTGGAGGATTTATAAAAAATACGTTCACACAATCTTTTTCAAATGACAAATTGTTCTGGCACAATGCATTGCGGTCTATGTCTGCCAATCTAGTGAGCATCAATGCAAATTGGTTTATGCAGAGACTTCTGGGAAATTTCCAGGGCACTGAATTTTGGAATGTTAGATTCGGACACGCCGAAAAAACAGTGTATAGTGCACTAAGTGGTGAACCTTCCGACCTTCTGTCTGAGGGTCACATTGGGACTTCATTAAGCGCTCAGAAACCAGTAAAACTGAATCAGTAAAACAATTCATGCAGATTTTTTGGGAAAACTCCCAAACATCTGAGGGAGAAACGTCGAACAAATGTTGACCTGAACTCTCAACATTTCTCCATCACTGCAGCGGTGAAGATGTGCTTTGGATTTGCTTCATTCATCTTCAGTTTTTAAAACATATGAAACTGTTTTTTGCACTTTTTTTCTGTTCACTTTAGTGTGAGTGAGGAAACATTCAACCTTATCGTCTTTAAAAATCAGAAGAAACAAAACCATGTTTGCACATAAGTGTGTAACCCTTGTGCCATCCTAGGCACTTTAACATTGGGAGTTGGGTCATCTAGACCCACTAGACAGTGCTCTGAACATTTTTCTTCAATGATTTGTGATCTTCACTGGTGTCCATGGATTACATGAAATCTTTCCACCTTTATCCACCTTTGTCATGGTAGGGAGAACATGTCAATGTAAGGGTGGGGTCATCTAAGATAGCACAAGGGTTAAATGACCCATGAATGCCAAATCAGCATATGGTTTGGGTTTGTTAGGAGACCCTTCCTCCATCTTCTGATGTTAAAGGATTTGAACAAACGTTCCCTCTGAAGGTTGAAGGATGCTCCCTGAGTAACATTTGGTTCAGTTAAAGAGCAATTCTCAGGGTAAAGCTGAGTGAAGGCGACATGTATTACACAGAGTTGCATCACCATGGTAACATGCATCCTTCCCGCAGCAGTAAAAGGCCACAGGTGTCAGGAAGACACAGGACACCATAACTCTCCTGTCAGAAGATATTTTTTCAGATGTTCTTCTTTTCCCACAAACTGACATGAACCTCTTGTTTGTCCTGGTTCTTCTTCCATCGGGTAAATGAGAAGTCCATGTGAAGAAAATGGAAGTGGGACATCAAAACTTCTTGGTCTTACAACAGCTGTTCGCCTGTTCTTCACACGCTTAAGGAAGTTTGCCCTCTGCTGGTGGAGCTGCTGGTGGGCCTCTTTAACAGCCCACATGTGATCTTCCTGGATTTTAAAGGGCCTATTTCAGGCAAAATCAGCTTTTTTGAGCTTTTAAAGGTATTAAAATGTTAATATCAACAACAACAACAACCCCAAAGCAGTATTTTGATCTGGTCACACATTTCTGAGTATTCCTCTAAAACCCTGCGCTGTGAGCTCCAGCCCCTCCCAATCCACAAAAAAAAGTGGGTAATCCCATTGTGACATCACGAAATGAGGAACAGCCCCTTCCAAGAGCAGTCTGCACTACCAGCTCCGCCCCCAGTCTAAGACAAACACCTACTGGCTCTATGGAGCTAGCAGGGATCGGCTTAACGCTTTCTTTTTATTTGCACAATATGTGCATTTGTCTTTGCATCCATGTTGTTTGTTTTCATGGCGAAACGCAGACACGCTGCCGAGGCCGGCTCCAGGTTGACGTCATGAAATGGGCGGCACTCATAAGGAGAGAAAGGCGGAGCCTCAGAGATCAAGTCGTTTTACTTCCAGGTAAAAAATGAGATGCAAAAAAACTCATATTTAAAAAATATATATATATGATCATATATATGAATATAGTTTAATCTAAAAAGCTTAAGAAAATCATGATATAGTCCCTTTAAAGCAAAGTAGGAAGACTTAATGTTGTAGTACCTAAAATGAGAACTACAGGTTCCAAAAGGAAGCAATTTCCCTCTGACTCCTATGTTAAAAAAAATCAGATTTTACTCCAAAGATAAGCTTATGAACAATCTTATGTCAATAGGTTTTAAAATGTACAGTAAACAGCTTTACTTTATATTGATGCAGACCTTCTAGAGTTTTTTGTAGCTTGTTAGAGCTAGAAGCAGCTATGGAGCTCACGTCACCTCAAACTGGTCCCAGCAGTCTTTGAATTATGTTTCTTAGACTTCTTTTTTAGACAACATCCAAAACCTGTGTTGTTTTCTAGGACATAGTTTCTGCAGAGTAGCAGTAGTTCATAAGAAATTGACCTCTGAGTTGTGGGCGAGACTGCTGAATTTTTTCGTCTTCTGATTCACAATGATTTCAATAAATAAAAATACTCAGAAATGCAATTTTGCGCTTCATGATCTTTATATGTGTCCTCCATCATCAGAAAAATGCCACAAGAACATGTAAAACAGCATTTTCATCGGAGTGGATTGCAGTTGAGCTGCTTTGTGACGAAAATGAAGACCAATGAATCCATGAATCAACAAAACAGACAAAGATGAAGTATTCACAGCACCAACACTATAGTTTCTGGAAAGTATAAAAACATAAAACCATGTTTTTTTCAGGTGGTCATTTGCCTTTTTTGTATCTCTTTTTGCCCGTGTTAATACTGGAGCTCTGCAGAACAGCCTCTGTGACCCGGAAGCGTCTGGACCAAACAGGCCTGAGCTGCACCACATGCTCACAAATATTCCAGACTCATCCCAAGCTCATTACGGATTCTCTGAACTGCTGTCACTTTTAGGCTAAACCAGGAAAAATATCGGTTTCAATCAAAATTGTTCTGCTTGCCCACTCAATACAACTTCAAACATATCCAGTGGCGGACTTAACAGTTTGGGGGCCAAAGGTGAACAATAAGATGGGGGCCTCTGCAGTGGTTGCATTAATCACTTGTTTTTTTAACCACCTTCCAGGTAAAATATCCGTAATGGTTAAAATTTTTTAATTTATTTGTCAGGTTTTACTAAAGAAGGCAAAGGACACAAGTATGGATAGAAAACCCTAAATGGACTGGCGTCGACAACTTTGCCTTTCCTCTATTTTCATTCTTGTCTTTATTTTTTATTTAGTTCATTTTATTCTTTTTCCAGCTGGTTGATTGGAGCTTTTTTGTCTTTTCAAACTCTAGGCAGAGCCTCCATGCTAGCTACTGTCAGTTGGCAGAATATTCCATTGCTGCAGATTTACGGGGGAGGATGAAAAACTGTCACATGGGCAGCCTTGTGCCATCTGTGATTTTTTATTTTATTTTGACAGGGTCAAATAAAGATGGCTATCAAAATTATTTTAAAAATCTTTTTTTTTTTGCCTTCAGCTCTTGAGCGTCAGGCCTTGAAAGTGTTTGGAGCCCTCAAAGGTGTTGGGGGGCCCCAGGCAGTCGCCTACCATTGCCTAATGGTAAATCCGCCCCTGACCATATCAACTACAAGAAGAAGTCAGTCTATTTTATGAAGATTTTCTGATTGTTTCCATCCCAAATATATATATATATTTAGCCATTTTGACATCCATGATGGGCCAAAAAGCTTGGTGGGATTATTAGCACAAATAAAAAAAAAGGATAATTAAAATAAACTTCAATAAACGGTTGTGTGCAAACAGGAAGTCTTCCTGGCTGGATTGTTGTTGTTGTGAGAAACCATGTGAAGATCTGTCCTTCTGAACTCAGTGTCATCAATGGGAAGATTTCTGCTGCAGCACATGTGACCTCATTGTTAGGAGTAGTTTTTAGAATATGCTCCCATGAGTCTGTTTCCACTTCGCAGAAGCTCTAAAATCTGCAGGGAAAAAGCAAACGCCGCTGCGCCTCTTCCACCTGGTTATGCAACAGGACAGATTCAGCGGGGATTGATTCTTATCGCTGATGACAGGAAGGAAGTTTGCGCCTGGAAATGAAGTCAAAGCTGATCCGCATTACAGAAATCAAAGGGAGGCTTGCCAGTGTGCCCTTGAGCTTCCTGTGACCCACATTTCTGTGTCCCCTGCTTTGATCTGATCAGTCCCAGCATCTGCCTGACCCTTTGCTGATAAAGGAAATGTGTGTTTCTCCATCGTGTTTCTCTGCTTCCATTCAGTCTGATTCGGTTCCACTCGGGAACCAAAAGAGGCACTTTGTGTGAAAATGAACGTCTGTGTCACAGATTTAATTATGAACAGCAAATCCTCTTTCCTGCGGGTGCCGGGTGTTCGGCATGTTTTAATTTCCTGCAAAGATGTTGAAGTCCTGACAGCTAGAGGATGAGGTTTCCCACAAAAACTAGAAGCTTCAGGGGGAAATGAATGTTAGATTCTAAATGAAGGTTTTTTTGGAGCCTGATCGTCTCGTTAAGTGGCTTTTATCTTCTTTGGAGAACCTTTAAAAGATGCTAAAATGCACTTTTCTCAACAAAGAAAACCTGCTTTTCAGCATCTTTCCTATGTTCCATTTTACACGTATGTTTTAATCCGTCCCAAAAAATGCACATTTTGCAACAGAAGCTTTACATTTTGGATCAAATAAACAAACGCTTTAATCTGTGCTGTCAGCTTTGTAGTGAGTGTATGTAGAGTTTTTGTTTAATGTTTAAATAAATTTGTGCTCCTTCTGTTTTTATTTGTTTCATTAAAGACCCTCTCTAATGAAAACTTTGTTTTTGGCATTTTTAACATGTTTTTGTAGCATTTTTCTTATAGTGTAGGACACGTGTAAAAGAATTTAAAAGCAAAACTGCATTTCTGGGTATTTCTTTATTCAAATCATGTTGGATCAGATAAAAACCAGATGTTTGAAAAAACTCAAGTTCAAAGTCTCACTTTTTGCCTCCACTGTCAGACAAATAGATTCGTGTTCGTCTGCAATTTCCTCACCTGAGATGCCATCTGGCTCTAACTGTACACTGTAAAAAAAATCCTGTTGTTTTTTCCGGAAAAAAACTGGCAGCTGTGGTTGCCAGAATAAACACGTAAAAATACATTGGCTATGTAAACTACTTTACAGGCACATCGTAAATATTACATACTTTAATGTTTTAATTTAAGTAAATAAACTGTAATTTAAATTTTTTTCTGATAAAACCTACAGATACATTTTGTAAATTTACTTTACTGTAATTCTAACAGTCATATTTTATAGAAAGTACTCAATTTTAAGGTTAATTTGACCAATTTTATAGGTAAAAATAACAACAAAAACATATTTTCACATAAAATAATGTCTTATTGGCTTGGTTGTCCCCTGCCGGTTCCCGTGTGGCGTTGGGGGGGTTCCGGCTGCCGCTGCTGCTGCTGTGGGGGTCTCGGGGTGGGGATGGCTGGGCACTCTCCCTCCTTCTTTTCACGTTCCACCATCCATTTCAGAAGAACATAAACACTCACCTGAGCACAGGTGTTAGCTCACCTTTGCACTAACAGTTTGCATGACTGAATGACTGAAATATTTCACACTAGTTGGTTTTAAGGCATAAGTATGCGTGTGAACACTATCTGTTTTGTGTACATGTCGACAGGTGGACATTTTTGCAGCTAGCAGGTGTGTTTTTAACATTTGTGTGTGTGTGTGGACAGGCTCCGCCCTTTTTGTACTACATCTGAACCTTACCATAATGATAAACAACCAGTAAACTTGTTGCTTTATGCTGCTTCATGGTCTTATCCCCCTTCCCCTCCTTTTATCACCCTCCTACCCCCCCTCTCTCTCTAACATCCCTCTCTCTTCTTCCCTTCTTTCCTTTTCCGTCCGGTCCAGAAAATATTTTCAAACATGATTGAAATTAATAAAGTTTGGCCTCAATTACAAAAGGGGTTTATTCAGACATACCTTTGGTTTGTCAGAAGATTAATAACCCCTCTTGTTAAAGTAAAATATGTCCAACACAAGAGGCCGTCAGCTCTCATCTGTCTGCCCAGCTGTTGGACAGGACAAGTTAAAAATAAAAATAAATAAATAAATAAATAAAGTAATGTCTTGTTTACAGCTACCTGATGTTACACAGTCTTGGATGTGCTGTTGTATTTACAAGATTATGACGTTGAATTTATACAAGGTTCTGTAAAATTGTTTACATTTTTACCGTAATTTCTATATTTGTATTCTGGCAACCACTCCTGCCAATTTATTTTTGTAAAAATAACAGAATCTTTGTCTTTTTTTCCATTTTGTTCTTACAAATCCAACCACAGTAACGTTTTTAATTCCTTTTTATGAAACAAAGACACTTTTTATGAATAGAGAATATAAAATTTAATTTGAAAATTTGAACTTAAGTCTTTCCTTATCTTACTGATGAATTTAAAACATCGTTCAACAATCTTGATAAAAACATTTGCATTTTATTCTTTTTGTTGAAGTCTACTAAATTTCCTCATTAGCTTTGCTAAGACCTAAAAAGAAACAAATTGGACTGAAAATGTAACCCAGTTTCAAAATATCTGCTGACTGTGTGACAAACTTCAACTGAAGAATCACTCAATGCAAAGACGTCTTTACACAAATTTATTTTACTCAACCTTTTGCCTCTTAGCGCGGCAAATGTTTATCATTTGGAGAGGAAAAAAGGTTTTTAAAAAACCTTGCACCTAAAACAGAAAACTATGTAAACACTTTTTTTTTCTCCAAGAGATTAACAAAGAACAAAGAAACCTTAAAACTATGCTCACAGTGTCTACACGCCTCTCCACTCCAAATCTGGCGGTTCCTGAATCAAGGTTGGTACTCCTGGGTCAAGTTGAGGCGAGATTTTCACTTCTTGTCCACTCTGGTCTCTCTCTCTGGGTTGGTGGAGAAAAAGCATCTTCAGAAAGAGAAAAAAAAAAGGTAAAAATTAGAAAGTAATGTGCAAGTCACTACTAATACACACTCGATGAAAGGTATCACTTTGTGCTTAGAGAAAATATGAAGTTTATGGGTGAACAGTGCCAGTATTCTAGAGCAGGGGGGGGGGATCATTACGCCAATCGTGTTCCATCAAAACTAAATACTCAAAAAAATAGAAACCCGCAGGAGTGTTTCTGCATCCTTAATTGGAAGCGAGACTGACACGCCGCATTTGACCCGGCCGTCCTGTCATGGCGCCTGCTGGGGAGTCTGCAGTTCCCGAGCCCGCTCAGGCAGCAGTGTCGTCCAGAAGCATGTGCTTCTCAACCCCTGCACGCAGGCCGGGGCCCTGGCTGGGCTGCAGCGTGCACTCTGTCGCCACCACTTCTCGCCGCCAGCCCCGCCACCCATTACAAAGCCTGAATGAGCGGCAGTGAACACTGAGTAGTTAGGAATATGAATATCATAAAAGATCATAAAATACTTTCTTTGTGTTTATGTGATTCTATTAAAGACATTTTGATAAGAATAACGGTACCGCGATTTAGCTGCAGCTATAACTGTTTTAGGAAAAATCCCGCCCCTTTAACTGTCTCCACCAATCAGTCTTGGAGGCTTAATTACATGTCATCAGTCTGACCAATCAGAAGTGGTTAAAGTCTTCACTTCCTTGTTCAGACTCTGTTAATAAAGTATCTCAGTTCCAACAAAAATACCATCTAAAGCAGGGGTCACCAACCCTGTGCCCACGGGCGCCAGGGTTGGTGACCCCTGGCGCCCGCGGGTGCATTCCCCCGCAGGGGATGTACCCAAAAAAAATGTTTTTTTTTTAATTGAAGCAAATATTCAACAAACAACCACGGCATGTCTGTCAATGACAACAATATTAATTCTGAGATAAAGGTAGACAAAGAAAACCCAAATATGTAAACAAATATAACTTGAAAAATAATCAATAAAAGTAAGGGTCTATTACAAAAGTTTAAATAGATCAAATAAATTACACAATTTCTGGACATTCTTATGATTCATGTAATGTAAAGATTTTGAGAATAGGTTGAGGTGGTTGAGTAATCCGTTAATGTGAGGATTAATATTCCTGCCTGTTTTTATTTACATTTATGTTTAAAAAGTTAAAATTAAGTTAAAGTTTAAAGTTTAAGGTTTAAAAGTTTAGCTTTAGTGTGTTCAATAAACATTTATCTTGTTCGGCTGCAACCTAAAGTCTGTTTTGAATTTAGGCTCCCTCTGCAACTGAGTTTGACCCCCCCTGTAATACGAGTCTAGAAAATTCATGCATGTTTTTGTGTGTAAAATAGGGCACAAAAAAGGAAGTCCTCAAATTGTGTTGTTGTTTTTTTTTTTTTTGGGGGGGGGGGGGGGGGGGCTAGGAGGTTTTTAGTGGCGCCCTTCATACCACTTGGTGCCCATGAAATAGCCCTCGGTCTCAAAAAGGTTGGTGAACCCTGATCTAAAGCTCGTCTTTAGCGGTGTAGCTTTCCACAGAATCCGGTGTCAGACCGTGGAACAGGTGAACAAAACAATGAAGCTCAGAGACGAGAGTCTGTTTTTCAATTACCTAAACGAAAGCCCATTGAGACGACTGTTGTTGTGAATTCAAGCTGTACAAATAAAATTGAATTGAATTTGCACTACATCTCCCATGAGGCATTGAGTTAAAGTGACAGTGTTTCAGTTCACAGTGAGTCTCTCATCTTAAACGTCTTGAAACCACATCGAACACACATAAACCAGTTTTTAAATCTTTTAACTTAACTTTTATTACATCTTTTAGGAAAAACAGCTGCAACTTCCAGCTTTTTCTGCCACAATTATCACAAAAATACATGTGAGATTGCAGAGGGGCTGTAGATCAATACAGACTAGGGGTTTCTCCTTTTTTTAAAATTTTTGGATGCTGGTGTATCGCGAGATTTTTGTGAAGGTTAAAGTGTGCCGTGGCTCAGGAAATGATGAAAAACACTGCTCTAGCTCCTGGGGGGACACATAGTTGATCCTACCAATAGCATATGCTTGTCTCAGAGTTTAAAAGTAAAAAAAATGAGCGCCAGATGTGGAGTTTTTCTTCTTCCTCGTCTTCAGAAAGGTGTGAATGTTCAGTGTCAGACTGCTAACCGTAGATGGTGCTGTTAATGCGCCTTATTTTGTCTTGACAGGCCTGAGGTCAGTCATTCAAAAGAGAAAAAGAAGAAAACTAGAACAGAAGGCACACAGAAAGTTTAGTGTTGTCGGTACAGCACGCGCTGCAGAGCCGCTGCCATGACAACTAAGAACAAACGGATCCGATTCAAGCTATTGAAGGCAAAATGCAGGAAACTTTGATCATGTTGTTATCTTACATGTTCATCTAAATGTGTCCATTCAATTTTAAATCTAATTTTCACAATTAGTATGTCTTTCTAAGCACATAAATATGAGAATTTCAAATGATATATACGTAGATCCTTTGGAGCTTGTTGCCTCAAACGTAGCTCGCATGCTGAAAAAGTACTTTGATTTAACATTAAATCATAAATAAACAAATTCTGCTTTTTGAGAAGCTCCTTTTTCTTCATGGACAAAACAATCAGGCTTTTTGGAAGTCGATGAGTTAAGAGTCATTTATTCAGTTATGCAGCAAATTGAGTCCCGTTGAAAGATCAAAACATTTTCAGCCGTTTAGGGAAATTCACTGCTTCTCTGTGAGGCTCCAGTAGAAGCTCCTGCAGAGGAAATTCCCACTAAACATGAGAAGCAGTGATGACCACCTGAAGTCATTTGTCCCGAATAAGGAGAACATTTGAGCAGCTGCAGCATGGAGATTTGAATTTGTGCCTACCTGTTTTTTTGTGCCTGAACCTGAACGTTGAGGGCTCATGGAGTGATGTTTCATCCACTGAAATGCTGGGTTTGAGGCAGCGGAGGAGGCAGACGCGGGGCGGGATGTGATTCAGTGCTGAGCTGTGAGTTGGCCCTCAGTCACACGGTGGGGAGAAGCAGCGCTACAAATGTAGATTTCAGTCAGGCTGACTTAATGCTGAAAAATGTGTAGCAGCCCTTCCAAAGCGGAGAGCGTCATTGTATGAGACTGTTGGAAATGATGGGTGTTTCCAGCTCGTGTTTGGGGTCATGAAGCTGCATAATTCAGCAGGGCTCACACGATTAATGCAGACCTGCAGAAATGAGAAAAGCCAAGAGATTCTTCCTGCTGAAAATGATCTCCGCCTCTTCCCACAAATCCATTTTTAAAACAAATGAAGTTCTGAGTCCTGAATTTTGCTTTGCTCTCTCTCGTTCAGCAACGTTCTGCTTGAAGGAGCAGAGAATAAGGCAGAGAACCTGAAACTGAGCCATAAGTTTGGAATGGAAGTGAAGACTGTAAGATGAAGCACTGAGACTCTCAGATGGGGTATCAGCCACTCGGGGGTCATTTCCTTTGACTGAAAGGTCAGAGAAATGTAGAAAATCTGAACAGTGAAAAATACAAATGCAAGAAATGAAGCTGCTGTTCTGAGTCTGACACCTTCACATATCATTATATCAGAATATTCCCACTAATCAAATCAAATCAAACTTTATTTATATAATAGCGCTTCTCATGATTTTTGTGCAGCTCGAAGCGCTTTAACATTAAAAACAAAAAACACACAACATTACAATTAAAACACAACCCACCCTTCACCCTTCCCCCTCCTCTCCATTAAAACATATGACCCATTACAATGAATATTGACTATCAAACTAAATAAATAAATAAATAAATAAATAAATAAATAAATAAATAAATAAATAAATAAATAAATAAATAGATAAATAAATAAGCAAACAAACAAGTATGGCTTGGCTCTGCTGTGAGGAAACGGTATTAGTGAATCTCTTCATACCAGGAGCCAGCCTTGCCATTGGAGCATCGCCACAGCGGCCACCCAGACTGGGACAACACCGGGGTCCACTTCACAGCTGTGAAGCTGCAAAGTTAGACTCCAGCTGCCCCAGCAAGGGCAACAACTGCAGCAACAACCTCTGACCAAGCCGGCAATCCCTGGAGGAAAAGATCCCCACAAGAAACACTGGGGCTAAAATTATGATAAGATACTAAAATTAAAAAAAGATGTATATAAAAACATAAAATTGAGAATAAGATTCATAAAAGGAAAATAAATACATAAAATAGCCTATACTAAAACTAATAGAATAAATTAGCAGTTAAAATCAACTAAAAGCTAAATTAAACAGGTGGGTCTTGAGCCTCTTCTAAAAACCTCAACAGTCTCTGCGGCCCTGAGGCTCTCCGGCAGGCCGTTCCACTGGCGAGGACCATAATGGCAGAACGAAGCCTCACCATACGTTTTGGTCCTCACTTTAGGAACAACTAAGAGGCCAGCACCGGAGGACCTCAGGGTCCACAAGGGCTCATATTTTAAAAGAATATCATTCAAATAAGAAGGCCCAAGACCATAAAAACATTTCTAAACCATTAAAAGAACTTTAAAATCGATCCTGAAACACACAGGGGGCCAATGCAGCGATTTTAAAACCGGTGCATTGGCTCCGGCAGCCACAGATGGTTACATTGAGACATTTAAACACATTAAAACCTAAAATCATCAGTCATAAAACAACTTACTTATCATTCTTCTTTGCCCTCAGTGCTTTCTCCTGATTTTCACCTGTTAGAATGAAGCTTTTTCATCGTGCTTAAAGTCTCAACTAAAGGATTCTCTGCACTCTGAGCTCTGTGGTTACTGGCAAGAGATGGTTTAACCCTTGTTCTATCCTATGGGGTCCAGATGACCCGATCCTTACATTGATGTGTTCTCCCTACCATGACAAAGGTGGATAAAGGTGAAGAGGATTTCATGTAATCCATGGACACCAGTGAAAATCACAGATCATTGAAGAAAAACGGTTCAGAGCACTGTCTAGAGCAGGGGCAAGCAGCAGCAAACGCAAAATGTTGAAAGAGCCAAATTGGACGAAAAAAACAAAAAACAAACATGTCTGGAGCCGCAAAATATTAAAAGCCCTATTTAAGCCTTATAAAGAAGGCAACACATACAATATGTATCTATATTAGATGACTATCAAAATGACTAAGTTGTTACAAACACATAATGAGCATTATTAATGCTTAAATGTTTATGTTTGCTTTTCAGGAATGTTTTCACGTGTTCGAAACAGACGACAAAGTGACACAAAACGTCACCCCTGGAAAGCCATCGGACTGTGTTGTGTAGCAGGAGATCAGAATATTCGCTTTCAACTTCATCAAACAATACACAGAACTTGTAAATTGAAAAATGTGCAATAAAGTTTATTGGAAAAAAAAAAGAAACAATGCACGGAACTGACGGTGGTTCGATTTACATCAGCCACCTGCCTAAAGAAAAAAAAGGCCCTGTGTGTCGCAGGCTATGACGCAAATTTTTGTTGACAGAAATGTTGAAATGTAACATTGTAGTGGCGGTCATGTGCAGCAGGGGATTGTGGGATGCAGTCTCCCCATTTCTTTTCCACTAAAACTCCCTGATGTCGTTCTTTAATCAGAAAATTCAAGTCATCCACCAACAGCTTAGCTCTTCTCTCCTCCCTCCCATCCCTGACTCTTTTCCCCTCAATCACACGTTTTCCTCCTTTCATCTGCCTGACCACAAGGAAATTTCCTCCCTCATCCTAAAATCCAAACGAGTAACGACCTGGCTAGCCGGCTTAGCTTCCACTGTGGGGAGCCGCGCTTCGAACTGCTCTAGCCTGGCCTCCAAGTCTAACACAAGACCTGAAACAAGACCTAAAATAAACTGAATTTGACAATTTTATTACAGTGAGAGACGTATTGATATTCAGGTGGAGTTTTTTCTAATTTAGGACGCGTATCGGGATACGTATCGTCTGACAGACTGTTGACAAAACACACCCCTAAAACTAGAACTATTTTAAAATATGCACATTTGTAAAAAAAAAAAGTAATCACTTTGAGTAAAATAGGGGTCCCCAACCTACAGGCACCGGCCTCACATTAAAATCCATAACTTCCATTCTTTACTTTTTCTTCATTTTCTTATTTTGTAGGATGTTTCATTTTGAAAAACTACTTGATTCATTTATTCATAACACAACATCCATCTGCGACTCAGTTTTCTTGACACGTGTCAAGATGCTTACTTCGTTCAACTGTCCTAAAAACATTTGCTACTTTTTTAAAATGGCTGCTCCAACCGGTAACATAAACAATGAATGGAAACCCACGAGTCACAAAAAAAAAAAATCTCCGGAAGTTTCTTTGTGCAGAATCCAAAGGAAACAAAAGAGGATCCTTTGACTTCAAAGTAAAAAGAATCTATGTATGGGGTAAGGAATCTGTCACAAAAAAAAATTATTCATAAAGACAAAGTTGTGCACAAATTAATACTTTGTGCACTACTTTGTCTTTATGAATACAATATTTAGTTTTACATTTAATACGTCTGTTATGAATACGATTTGTCTTTTTTGAATACGACTTTTCTTTGTCTTAAATACGAAATTTCCCGTTAAACTGTCAAAAATACGTTACGGGGTAGCAGGCTAATGCATCGAGTCCCGAAATGCAGATTGTTCAAATTTGCGCATGCGTATTGAAGTGTAGTTGTTGAACCAAAATAAAATAGAAATTTTTAGAATATTATTGATCCCATAACGGGGAAATTATCTTGCTACTATAGCCCTGTTGAAAAGAGACGGGTCATAATACAGCCATCTCCTGCTGCATGTTGTTGGTGCCAGGCATCACCAGCTGGTAGCTTCAGACCCAGAGGTGATGGAAAACAGTACAGAAATCGGACTCATTAGATGTTTAAAAAAAGTACTTGTCTTTCAAAATTGGTTGATACTAAGAGGATAACAACACAAAAACAGCTAAGCTAACTTGGAGCCGACCATTGCTGCAGGAAAAGGGATCAAACTGTCATAGTGCCTCTGGGAGTCTTCTCCTCCCCCCCCCCCCCCCCCATCTCTGCTCTGCTTTCCAGACTGGACCCAGCTGTTGGCACTTCCCTTATCACCTACCAGCTCTACTTAAGAGGAACCTTCACCAGCATTCATCACCAGTTCGCTGCCCCTTTATGGTGCAGTACCTGGTCTCAGTCGTGCTCTCTGGTTCACGCTTTCCATGCTTTGTATTAATTAAGAATTCTCCACATCGTCTACAGAAAAGTTTCCACGAGTGCTCACCTGGGTCCTATTTCCACACGAGCAGCCTGAACGTCACCAAAGTTCCAAATTTTGCTATGAAAATCTCTGAAACAGTGTCGCGTATTTTACTGATATAGTATTATTTTTTAATCATATGAATGACTTTTATAAGTAACGTAATCTGCATATATTTTTGGATAAATGATCTGCATTTGCCATGTTGATTTCTGAAATAGTTATTTTTACATAATTAAGTAATTCATCTTCGTCATGTGCTTTATTGATACTTTATGATTCTTAATTCTGTTTGATAAAAGCTAGGAACCGGATATTGATAAATCATGTAATAAAATGTTATAGTTATAGTATAATGGGTGGGATTATAAATTAGCTTCCTTCCACTCCCTTTCAAGCAATATTTATTAAGATGCCTAATTATCCTAAGTTTGATTAGTAACTGTATGAATGTATAACTGATGATTGTATTGTTTTTGTGTATTATTTCTACTTAATTGCTTGAAATAAACATTTTCAAATAAAAAAAACATGACTACTGTCACTTCCTCTACGTCACAGGTAAACTTCCCCCTACAGACAAAAAACGTTTTTCGGTGATGTAGAATCCTGCGGAGGTTTTCTCCTTCAATGCCAACTAATCTTTCAACAAGCTCCCAGGTACTATCAAACTGATCATAGTAAAATCACTTTTATTGTTAATTCACTAAGAAACAAAGCATTGCAGTGGGCCCAAGCATATCTGACTTCAAATCCCATATCTCACCTGCCTTTTGACCATTTCATCGAGGAATTCAGATTAGTTTTTGACCAACCCAGCAAAGAAGAAGCCACACGTCGATTGCTTAATCTCAAGCAACGCAATCGATCTGTAAGTGACCATGTTATCGATTTTTGAAAACCTCAAGAAACTTTTCGCCACCGCACCCATACTCATTCAGCCAGACCCAAAAAGGTCAATTCATCGAGGAAGTAGACGCCTCCGATTCTGGTATTGAAGCTGTTCTTTCCCAGAGAGAGGAGTCTTCAGGCAAACTCAAAACATGTGAATTTTTCTCCAGAAAACGGTGCCAACGCATTTGGCACCAGACCATGGCTGTTCTCCTGCGCACCAAGGAGAGCAACTGCCGTATTGCCAATCGTCATAGGGTGGTGGGGCCCTCTTACCAACCAGGTCAAAGGGTTTGGCTCTCGTCCCGGAACATCCCTATCCAGCCCACCTCTCGTAAACTCGCTCCCCGCTTATGGGACCTTACGTCATCAAAAGAATCATCAACCCATCCAGTGTTCGTCTCTGGTTGCCGGCTGCCCTCAAGATTCACCCTTGCTTCCATGTCTCCCAAATCAAACCTGTCCAGGAGAGCCCTCTTTGCCTGCCTTTCGCTTCCCAACCTCCCGCCCGTATGATTGACGCCGCCCCGGCTTTTACTGTTAATGGGGTGTTGGACGTTCGGCGCCGGGGCCAGGGTCTGCAGTTCCTTGGGAAGGTTATGGTCCTGAGGAGCGGTCTTGGATCTCCTGCTCCCTCATCCTAGACCCATCCCTCATCGAGGATTTCTACCGGGCTCACCCGGACAGTCCGGACTGCCCGGCGGCGGTCGTTGAGGGGGGGTACTTTCCTGCATGAGCAGCCTAAACGTCACCACAAGTTCCAAAAGTTCCAAAGCCTCCACCCACGCCGCGACTCCACGCCATGCCACTGCCCCCAGCCGCTTCACCAGAATCACCACACCGTTGGATATTGAACCTCCATACTCACCCTCTGGTCCTGGTCCCATCATCACAACTTACTGGAACAATAAATCCTTTAATTATCCTTTTTCGTTCTCCTGTGGTCATCCCGGGTTCCAGCATCTGGGTCTGCCCAGCCTAGCTGATCATGACACAAATGAAAAAAAAAGGTCAGTAGGATGATCAGAATACCTTACCATGTTTTTAAAATGTATCTTTTTTTTTACCTTTTATCCTTTTAAACTTTTCTTTCTCTGTTTTTCTTTTTAACTATCGCTACGGTCATCCACCAGTTAGCCTACTTTATCACAGAGTTGGCTTTCAATTTTCTTATCCCTTCAGGAAACCCTCCGCCGCCTGCTCTGGTTTTTCTTATTTTGATTCATGATTCTTGTATCAGCTGTATTACTTTTTTGATGGCTGTATAATCTTCATACGCCGTCATTAAAATCTCAGATTCCGTCTCACTGAAGTACAGCGCTCTCTTTTGGTTTCCACACATTTCCATGTTGACTCCGGAAATCGGCGATCCATTGAGAATCTCTTAATGTACTTGACGTGCACGTGCATTAACCCAGGGTTACCAAGTTGAGCGTAATTATGCTAACTCATATCCGGTCTTTTGGAACCGACATACCCAGAGTGAGCAAGTTCAGGCGGACTTCAGCCAGAGTTCAGGGTTAAAGTCAGGGTCGTTTAAATGTGCCTTCTGGAATACCCCCCAGGAGTTCAACTCATACTTTGGATCTATTGCGACAATTTTTTTTCACACCAAACTGCATATTATTGAGCGACTGACTTGCTAATGTTACGAGAACACTTCTAATAAAGTTGTAGACATGGTAAAATCATGCTATTATATTGAAAATATATCGATTTTGTGATGGTTTTGTTTTATTTTGTTGTGTTTATCTAAGATATTGTCTAATATTGAAACGGCCTATGCGCTAAAAAAGGTTGGTGACCACTGATGTGAAAGGTCTCTCACTTCATATTATTTTTATTATTATAAAATTTAAAAAATCAAATAATTCTTTATTTATATGCATTTTCATATGTAACAAAACACAAAGTGCTTTACACCAAAACAAAACGAATAATATAGAAACAAGCATATAACATAAAAAAATACATTCTGCCAAAAATAATCTTTTACCTGCTAAAGTATGATAAAAAGGATTTCTTTGGAATACAAGTTCAGTTGATCTGGAATTGGGTAGAATCTGTCAATTTTTGTCAGATCATTGTAAACAGAGCGCCATAAGTGAGACAAGCAGGAACATTTGTGTTGATTACATGTCCAGAGCCTGGAAACGGAGATGAGAAGATTCTCCAGGAGGGTTTACTAAGGGGATCACTCTGAGCCCCTGTGGGACTTTCTGAAACAAACTAGTGGAGAAGGGATGCCCAGGTGAGCTTCCCTTTTTTTGACCTGTAGGGCTTGCCATAGTTTTCTCTCGTTTCAGCCCAACCAGGGCTTCTTCTTTTCATCCTTCAGGTTTCCTCTCAAGCTTTCAGGTTGTTGTTTACTTCTTTGTGCTCAGGCCCAGTTTCTGGATCCAGTTTTTGTGATGTTTCTCTTGTACGTGATCAAGTTTTGTGGATTTTCTGACCAATCTAATTCTAGAGTCCTGTCCTGTTAAGAAATTTGAGGTTTATTTCCTTCATCTTCCAGACCTGCTGAGGGTCATGGGGTCTCTGGAGGATACTACTGCAGGGTGAAGGCGCAGTTCATCCTGAATGGCATTCCTGTCCGTCACATGGCGTCCCTTCAGGATCTCAATTGAATTCCACTTTGAAATTCCTCTTGGCTTCTGATTCCTTTATGTTCCAATCCTAACACCGCCCACCTTGCAGTGGAAGTCTGTTTGCTTAGATCTCTGCAGGGACCTAATTTCTACAAGTCCCCCCCACTGACCTTCACGCTGCACAGCCGCTGTTCCTACCAGAACACGAGGAAACATCAGATGTTATCCTCTGATGACCTTATGTAACTGCAAAGTGGTAGTCAGAGCTAATCCTCTTAGATGCTTGGAAACGAAACACAGTTTGCCTCTTCTGTCCCCTGTTTTTAATAACCAAAATGGAGCGTGCTCAACGGCAGCACGGTTATTCATGCAGGAGGACGAGCCTGCTCTCCAGCCTGACATCACCCCTGTGTCCCCGAACCACCAACCACCTGGGTTTTTGCTTTTAAAGAGCCGTCGATTAGAATCATTCATGGTGAAAACGCCTGACTCCAAAACAAAATGAGGATAAATGAAGCTGCAAAGTGAACCAGTCTGAGGCGTGTGCAAGATCATCCTGATACTTATTTATGTGAAGATGAAGACAGAAACACATTTCATGTAAAAGGAATCATGAAACATGTAAACCAACACACTGTTAAAAACTGTTTATTTTTGTTTTAAAAAGTCGATTCAGGTTTCTATTTAAGATTTAAACCAGTGACTCTGGTTCCCTCTGGTGGTGTAAATGGAGATGCTGACTCCCTCATTCAATGTCACACTGCAGCGCAATGACCTCCACTTGCAGGTTGTCTGGTTGTCATCATGGCGCTCAGAGAAATTGTCCACTCCTCTCATGAAAAAAACTCAAACTCCGCTCCTTTTGCCTCCAACTGTCTTCTAATATCAGATGTCATGTCTTCTATTTTCTGCACCACAGTGTTCCAGACAAGCATTAGCATTGGCGTCTTCTCAGGACAAATGTTCTCCACCATTTTGATCATGCAGTCTTTACTAGATCGACAAATAGGGTCTTTAAAAATCCCTGAGGACATTTTAAAATAGTCACCTGATGACAATTATAAAACACACACATTAAAAACAATAAATCGCCCATGGATTACATGTTTGCAGGGCTTTGCAATCACCGTTGCTATGTCGTATCTCGCTTCTGTGGCGTTTTCATTTGACTGAGAGGTTCTTGTGAAAAATTCGGCAGTGCTGTAAAACAATTTGCCGTTGCTTCAAACTTTCTGCAGCGGTTCGTCCGAGTTAGTCAAAGTTAACATGTCTGGTCTGCTAATACCTCTCGATATTAAACTCCTTAAAAGCAACCACAGTCTCTTGGCATATTAGGCAGACACAGTTGTTTCGTGTTTCTGGAAAAAAAAAGCCAATTTCCACTTGTCTGAAAGCGGCAGCCTTTTTTTCTTTTCAGCCAATCACAATTAAGCAATCTTACACACAGTTCTTAGAAACTGCTGGGACAAGCTCACGCGCCGATGAAAATTTGAACGCAAGCCGCATGTCAGAGTTAACCCTTGTGCTGTCCTATGGGGTCCAAATGACCCAATCCTTACACGTCCAAATGACCCAATCCAACACTTGACGTGTTCTCCCTACCATGACAAAGGTGGATGAAGGTGGAAAGATTTCATGTAATCCATGGACACCAGTGAAGATCACAAATCATTGAAGAAAAAAGGTTCAGAGCACTGTCTAGTGGGTCTAGATGACCCAACTCCCAATGGTAAAGTGCCTAGGATAGCACAAGGGTTAAAGGAACTGGACTGAGTGACTCCTCCATGGCGTCCCAAGGAAGTATCTGCTGGTTCCACGAAGCCAAAATCCCATAGACTTCTATGGGAGAATGGCTGCAGTCATTTTTTCTTTTATCGCAAGTTATTCAAGTCATAAACTGACCAATCATAAGTCTTCATTAAAGCATGTTGTGCCCGCTGGCCCCACCTGGAACAATTGATTGACAGATTCTCCTTAGTCGCTCTCAGTGGAAGGGGTGTGGAGTTTGGAAGAGCTTACTCATGATTGGCGACAGTAGTTGCCATAAACACGTTGTTTTCTTAGACCAACTCAGACCAATCACTGTCGACTGGCACCAAATGGTGGCGCCTGTCTTGGGGGAAAAATGGCAACTTAATTGACTTAATTTCGATGGAGCCGGAGGTAAGGCGTTTTTTATGGGTGATGTCACAGCTGGCTGGGTCCATGTCTTCGTAACCCTTGTGCTATCTTAGATGACCCCACCCTTACTTTGACGTGTTCTCCCTACCATGACAAAGGTGGATAAAGGTGGAAAGATTTCCTGTAATCCATGGACACCAGTGAAGATCACAAATCATTGAAGAAAAAAGGTTCAGAGCACTGTCTAGTGGGTCTAGATGACCCAACTCCCAATGGTAAAATGCCTACGATAGCACAAGTTACAGTCACTAGCCGCGGTTATATGGGCAAAATATCTTGATCTGATCAATGGTCGGATTAGAATTCAACCGTGTACATGGGCCCAGAAAAACGTTTTCCGATTAGAACAAACGTTTACATGCGCAGCACTTTCGGTCGGGATAAATCAGTCGCACATGCACAGTTCTGTTTAAAATACCGGAAGAGGAAACGAATCCCGATGTAAACAAGCCGAGCTGCAGCATACATATGTAGCAGCTTGGTAATATACGAGATGATCTTGTAAACGTGCTTTTATTATTGTTATGGTTATTATGAAGCGCCTGTTCACTCATCATTTTATTTATAATCTGTGTGGTCAGTGCTATTTTGTGGCAGAACGAAGCCGGAAGAATGGTTAGGCTAAGGCTAACAACATTTAGCCTGGATTAACATAAATTGATGCAGGAAATGCCACAATCTGCATCTTGGCTGCACGTAAATATGTGGGAATAACATCAGCCTTTAATTTGTCGGGACACGACTGGAAACACAAATCCACATGATTGTTTGAACGGTTTAAAAGGACTGAGCGACATTTCTGCTTTGAAAAGCTCACACACTGCCCCAAAGCCGGAGACATGCTTCTCCTGAATTTGGCAGCTTGTTCACATAGAGCTGTGGAACAGCTGACAGTCCGAAGCTTCCCATAAGTAACAAAACATCCTCCCCTCCCCTCAAACACAAAACTTTAAGTCCGTCTGCTCTGCTCAGAGACCGCGCAAGGTCCGGACGTCAGGGAGCACGAAGCGCTCCTCCCCGGCAACCCCCTCTCGAGGGGAGTCAGAGAAGATGGGAAGGGAGAGGCAAGGAGCCTGCAGAGGCGTCCGCGATTCTCACCGGGCATCCGCAGAGCAGCCGGTCAGTCCAGTATGCGCTCCAAAGCTTTCTCTGGAGCACGCACCGTCTATGCATGACGTAAACCAGAGCAGTGGTGACACAGGATTGGAATGAACCGTTTACATCAGGAGTGTCAAACATACGGCCCGCGGGCCGTATCCGGCCCGCCAGGTGGTCTACTCTCCACACTCCACACATGAAGAGTAAAAATCAAAAGTATGTTTAAAAAAGAAAGCAAGTTTCTAGTCCATTCCTGTGGCGAGTTATGATTTTTTAAAGAAATAACCGAAATGCGCAATTCAACCACTAGGGGGAGCAAAGGAAAAGCAAAACAGCTGAAACAGCAAATCTCTGCATGTGCCAAAAGCGAAACCTAACAGCTCTGCGTCTTGGTAAGATGTACTTTGGTTCCCTGTGAGCCTTACCTCTGTTATCTTGCTGTAAGGATGATCAATAGTGACACCCTAATGACCAAAATGTTGTCGAAAAGTGAAGTGGAGTGAAGAGCTTTCCAGGAAAAATGGACAGATTTTTTTTACATTAAGCTGAATGCAAAACCCGAATGCTTTGTATGTCATCAACATCGCAGTGCTCAAAGAATATAACATTCAGCACCACTAAGAGACTTACCATAAAGAAATGTTTCTGGAGCTTCAGTGTCAGATGTAAAATATTTAGTCTGTATAAAATGGAATAGACCAACTTTTTTTAATTGGAATTAATTTTTATTTGAGATCCATTGGCCCCAAGTGATTAGGCTACTATGTTGGTTGAGGCATTTCTGCCCAACTGAGTAAAAAAACTAAAGCAAAGCTGTTGTTTTGCTTTTACGTTACTGGTCCGGCCCACTTGAGATCAGACGGGTTGAATGTGGCCCCCGGACCAAAATGAGTTTGACACCCCTGGTTTACATGCAACACGATCGGATCAACAATCGGCATAAGCCACCTATCTTGATCGGAAAGAACTTCTGATCCGAACGAGTCTGATCGGGGCAGACTATTCCGAACGGCGTGTTTACATGACGCATTTTTCTTCCGATCAGCCATTCTTTCCGATTCCTTTTGCTACTGTTTCCATCTGAAGTTAGCATTGTCTATTTTTCCGGGGCTAATTTGGCTTGTACCACATTGGTGTGCGGTTTTAGCAGTAATTTTAAGTTTCATAGTTATTTGTATGCTTTGACTCATATTTTCAGTAAATTTAATGCACTTTATTTCTTTTATAACAAACAATTTTGAGCATTTTACGTAAGAACAGCTTTGTTATTTATTTAGAACCCCAAAAAAACCTTTGCATCACCATAGATAACTATTTTAATTATTTTGAACCAAATTTGATTTGTTGAAATTGGTACAATATTCAATTCTTGACACTGTATTTTGAATCAATGTCATTATTTGCACGTTTCATCAATCTATTTTGGAAACGTTTTGGGCATAAAATGTGGTATAGCCTATAATTCATGTGAATGGTTTTCACTTGCTGTTCAGAGAGTGAACAAAAAAATAAAAACACCAAACGTCTTTACAATAAATAATGTTTATTTCTTTACAGCGGGTAAGAGTCTGAATGAAGAGCATCTCTGATGGCGGTGTGGGCGGGGCCACAGCAACCACACAGAAAAAGTTATGTCCCCAGCTCACTAAACTACAGCAGAGCAGATGGCCTGACATTCATCCCTTCATTTCTATATACAATATAGCAAGATCTCAAGTCCTATAATTAGGAGAATGTAAACAGGGTTTAGCATTCATAGTCCATTCTGTAAGCTAAAATGAACGTCTGCAAGATTTTCTTCTTGCTAGAAACCTACATTCAGAAGTTGAAGCGGTGTGCTGTTGAGAGTCCGACTAAAAGAAATGTAGTTACATCATCTGCCAAACGCCTGGAAAGACTCTCCTCTCACTGGATGCAGCTCTGCAACTGTCCAGGAGGTGGTGTTGTAGTGACGTGGCAAGAGGGAGGTGCCGGGATTCAGGTCATGCAGGAAACCCAGCTGTCGTCCCTCCGATGCTTTGAGAAAAACCCACATCAGTCTGGAAAAGAAAATGCATGTCTTTAAACACCCAAAGAGCTCTGTTTCGTCCTAATGATGACTTCCCCTTGGCAAAAGTTAATTGACAAAAATGTGCTCCCTCAAAGAAGACGTTTTGTTATTTTTATAGTGGTGCAGAAACTCAATACTTAGCTCCAACAAACCAGCAAGAATTCTGTTCATCAAAGAGCTGCTACTTCTTCTTTAAGAAGCTCTTTTGTCCTTCACTCATCACCTGTATTAAGATCCCCTGTTTGAACTGCTTATCTGTATCAAAGAGACTACAGTCACTTCACCGTGACCAAAGAGCTGTCAAAGGACACCAAGGGCCACAGCAACAAAGGTTCCTTTAGTAACACACACCACTGCCGTGGATTCAAATCCTGCAGTTGTTTAAAGGACAGGACATGGATAATCCAGAGGAGGTTGGAGAGAAGGTCACGTGGTCAGGTCAAACCAAAATTGAACTCTTTGGTATAAACACTTCTCGCTGTGATGTAAGGGAGAGCAATGCAGAGTTATATCCCAAGATCGCCATTGTGAAACAGAGGGGTGGAAACATCATGGTTTGGGGCTGTTTAACTGCAAAGGGAACAGGAGGACCATGTATGATTAGATTTCCATCAGTGAGAACATTGAGGATGAACGTTTCTGAATCTTCTAGCATGACAATGATCCTAAACCCATTGCCGTGGTAACCAAGGAGTGTCTACGTAAAAAGCATTTCAAGGTTCTGTAGTGTTCTGGCCAGTCTTTGGACCTCAGTCCAATAGAGAATCTTAGGAGGGAGTGGAAATTCTGCATTGCCTAGCAACAGCCCCAAAACATCACAGCTCTAGAGGAGATCTGTATGGAAGAATGGACCAAAATAGCAACTACAGTGTAAACCTGCTTAGGACCTGCAGGAAACCTTTGACAGCTCATTGGAACGAGGGCTAAATCACAAAGTATTGAGGGGACGTTTTGTTGTTTTCTGCTCCACTATAAAAATTCTTTAAAACAAAAAAAGTGATTTCCTGGTTTCTTTTTGAACATTCTGTCCCACAGTGTTTCCGTGATGAACATTACAAACAAAACTCTTAAGATGTACAACTTCCAGAATCTGTGACTGACAAATACTTTACGTGTATGAATGTTTCTAAAAAAAGACATCGTTGAATGTGAAGCAGTACCAGTGGAGTGTTCAGGGCCATTCCTTGTGATGAGTCTTGTCTTTCTTGCGCTTCTTCTCATTTTTTTCCTTCTGCAGTCTCTCCAGCTCCGCCTCGTACATCGTTTCCTGGATCAGATACTTTTCTCTCCGCATCCTGTCCCGCAGGTCCTTGGGAAGGTCAGGGATTAGGTAAGCAATCAGAGTCTTGATGGCAAAGACCATATGCTGCAAAGACATAAATAATTGCAGTGTTGCAAGGATAGATTGCAGCAAAACACATAAAAAAGATCGACACTAAAATGAAGAAACATTCATTTTCTGCAACTTGAACAAACAAATTTTTACATAGATCTTGCATCATTTCACCATAATAACAAGCGGGCTCAAACATTGTTTAAATAAATTGATACAACTGTCTACATCTAGATTAGTGGCAGCTTTGGACTGGATTGTTGTAGAGTGTGTGTTTTTGTGTGTTTGCTGTCTATGGTATCACATATTCGTCAACACATCTTTTCTGCAATTAGAAAATTCATTTTGCTTTCTTTGAGTTACAAAAAGGGTAAAGTCAGATTTTTTTTAAGGATGCTGCTGGCTAAATCACCATGGCAACTGATGCTGACCACATGGCCTTCTTTAGATGAGGTCATGTTCGGCTTAACACTTTCATGAACTCACTCCCAGCTGGTTCAGCAGAATAAATGCATTTTCAGCTCAACCAGAAGTAAACTATTGTTTATTAAACTGTCCAATAAAAATCAGAAAACCGTTTTGCAGACATAAAAAAAAAATGCTGTTGTTTTTGGAGGACCATTGCTGCCAAAGCCTGCTGCACACTGATGGTAATGCATCCAAACCTGTGCAGACAGCAGGTCAAAGAGTGTGAGGAAAAGAGCTGCCAGAGAACAGCAGACATTTGTTCCTGTGTTTAGTAGATTTATTGGAAAAATAGTGTTACTGATTTGGCTTTTTGTAAAGACCTGAAACCAAGAAACTGGGGAGTTTGTTTGGTGTTTCTCTTTGTATCTTTTATCTAAATATTAAAGCAAAAAAAGTGAAATTAAAGTCTGTAAAGTTAATCATTCGAATAATGTAATTTATGATGTACATTTAGGATGATCTCTTAGTTTAGCGATCCATTACTGCTTTAGATTACAATCATTGCTCAAAATAATCTGTTGTTTAAGTGAGTTAGCAAGATCTTTAGTTGTGTTTCATCATTTTGTTCTTTTGTTTATTTTAATATATGTCAGATGTTGCTTCTACTTTTCATTTATTCTTTTTTGGTTAGTTTAAATTGAGTTAAATTGTAATAATTCACAGGTCTTTCTGTTACCTACATCTCCAGGGTTTTCTTTCTTATATTCAGGGTAGTCTTTGGTTTTAGTACTTTCCACAAATTAACCTTAAAAAATAATGGACAAACTATCTAGAAAAGTTTTTCTGTGATGGTAATTTTCTGAAGAGTTTTAAATAGGCCTGGGCGATAAATCGATCAAATGAATTAATTCGAATTTTTTGTTACGGGCGATTTCAAAAATAACTAAATCGAGTTTTTATGTGGCGCTTTTTTGCCTCCCCAGAGCTTCCGTAGCTTTAGTATCACACGGCGACACGCGACAATCGACGCACGAAGCAGCTAGCGACAGCATGGCTACCGGTGACAGTGGGAAGTTTGTTCCCAAGAAAGAAATCAAATCATCTGTTTTTTGGAACTGGTCTGGGTTTACTGCCACAGACGTGGAGGAAGAGACCCCCCCCACACGCTGCCTAAAGCCCATCGGAGTCAAGGCTCTCCCGGGGGCTCACGTGGCACGCGCTCAGTCCTCTTAAACACGCACGCGCCCTGACACATACTCATTCTACAACGCCTGTCTAGTTAGTTCATTAGTTAGTAAGTTGTTACTGTTATTTGTTAATAAAGAATACTGCGTTGTAATTATTACTTGTACCGGTAGATTCATTTGCGACGCGGCCGCCGTAGTATTCTGTGTTCGGCACGGGGGGCGGGGGATTCCTGACCGCGACTCCTGCTTCTTAATCATCATCTCCGTGGAAAAGACGGGGTTTATTAATCTAATTAAAACCTTAGAGCCCAGATATGAGCTGTATTGTTAATCCTTTAGAAAATGATGCTACTCTCAAGCTGAATGGTTGTCTCCTTTTAGTCTAGACTACAAGGTGCGACTTAAACACAGCTGGGACTTTAAGTAAAGAAGTAACCTTTTTGTTTTGGATAAGTGAAAACAAGTTTAGAATAACGAAATTAGACAAAAACAAGACCAAAGTTATATAAAACAAGACGCAATTATTTAAATACAAGTCCAAAAAGGGAGTAAGAAGAAAAATCTTATACTTAACTTGGATTCCAAAAGTGTGTTCAATTATTTATTATTCATCCCAGAAATAGGGGTTACATTTGTCTTGGGTTTGATTAAATAAAAGCAACATTTGCTTGAACTTGTCTGCCGTTTGTACTTATTGCTTTCCTTAAGTAGCGTGGGGGGAAATAAATCGGGAAAAAAATCGGAAATCGAATTAAAAAAATAAAATCGGAGATTTTATTTTTAGGCCATATCGCCCAGCCCTAGTTTTAAAGGACACTCCTCTTCCTGCCTGTTCTGGGGGGTTTGCTGGGAAGACATGGGTGATTCTTTTGTAGATCTTATCACAGCAATGTGTTAACTTTGGACAGGCAAAGCTACACAATTTGTAAAAGGCATAAAAAGACGGGGGAATTCTGGCTCCAATCTTTGTGCCAAATATTTCAATCAATTGTGAGGAACTTTTTATTTTAAAGCACTTTAAATATCCTTCTGCCCAAATTTTTAAATAGCAGACAAAGAAAACCACAATCACACCAACAAAGCTTCACCTTCATTGTGGGGAAAAACAAAAATTCCTGCTTGAAACAGTTTTTGTAGAGCCACAGGAGATGAAGACAAAGGGAAAACTTTCACAGAGAAAAACCAAAAGTTCTTCTCACGTGACATTGCACTGTTTAGTGACATTTTTTTCCACACTGACCTCAAATACAATGATGAACGCCAGCCGGGCCGCCAGCACGTGCCAGAACTGCAGAGTGTATGAGTACGGCTCAGCTGAGTCCGGAGGCTCTCTGTAATCACGATACCTTTTGTGTAGAAAAATGACAAAATGAGGCCACAGAGACGCACAGACCATCTTTTCTTGTCTGTGATCTGACATCTGGCAGAGCAAAATGGGATAAAAAATTCACGTGTGCTTGTTAGAGGATGATTGTACATCTAAATCTCTCTGCTGAATGTTTCTAAATCTGGCTCCTTGGTAACTTGAACTCATGCTTAAAGGCGCACAAACAACCTGCAGTACTTTACAGCCTCTTCAAACATTTCCGATCCATTTGTTCTGGGCTGGGATCTCGTCTCGAAGTCAGAAACTCTAAAGACCGACAGGCTGGCATTGACATATCCCATCATGCACCTGAGGAACAGATGACTCCTATTTAGTCAAAATGCACAAGGACTTAGACAGAAACAATCAGCCGCATCGTCCTCACCCCTCCCCGGCTCGGCCCTGACCAGCACACGGTCCATACTTGTAGGCGTAAACCAGACGAGGGATGAAGTCTGAGGTGACGGCGATCACAAAGGCGTTGGTGATCACAGACAGAATGCCGATGCCCTCCAGAATGCCGTACCAAATCCCTGTAGCAGAACCCAGTCTTTAAACAAACCACCAACCAGGACAAAACCTTTCCCAAGAGGTGAGGCTGCATGCTGTGAGCCGCTTACCAATGTCTTTGGCTTGAGATGGCAGTGGTCGCCGCCACTGCGTGACGAATTTGTAGGCGTCCAGGCGGATCTCAATGATGTTGTTGAGCAGAGCCAAAAGCGGAGCCAGAGGGAACGCCGCCACGAAGATGGTGGTGAAGCCAAACTGTAAAACTGAAACAAAAGAGAGAAGGTGTGAGGACTCCCTGACAAAAGCAGACAATGGACCACAAGACCAACAGAGACTAAGATGGCATCAGTTTGGAATGGTACTGAAGTAGGAAAAGGACCTTTTAGTTTCCAAAAAAACTGTTCATTATCCATATTGATCCCTTCAGAGATTTGTTAAATGTCAGGTTTTTAATTCTGTGTGAACAACATGCCAACATAACATCTCCTCAACCGATTTAGAATAAAATATAATGGAAGGCCCTGCAACAGACTGGTGAACTGCTCCGGGTGTACCCTGCCTTTGTAGATGGGATAGGCTCCAGCAACACTGGGACTGACATTAAAGGGATTAGACGGGGAGTTCAGAAAATGGATGGATGAATTTTATGGAGGATAAAATTCCCAACTAAAATGTAAAAAGTGATCCAATGATTTTCCTGGTTACATTAAACAATGTTTCACAATAATAATGACAGCTCACATGATCTTGGTGTCTAGACACACTGTGGAACTTCAAACATGTATTTCCAGTCATACCACTAGTTTGTTTGTTTCTATGCTTGAGTAAATGTGAATCATTTATTACTGCTGTCCAAATTGGATATTTGGTGTCTTTTCTCTTTTCTTTTTGACCAAGGCTAATGCTATTCTAACGACATTTCCATCAACACAAACTTCAGGTCGGCTGTCACCTTCAGCAAATCCTTGACCGCAAAAGGAGAAAACAGGATCACATGTTATTAAAGTTCCACTCAGACTTTTAATTATCATGATGCTTTGTTAAGCCAAAATAAAAAAAAAACCTGTGTTGTTTTCTGGGACATTAGTTTCTGCAGAGCAGGAAGAGTTCATTAGAAATTCACCTCTGAGTTGGGGGGCAGGACTGTCTGTTTCCATCCTATTGCATTAGCTTACAGCCCCTCACACCCCCATCCTAACATTAGCGATGCAACAAAAATGGTGAGCAAAATCAGATCTATCCAGACATACGGTTTAGATCCAGATTTCAGCTCAGACGAGGAAAATATAAATGTACATGGATCTATTTGTCTGCAAGTGGATTATCAAATATCAATTGACACTGAACGAATAATTTAACATTATCCCTATGATTTAGATACTTTACACGAATTACAAACAGATTGTTATCCCTCAAAGAGCATATTAAAAAATGTTTTTTTCTGCTTTATATTTGCTGCCATCTTGACTGACTATCATGCATTCTGTGTTTCTGAAAACAGGCATAAACATTGCTCTATTATTTGGAACACGACCAGTAAAGGTTTTACAGTAACTTGATCCCTTAAAGGGACAGAGCCCATTTACGATGATGACAATGATATCAACTTTTCCCAGTATATGCGGCAGCTTAATTTGTAAAAAAAGATTAAACTGCAGAGATAAAAACAAAATAGAGGATGTCTTGATCGTCCAACAAAGCTCCTACTGATTACCCGACAAAGTGACCTGGCTCCTGTGTGGCGGGGTCCCGCCGAGAAAGGATGCAGAGGAGCCAAGGTGAGGAGGAACTGTTTTTATTGACGACACTGTGAGCACCGCGCAGGGCCACGCAGCATACAGCACTCAATGTCACTCCTCATTTCCACTTCCTGTGACACTTCCTTATGAACCTTACGCCCCTCCCACGGGCGGTGCTCTCCATTAGGCCACAGGAAGGTCACAGGAAACATTTTAAAACATAAAATAAATAAATACACCAACAATAAAATACGGTGTGGCCCCCCCTCGGCATCTGACGGTGCCACACCGTCACACCCTGTTTTCTTATTTTTAAAACCAGCCTCAATAGCCTCAAGTGGAAATACTGCCTCTCAATTGAGACGTTTGAATTTGAATTTCGAGTCAAAACTCAGGCAAAACAACCTTAAATAGCTTATATCATGCTAAATAAACTTTTTGAGCTTTTAAGTGTATTGCAAGGTTCATCTCTCACGTAAAACAACCCCAAAGTAGTATTTTTGATGCATTCACGCATTTCTGAGTATTCCTGTAAAAACCTGGGTTCTGAGCACCAACAAGTGGATCCTCACATTTATATGTATGAAAGTGAGGAACAGCCCCTTCCAAAGGAGTCTGTGCTGCCAGCTCCGCCCCCAGGCTAACACACACACACACCCTCTTTCTCAGTGGAGCTAGCGGCGATCGGCTAAACGCTTTTATTTTATATGCACGAAACGCACATCCATCTTTGCAAAAGTTTGGATGTTGTTTGTTTTCGTGGGCAAAATGCAGACGCGCTGCTGAGGCCAGCTCTTGGTTGACGTCATGAAAGGCGGGGCCTCAAAGATCGAGTCATCTTACTTCCGAGTTGGAAAAGGAGCTCGTGAAAATTACATAAAATTTTTTTCTTTGGTGTGCCAAAGGTAATATATATTATCATACATATGGATATAGTTTACTTTATAAAAAGAACATAAACAAAAACACATTTTCTGTACAGTGCACACCATTTGTTCTGGCAGCTGTTGATCCCTGATTTGTGTTGTTGGTTTTATTCAAATTCTTGTGTTATTATGAATGACTCTGATGTATTTGAAGATATAACACAAACACTCCTGTATGTCATTGTTTTTTCATTAAGAGGTTCTCAAGCACTTTCTGCAGTCTAAAAAATGGATTATAGTGCAGAAGGTTTACTAGCCGAGGGTTTCTGAGGTTTTTAGTGGCATGTGCTGGACCGGTTGGGCTTCAACATACTCATCTCAAAGTATTCATCGAAGAGTCCGTAGGCGTTCATGGGCTGCAGGTTGTAGTCCCTTTCCCACTGGGGGAAGCTGCTCTTGGCTATGTGACTGTGCTCTCTCTTCAGCCTCCGGCGAGTCCACCAGTTCTGGATTAACCTGACAAAAAATGTCAAAAATGATGAAAAGTTTTTTTTTTTTGTTGCTCTCTTTTCAGTCCAGCCAGCTGTAATCATATGTAGTAGAATAATAACTAACCTTTTAGTTTCTTTTTTTCTTCAAATCTGTCCATCTCTACACATCACTTAATCAGTGTCTTAACCGCCAATGTTGGACTAGTTAATGGAATAAATAATGAATCATAAAATCACTGACATCTACCCCTTTCAGCCATTCTCTTCCTCTGTCAGAGGAAATCTGGGGATTCCTAAACATCTGCATCATAGGTTTTCTATCATAGCTTTCCTCTAAGGATTATATCATAAAGATCAGAAGTAACGGATATGATGATGCACCAACACTCTTCTCGAGAAAATCAGCAACTAGTCAGTTTGTCAGGTCTTGTCGAGGACAGCCAACAGAAGCAAAGTCAAGAGTGAAGGGAAAATAGTCCATTTATTTTGCCTTTTCAAAGTCCTGGTTTGGAGTATGCAAGTCTGAGGGAGCATGAAAAAATCCCGCCAGCAGAGGGAGCAGGACTTGGTAGTTTCACCGCCGAGTCAGGAGAGGAAGTCAGCAGACAGAGCGGGGTGGGAGAGCGAGCCTTGATGCAGATGATGAGCGGGAAACACCGGAAAAACATCGGGGGAGAAAAGTCAATAGGGGGCTCTGGGCTTACGTCTGGAATCCAGAAGGATGAGGAAGCTGAGGCGATGCAGTGACAAAACGATGACTTGACGAACCGTGCAGACTTGTGCAGAAAGTGTAGCAGGATGGCTGGAAGTAACCAGAGTAAACTGACGTTCCGGCAACGAGTGAGGCACAGGAGGGAACTTATGAAGGGGCAAAACCAGGTGATGTCCTAGAGCAGGGGTGCTCATTACGTCGATTGCGATCTACCGGTCGATCTTCAAGGACATGAAGGTAGATCGCGGGACAGAGAAGAATCCACCAGCCAATCAAAATCGTCAACGAGAAGTACGGGACTTGATTGACATGCAGAACGGCCAATCGGACATCCTCTGAAGCATACGTCACTGCACATGCGTGTTTAAAAGCACTGAGCGCATACTCTCTGTCATCAGATAGTTGCTCTCTGCCCCGTGTCACGTCAAGTTCCCGGCAGAAGATCGCTCCGCACAAGCGGAGTATTTATTAAAGCCGCCCCGCGTTTCTCCTCCTGCTATCAGCTCTGCAGTTCTCGCCCGATAAATACAAGCTGATAAGGAAGCTGTCCGAGGCGCGCGCTTCGTACGGAGCCATCAGGCTCAGCGCCTTTGAAACGCCATGATGCCCCCCCCCATTGCACGGTTTACAGCAGAGCATGACATACAATTGCTGCTTTCTGTCTTTGTAATAAAACGCCTTATCTGTTAATACAAAAGTATCTTTGTGTAATCTCACTGTGTAGCTTTTAATCATCAGCACATAAACAATAATGGTACTAATAAACATAACTAACAAACATTTACTAATAGTATCATATATATATATATATATATATATATATATATATATATATATATATATATATATAAACTTTGCCCCCTTTCACCTTTCTCGCAGGAGCCACTCAAGCTCGGGTCCTCTACCAGAGTGGGCCTGGGGAGCTTGAGGGTTCTGGCGTAGTATCTTAGCTGTTCCAGCACTGGCGCTTTTCTGGATTTCGAGATGTCTGAGATCTTTCCAGGTATCTGTTGTAGCTCCTCCAGCTTTGGGGGTTACTGCCCTCGAAAGTGCTCCAATTACCACAGGCACCACTGTCACCTTTCATTTTCCAGGCTTTCTCCAGTTCTTTCTCTGAGTCCCCTGTATTCCAGCTCATGTTCTCTTCCTGATGTTCCCATCGCCAGCACTGCCACATCCACCACAACGGCTTTCCTCTGTTCTTTATCCACCACTACAATGCCTGGTTGGTTCGCCATTACCATCCTATCAGTCTGGATCTGTGTCCCACAGGATTTTTGCCCTTTCATTCTCTACCACCTTCGGGGGTGTTTCCCATTTTGACCTTGGGGTTTCCAGTCCATATTCTGCACACATGTTCCTGCATATTATTCCAGCCACTTGATTGTGGCGCTCCATGTATGCTTTACCTGCCAGCATCTTACACCCTGCAGTTATGTGCTGGATTGTTTCAGGTGCCTCTTTGCACAGCCTACACCTTGGATCTTGTCTGGTGTGGTAGATCTGAGCCTCTATTGCTCTGGTGCTCTGGGCTTGTTCCTGAGCTGCCAGGATGAGTGCTCTCAGTGCTGTCCTGTAGGCCAGCCCCTCTTCAGCTATTGGTAGGACTTCTTGATATCAGCCACTTCAGTTGCGGTCCGTGGTACATCCCATGCAGGGGTTTGTCCTCCCATGAGGATCTGGTCTCCTCCAGCACTGTATCCTTCTGCTTCCTCCATTGCCTGGAGACATTCACTGAGCACACTGTCAAGTTGGGGGCCCTGAGAGCTTGATGTACTGCGCATCTTTGGAGGTTTTCATCCTGATAGTGGTTTACTACTTCAGTCCTCGGCCTCCTTCCCGCGGCTAGCATACAGTCTCAGGGTGCTGATTTGGATGGAACCTCCATGCATGGTGAGGAGCTGGTTCAACATCCGTGGTCTGGTAAATTCTCTTCCTTTGGCCATCTTATTATTCCGTAGGGTATCTGATAACTGGCAGTGAAGGCTGCTTATCGTCTGGTCTTATTTTTTGCCATTGAGCTGGCTTTCTCAGACTTGCCTTACCCGTTGGAGGTATTTAGCTGTTGCAGCTCTTGTTGCCTGTTCCAGGTTGCCATTTGCCTGCTGTGGGAATTCTGGAGGTACCTTCTAGAACTGTCCTCGGCGTCTGCTATTGTTCCTTCTGGGAGTGAGACCCCCTGTGTGTACTACCTGGCTCTCTTGTCACCATCCGGCCGGGCATTTCTCGAGAGTCTTAATGACATCCCCGATGTCAGTACTGTAGATCCTGGTGGTGTGGATCAGGGAGTCAATGTCACGCTCGCTCTTAGCATATAGCTTGATATCATCCATGTAGAGGAGGTGACTGATGTTGGCCCCATTTCTGAGTCGGTATCCATAGCCAGTCTTGTTGATTATTTGGCTGAGAGGGTTCAGACCTATGCAGAACAGCAGTGGGGACAGAGCATCACCTTGGTATATCCCACATTTGATGGACACTTGTGCAAGTGGCTTCCCATTGGCTTCTGTTGGGTGGTTTTCCTACAGCTTCATTGGAGTTTCCTATGAAGGCTCTTAGAGTCCTGTTTATGCTGTGCCAGCCCAAGCATTCAGTGATCCACGTAGGTGGCATTGAGTCATAGGCTTTCTTCTTGTAACTCTCATCCAGGCTGTGTGCACAGGTTGGTGTGTGTCGTGGACTTGCAGTCTTGAGCGACTGTTCTGTCAACCAGGAGTTGGTAAGCTTGCCCTCTGGAGTCTCTACCAATGCCCTTCTGTGTGTTGCTCATTAATTGATCCATGTGCCTATTTATCTTGGCTGCAATGATGCCCGACATGAGCTTCCATGTTGTGGAGAGACAGGTTATTGGCCGGTAGTTGGATGGGACTGTAACTTTTTGAGGATCCTTCTGGATCAGGATCGCTCGCCTTCTGTTAGATTACTGATGAGTCCCATCTCAGCAGTTGGTTCATTTGTGCCACAGGCCGTGGAGTGTGGTGAGCTTCTTTAGCCAGTAGGCATGTATCATGTCAGGGCCCGGTGCTGTCCAGTTCTTTTCATACCTGAGACTCTTTCTTGGATGTCTGCCACTGTGATGGTTACTGGATTCTGTTCAGGGAGGTTGCTATGTTCTTCTCTCAGAGAGCCCAGCCACTTGGCATTGCTGTTATGTGCTGTCTTTTCTCCTATATACTTTTTCAGTACTGTTCAGTTTCTAGCCTGTGGGTCTGCTCGGGCTGTTTTGGACCCCTGCCACTGAGCTTACACTGCAGGTTGAGCAACAGCCTGTTTATCCGCCTGGCTTCATTGTCTCTTGTGTACCCTTTAGCGGCTGCCTGTTGCCAGGAGCCTTTGTTTTTGGAGCCTCTGTCAGCTTACCCACATCCTTCCGAGTTGCCTTGATTTTGGCCAACCTGCTTCCCATGGTGGGTATTAGTCTCTACGGTTACTCTTATAGCCAAGCATCTCAAGGATCATCACTGCTGCTGAAGTGTAAACCAGTTCATTGGTTTCTGTGATGGTTGCGGTAGGAATTGCCTCTCAATGCTTCATTCACAGTTTCCAGCAGACTTTCAGCGGTACATCACTTAAATCAAGCAGAAGCTGGTGTCAGGTTACAAGTGTTCATTCTAGACATGATCTTGTCTTTTCAGGTCAGTTGTTGCCTCACAGCGAATCTGTGGTTAGCGGGGGCTGTGTACCCAATCTCGTGGGTGGAGTGCAGTATAGCCTGCTTCTGACCTGTTGTTCTTGGCTCTCCGGGTATTGCCATTGTATTGTATCGCTCAATTTCAAGTTGTGATAGAGTTGCCGCCAGGATGTTCGATCATTGGGCTACCAGTTGTTTGGCAGTTAGCCTTGGATTGTGAGTTTCAAGCATCCATTCATTCCACATTCTTCTGCATGTAACCACGCTGGTTGGGATCACGTGAGTAGTAGCATTCTAACAGAACCTTGTTCTCGTGATTCAGTCCATTTCCGCTCTTGTTCCAGTAGCCCACTTTCCATCAGGGTGCTTCCTGGTCCTCAGCACCTGACGAGACCTTTGCTTCTACCGGGCGACGCCTGAGCCGGCATGACATGTGGTTCATTGTCTCTTGCGTTTGTGAGGTAGGCCGTGAGCGCAGCGGTCTTGCCCATGGACCCTCACTGCCGATGTTAATTGCTCGCTATTTGCTTAGTGTAATTCGCTCTATTTCCATTGTTATGGTAATTGTCCCCCATTTACCATTGCCATTATATTGTTCATTCCGCTTCTGGAATTGAACCGAGGTTTCTGCATGACAGTCCCAAATCTTACTAACTGAGCTTACCCTATATATATATATATATATATATATATATATATATATATATATATATATATATATATATATATATATATATATATATATATATATATATATATATATATATATATATATATATATTTTTTTTTTTTTACAGGTAGATTCTCAAGACATTGTTTATTCCAAAAGTAGCTCACACGCCAAGAAAGTGTGAGTATCCTTGTCCTAGAGCGTGATTACTCTAACCGAAGTCTGGCTAAACAAGATGAGTGATGAGCGGACATGACAAAGTTAATGAAGCAATTGAACCTGATGCCATTTTTGTGTTTGACCCTCAAAAAGATGGCTAATTGGCAAACTGATGGTTAATTGATTCCTCTAAAATGTCCCTTTTTAGGTACAATGAGTGTGTGTGATTGTTTGTCTCATAGGTACCCCTGTAATGGACTAGCAAACCATGTAGGCTGAACCCAACCTTCACCCCTCTGTAGTTGGAGGAGTCTCCAGAAACTCCATGACCCTTACATGGAATTAGAAATAAAATGTGAAAAATTTACTTTAAACAACTTAAAATATTTCATTTTCTTCAACATTTTAGATTTGACCTGAAGTAACATGATCTTTTCTTTTTTACTCTGTAAAAACAATTTATCCTTGATAGAAGCTCAAAGTCGTGGTTGTGTCCTGCCTGAAATAGGTGTTGCCTGGGGATTTAAAAGCCATGTCTTAGGTCATTTTTTACACTGCGGGTCTTGATGCTCGTGATTCGTATTTTCTTGGACTATATCCGATTTTTTTTTTGACGAATTCATTACATCATCTTTAAAAGTGAATTCAGATTCGATTTTTTGCATTTACACTATACAATGTTGAAACTATCAAACGTGAGATCGCTCCGAGACTACGAGCAGTATTTCGCCTGCTGACCTTTTTCGGACTTTGCGACTGTGGGTTGTCAGGAGGCAAGGCGGTGACGGAAGGAGTATGCGGTTTTTAAGCCCAGAGGGATGCACGGGAGGAAAAAGGAAGGAGGAATGCTCGCCTTCTGGAGTTTTGAATGAGGTACTAACAGTTTGATCCAAGTGTTGAACCTTTCCTGCGCTGATGACTTCTCTTTTTCCCATCGTAGTCAGAAACACACACGGGAAATTTCCTCAGGGGTCCACACTTTTTCCGCTCTCTAAGCCTCCAGAGTGGGCTGCTAAGAAAAGACTCCAAAACTTTGCCAGACACCTTATTTTTAATTTACGGCTCTTCCGACAGTCCCCGCCTCCAAGGCCACACACCCCCTCTCCTTACGCACACACACACACGCAGGGCAGGCGCTACGCACACACACACATGGTCCCCATCATACACGCCCCCAAAGAAATAAACGGCTTCTAGCCTTTTCCATAGCAACGGTGTCCCGCTTCATTAGTTACCGTTTGCGTCCGAACCGGACATAACATGTTTCCAACTATGGTCTGAAGCCTGAGGCTGAAAGGTAACACGCTGACAGCAAAATCAGCACAAAAGCACCTTAATAAGTCATGTGATCTCAGTTGGTGGTGTCCTGAGTTGATCACACTGACGTGATTTAATTCCGCGATTTTACTGGGGAATATCCGATTTGTTCGCTTACATGGTACACGCAAAATGCACGATCCGATCTGCTTCCGATGATTTACATATAGAGAGAGAGGGCTCATCCGATCTGAGAAAACGGAATCATGCGCTTTTGTCCTGCTTACACGCTCACCGCTTCATATCCGATCTGTGCCACGCGGAGAGGAAAAACGAATTGGGTCATTTGAACCATGCAGTGTAAAAGGCGCCTTAGTTTCAATGTGTTTTAGTATTTTTCCTGTACATTTTTTGATTAAGTATTAATTATGCATTTGCAGAAAGTGTAGCTTGTATACTTTATTCAGTTGCATTTCTGTAAAGATGCCATTTTCTTAAACCACAGAAAATAAAGATTACAAAGGAAACTATTTGTTGAGAAAACCAACCCTGGTAGCTAGCACCAGTAAGGTCATGGATGTCTCCTTCAATGGATGCAGAATGACTCTCCCAATGAATTGTTCACAATCAGATCACAGGACTTCACAACCCCAGCAACCAGGACAGAGGTTCTCACAATCACCAGGAAAATACATGGACAAAACATAAAGTATATCTCCCCATCATCCATCCATCCATCCATCCATCCATCCATCCATCCATCCATCCATCCATCCATCCATCCATCCATCCATCCATCCATCCATCCATCCATTCTCCACGTCCATCCATCCACCAACCATCCATCCATCCGTCCATCCATCCATCCGTCCCCGTCCGTCCGTCCGTCCATCCACTCCATCCATCCATCCATCCATCCATCCATCCATTGTCCATCCATCCATCCATCCATCCATCCATCCATCCATCCATCCATCCATCCATCCATCCATCCATCCATCCATCCATCCATCCATCCATCCATCCATCCAAACCACCCACCATCCATCCATCCATCCATCCATCTTTCTGGACTCTGAACAGAGTCCCACAGGGCACATTTCCCTAAGACCTGTGAATCTCTTTTCATGCTCCTGTATAATATTGCTTGTTAACATTCTTAACCCATCATTAATACAGTAAATGTTTATGGCTTTTGGCCGAGGTTGCTGGTTCTACTGTGGTTGTGCTTGCCAGACTGGAGATGCTGCTGCCCAGTCCCTCCTGACCTGAACCTATTCTCTGCAGATGAATTTCCCCAGGCACAATTTGCTAAATTGGTAGTCTTTTTGTTTGATTAACAACCCCAAATTAGCAGCTTCCCATAAACTCGCTTTCAGTCCTCTCTCATAAACGGTAATTTGAACAAAATGTAATCACTTTTAGAAATGAATCCAAAGCTTAAGGCCTCAGATATGGGCCAGACAGACAAACTATTTCAAAGATTTTTTTTTCTCTCGACACATGTTGCACAGATGAATCGGCTCATTCAATATTCAACAAGCAGCTTTTACTGGTACAAAGAGAGTAGATCATATAACCGCAGTACTCAAATTACTTTCCTGGCTTCCAGTTTAATAGAGAATTTATTTATGTGGTTTCCGTAGCTGTAGTCCACAGTACATCAAATCTTAAAAAAACTCACAAAAAAACAGCAGACTTTTGCTTTGAAATGAGTGGAAATTTTAACATTAGTTAAAACCCTTATTTGCTTTCTCTTGTATTGAATCTAATCTGTCGAGTTGTTTAGATGGATGCTCTCATATTATGACAGGAACGGGGGAAGCTTACGGGTAGCCGAGCTCCATGACGTTGTTCCATGTCTGTTTTAGCACCATTATAATCCCCATCTGCAGGCAGAGGTCAATGAGGCAGCCGCTGGGGTGACACTGCAACAGAAAAAACACAGAGACTCTCTCAGAACTGGAAGATCTAAAGATGAAAACAGCTGGAAGCAAACAGATGGGAATGGGATTCTGGTTTTGGGATAGATTCTGTGTAGACACTTTATTTTTATGAATTATTATAATAATAGTGGTGTTTCTTTTTTTTCTGAACTAGATGAACTGAAAGCAATAATTAAGTTTGATCAAAGTAAAAAGTTTATCTTTAAACATCCATACGTGGTCTAATCACTCTCATGGTGATAAAAGACATTCCGAGCTTTTTCATCCACTCAAATCATCATCTTCAAAATGACACGCCATGCCGCTTTTCTCTTCACCTCTCTGAAAAAAAAAAAATCCTTCAACTAAAACCTGCTCCAGACCAGGTTATGTTCAGAGCAGGACAGCAGCAACTTGACCTATCCTGAAACATATCTCCATTTTTGGAACCGAAAGCTGAGGTTATCAACTTCCTTAGCCTCAAACTTACCGTGAGCCAGTATAACCTACTTTCTGAAAAACCCTGAAGTAACATAATTAACCAAAATAAAGCAGAAAAACTGCTGCTGGGCTCCCCACTAACTTGCTAATCCAGACAGGTGTTACATTTTATTTCGATTAAGACTTGTATCTTGCATACAGTTTTTGTCATGAATAAAATGTTCAAATAAAAAGAGAGAATTGTTGAATAATTTTGATTTTTTACTTTGGGAAAAAGAACACACGAGTCCTTGAAAATAAGAAACCCTTTGCAACACAGGACCATCTGCTGAAGCAAGTTAACTAATGAAAAAATGAACATTAAAAGTTGAATATGCTATTTCTTTTGTACAGTATATTAGGTCTACTTTGATGAGCCATCATTCTTTTACATAAAATTGTTGTTAATCTATTACAAATCTCTGTTCGATAACATTTTCTTTAAATCTTTTTTTATATATAGCAAAATTCCTGAACTAAAAAAAAAAAATTATAAATTATTTCTGAAATGATTGAAATGAAATTCTTATTCAGCCAAAGAGCAAAATCGAGGGTAAAAAGAACCAGTTCGACTGGACAAATATGGCGATTGGATCGGTTGGAACCTAGACCAATCAGCAGCTGTTTGATGACGTCTCGCTAAACTGAAGCGCAAAAAAAGAGATGAGACACAAAGAATGTAAAAACATTTGTGTTGAAAACACAAAAATATTGTTTGAAAGCAAAAAAAAGAAAGTTTTCCGAAAGCAAATATTTAACAAATTTTTTTTCTTCCAACTTGTCGTGTCCAACATTCATTTTAATCATATCTGAAAATCTTTTGTGTTGGACCAGACGGAAAAGGAAAGCAGGGAAGTTGAGGGAGGGATGTTAGAGAGAGGGCGGGGGGCAAGGAGGGTGATTATAAAGGGGGGGGGTAAAACCATGAAGCAGCATAAAGCAACAAGTTTCTGGATGTTTATCATCATGGTAAGGTTCAGATGTAATACAAATCTATAAGGGGGGGGGCCTGTCCACACACTCAGTGCTGGCTCCAAAAAATATTCACATGTCAACATGTACACAATAAAAATAATGTTCACACACGCATACTTATGCCTTAAAACCTACTAACCGTATTTTCCGGACTATAAGTCGCACCGGAGTATAAGTCGCACCAGCCCAAAAATGCATTATAAAGTTGAAAAAAACACAGATAAGTCGCTCTGGACTATAAGTCGCACTTTGACGGGAAATTTATTTAAAAAATCTGAGACCAAGATCATACATCTCACCTTGAAAGGCAACTTAAAATAACAGGGGGTTAGAGAACAGGCTAAATAGCTACATGACGCACAACGAACTGAGTACATGCCTGCTTTTATTAATATAAACCACGCGGAGGGACTTGACTTTGAAAAGGGCTACTGGTAAGCTCAATGCTGACTCTTTTTAATATGTCACGTTGTTGTATTGGGTTAAAAAGAAAAAGATCACTACTGCAATGTTCTAAAATGTTATACAAATGTCGGTATTGAAATGATATATTTGTTAACCTGAAAAAGATAATTATTATAAATACTATTTAAATTAAAAATAAATTGTATTTAATTGTGGGAGCATGCAGGTCACAAACACACTTAACAGTATGAAAGTACCACTCAAGTACCACTCGAGCCTGGAGCCGCCTGCAGTTAAGGTCAGTGAAAATAATCTAACATGTGAATTTATTCAACAAATGTAATTTATTTTCAAATATAAGTGTCATTTCTGGGAGAAGTCGACCCCTTGCCAAACTATGAAAAAAAAAAGTGCTTACTCTCTATAGTCCGGAAAAATACGGTAGTGTGAAATATTTTCATTCAATCACGAAAAATATTAGTTCAATGGTGAGCTAACACCTGTGCTCAAGTGAGTGTTTATTTTCTTCTAAAATGGATGATGGGATGTGAAAAGAAGGGAGAGAGGAGGCTCAGCCATCCTCACACCACATTCCCCTGGGCCGCAGTGATAGCGGCAGCCAGAACCCGCTCAACGCCCGCACGGCAGCAGATAGAGAACAAAAAAAAAAATATTTACAGTATTTTCCGGACTATAAGTCACTGCGGAGTATAAGTCGCACCAGCCCAAAAGTGCATTATAAAGTAGAAAAAAAACACAGATAAGTCGCACTGGACTATAAGTCGCATTTTGACTGGAAATTTATTTGACAAAATCTGAGACCAAGATACAATAACTTTCACAAACTCATAAATCATAGCAGACTGTTTATCTCATAATTTCTCACAGTAATTCGTTCTCATATTTATTTATTTATTCCTTTATGAAGCATCACTGGCCAACTAATATTCATCCTTTCATCCTGTATTTGTAGAACAATTGTCATTTTTACTGCATTTCTGGAATCTATGAAATCATTGGAAAAGAATATTATGTTGTTAGCCTTCAAGATCTTACTGTAAAAGAAGTTTGCTGATTCTCTGAGTCACTTAACATACCTCATACAATCAAATTGACCCAGGAACATCATCTCTGTTCCTCACAAATGAACATAACAGGAGGGTTAACAATGTATTTATTTCAATTTAGTTCTAATATAAGTCGCTGCAGAGTATAAGTCGCACCCCTTGCCAAACTATGAAAAAAAGGGCGACTTATAGTCCGGAAAATACGGTAACAATTTTATCTGCTAATTATAATGTTTGGTTTGGAATATGGTGGCATAAATATCACTGGCCAGGACCCAGAAGCAGCCCCCCCCAGAGCCATAAACACCCCTGTGGCTTAGGTGTGGATAAATAATAAATATCCACATAAAATACATAAATCCCAAATGTGTGGATTCACACAGTGACCACCAGGATCAAGAAACCAATCAACTTGGAAGACAGCTACCACCACCATACCAGCTACCCCACCCCCACCCCCACCCCCAACCCCCGAGGGGATGGGATAGGGGACAGAGGATCATTTAGAGGCGCACACCTTGTCTCAGTCTGAGTTTGGTGATAGACTGTTTAAATGGACATCGTCTGTTTAAAGACAGCTGTGCCCTATCAACCCCCCCCCCCCACCACCAAAAGGGTCAACCTGTGTAAGGTGTGATTGAAACGGAGGGTTGGTCAGAACTGGACTGAGTGAGTGTGACGTCACCCACAGAAAACGGTCTACTTCTGGTTTGAGGTAAATTCAATTGTTCTTGCGATACGCCATTTGAAGCAGACGAGATCAGTAAGCAGTAATTGGTCCAAGTCGATCTGAATCAAGGGTTTTGGCCAACGGGGGTTTACGAGAGCTTGGTTTTGAGCTGCTAAAAGTTTTTGATCGGTTGAGAAATACACTTGATAAGTATTTTACGTGGTTTATGCCCAATTATTACGTGAATCTTCCTCAATTGTGCGAAAGTTTGTTGGATGCACATGCAAATGTCCACATATGTCTAACAGGCTTTTCACGCATGTACCACCGACGTATAACTTTTATATCGTGTATACATTGCACATATCACGTTTAAGTTACATAACTATCACTAATGAAATGAATGGAAACGGCCCAATCATCACGCACGGTTCATGTTCTACGTTGAGTCGCGTGTTCTTTGTGTGGCTTAATCATGACACGTCTATGAAGATTTTTATAGAAAGACCACAACTTTTCTCACTTTTTCCACATATATTCTTCTGTGACTAATTTTCATCCGTGCAATATGCACAAACTGTGTGTAGTGGGTGTGTGACACGGCCATTATGAGAAGAGTAAAGGCGTTTCTTGCCTCCTCCAGCTTCCAGCGATTGATGAGGCGAAGGTATGCACCCGGTCGACCTGTGAATCTTTTCAGAGAGGAAACACAAAACAGATCTTTATAATAACAACACATTTTATCTCAAGCACCGTTCAGAAGTCTTAAGGACGCTGTACAAGTGAGTTAAACACAAATAAAATCACAGATTTAAATAAAACTATAATTAAAAATCAGATTTGGGAATTTAACACTTTGACAGTTTGAACAGATGGGGTTTTGAGTTTTTATTTAATAAATGCAGAAATAGTCTGTGTTTCTGATGTTATGGGGTAGAGAGCTCCAGAGTTTGGGGGTAGACCAGCTGAAAGCTCTGCCCCCCCATGGTGTTAAGACGAGGGAGGGGGACAGTCAGATCAAGAGAAGATGAGGATCTTAAACAGATGGAGAGTGTAACGGTGTGGATCAGGCTTGACATGTCAGCAGAAGGAATTTGAAGTGGACTCTGGGGTAAACTAGCCAGCTCAGTGGCCTTGTGGTTAGAGTGTCCTCCCTGAGACTGGTAGGTTGTGGGTTCAAACCCAGGCCGAGTCATACCAAAGACTTTAAAATGGGACCCTATTGTATAATAAAGTCTATTATATAATAAAGACACGTTTAACTGTTGTTAGTGTTGTAAAAACCTTCTGCTCTCTATTGAAACCAGCCTCCAGTGGTCTATTGAGGTACTGCATCGACTTCTAGGGGTTTGCTTAGAATTTCTGAACCTGATGTTGGCCACTCAAAAATGGTGGCCAACATATGAAATATGTTTTTTTGTACAACTAAAACTAACACCTATTTGCGTGTGTGGATTGGCTGAAGCGTATTCGCTGTGGCGACCCCTGACGGGACATGCCAAAAGGTGAACAATTATTGGTAGAAGCTCCTGACCTTCCTAAGAAGAAGGCAATGTAGAACGTTGAACTGTTGAGGTTGACGAACTGAAAGAGGAACATCTTGAAGGTGAAACTGTTTTCCCACTCAGACTCTGTCCTCGGCTGCTCTGTGGGCATGCAGACGGAAAACACAGGGTTAAAGTGGACACACCTCCTCCATCAACACACATTCACTCATGAGTGGACGTTCCAAAACACTGTTTGACAAAGTCAACATCTGTCTAACTCTGCTGTTGCACTGATAACATCTTACCTAGGTTAGTGAGGAGAAGAGCCACTTTTTCATATAGCTGAAAACAAGAAAAAACAAAATTATCAAGATACATCAAATGTTTATTTTGGAATTTATGATAGTAATACGTCATTTTATCAGCCACCAAGTCAGAATAAATCATTTTAACATTTACTCTGACAATTTATTAGATAAACAGGTTAACAACCTAAAAAGTACAAGTAAAAAAACAACCAAAAAGCTGATTTAAAAATTAAACATCAAGTCAGTTCACCAGGTATGTAGCTCCACCCACTTGACCCTATCTGGATTTAAAGTCCTATAGCAGTGGTCTCAAACTAGTATTTTTTAAACATAATAATAAACTTTAAAAAACTTTATTAGCAGTATCCTCGTTAAGTTAGACAGCTGGTTGCTGAATATTGTAATATATTGTATTTAGATTATGGTCTGTGGGAACAATTGTACTACTTTCCGTGCTGGATCTTTTCACATATAACCCCCCCCCCCCCTCCTTTTCTTATTCACAATCACTGAAAAGTACAAACAATCAAATGCCAGGAGTTCTGGTATAACTTAATCTGAACAAGAGTCAAAAGAGTTTAAGCATTTTAACTTTTCATTAAAAAAAATCAAATGTCCTTGTAAAACATATGAGAGGGATTTGATTTTTAAAAACATGCCATTGTGAATACATTTTTTTTAGATGTTAATGAAACATTGAAAACTAAACCAAACACCTCATCACTTCAGAATATTCCAAAACGTATTCGGTGTTTTCCTATTTTGGAAAGGAAACCTCCCAAGAACTCACTAAATCTAAATCATCTTCAAATGGACACGCCATGCTGCTTCACCTCTCTGGAAACAAACTAACCTTCAACTAAACCTGCTCCAGACCAGGTTATGTTCAGAGCATGAGTTGCTATGGCAACTTGACATATTCTGAAACATACCTCTGGAACCGAAAGCGGTGGTTGTACACTTCTTTAGCCTCAGACTTACCGTGGGATCTAGCATAACCTGCTTTCTGAAATACCCCCCAGTAACTCTTCAAACAAGTGGGCGGGCGGCGGGAACTCACCACATTCAGAAGCATGATGACGCAGAAGTTGATGCACACCGCCGTGCCCGTGGTCGCCACCTGGGAGTTGTTCCTGATGAGCGCCCAGCCAAAAGCGGCGAAGGTGCTGACTGTGATCACGCGGTAAATCACGATGCCAAACACGGCGGCGATCACCACCAGGATCTGAGGCAGCAACAGAGGAAATGTTCAACCGTTAATGAACATCAAAAACCTGAATATTCATAGAGAGCAGGTTCCTAACAGCAAAAAAGAACCGCAGATAGATGAAACCGGACGGATTTCAACTCAAAGTTTCATTTGTGATTCAATAGGAGTAACAAGTTTTAGGCGGAAGGCCGTGTCACACAGCCACTATGTACAGTGAGAAATGTTGTATGTGAAACTTTCACAGATTTATCAGCAATGAACCATGAAAAAAGTGGTCCACACAAAGAACACGTAAATCATGGCCTTAAGTAAGGTGGAACTCACAATAAATTCATGACTTCCTTCATAACAAATGATTAAAAGAGTGTTTTTTGGCTTTTATTTTGACGGGCTCGCTGATCTGATGATCGATGATGTAATAATTGATTCAACAGTGGTCTGACATTGCTGATCATGGATTCTGTTGTGTTCTCTCTGTCTTTGTGATAAATCCCTGAGGTGTGCAGACAGAGACTGAACAAAACCAATGCAGCTCACCATAAAGAAAATTCCTGATGCAGAGACGAGGAGTCGGCTGTATTTTTCGGTAAAGGCCTGATACGGCTCTGGCTTTCCAGATATGGGGTTCGTCCTCTCCTTATTGGAGTACTTGGCCTCAAACTGGGGGCGTATTTCATCCTGGAAGATAAGGATCAGGATGAAAGAGGAAAGAAAGACATGTCAAACAGCACTGAGGTCCAAGAAATGTCAACCAAAGTCAGATTATTGTTTGACACTGCAGATTCACAGAGATCATGACATTTTGAGATTTCATGTTTTAACATTAAAAAAGGATTTTCTGCTTTACAGTTAACAACTCTATAGGGGGTGGTATCATCATGGTGGGGGCTGCATTCACAAAACCAACCAAAAGTCTAAGTTTAGCGGATACATTTTTTCGTTTTAACTAAATAAAGGTTAATGGCCGACAATGTGTGCATTATCAGAAATTACCGCGCGACGTGGAAGCCTGAAGTGAACGCGAAGCAGAGGACGGTTGCCTCCACGAGGTGTGTTACTTCTGATAATGCACGCTTCGAAGGCCATTAACCCACGTTTACCATGGTCACTTACAAAACAAATAAATATTCTACCAGTTTTTTGTACTTTTTTCCGTTATTTTTTTCGGTTTAGACCGTTTTTTTTTTTTTTTTTACAAAAAGAGCACTATTTGTTAGGTGGTGCGGTTAATGTCCGGTGCAGTGATATAAAACGTCTATGCTATGTAACCGGAACCCCTTTTTTAGGCGTGGGGTTATCACTTTTTAATGCACACCCAGCAGCCAATCAGAATTGAGAATTCACCCGGACCATGGTATAATTTAAACTTTCAGTTAGCTAGCCAAACAAAACAACAAAGAACAAGTATTATTATGACCTTTCTACAAATATAATGAACTTTTATAAAAAGAACGTTCCCACATTGATGCACATCAGGAGACAGTTGACAGATGAGAATTTGATCACATCTGGTGTGAACGCAGCGTAACTCTGTCCTTGACTAACTTTTGCACCAAAATTGAAGCAAGAGTCAAAAGGAGAACGCTCAAATGAACAGGAAGACATGTTAAAATGGGGCCAAAAAGTATTTATCAGTCCCTGATTCTGAAAGTTGTTCCACTGAAAGACAGAGTTTGGTTCTTAATGCTCATCATGGAAACACTTCAACTCTAGGAGACAAGAATGTAAGAAAAAAATGTATGTATTTGTTTAAATACGGATAAATGTATTTTGTCCTGCTGCAAATCAAAGTGAAATAAAAACTTTATAGGAAAGGGTCTCGGCATAAACCGTATTGTTGATGGTAATGTTTTTCCCAAACTGTTTAGTTAACAGAACAAAGCAGCTCGGGTATCTGTAGGTGCAGAAAATACTTAACCTCCTCTTCCTCCCAGTCAATCAGATCCCAGTCGTATGCAAGGACTGCTCTGCGTCTTTTCCAGAACTCCAGGAAAACTGTCGCTGAAGTGCAGAAAAATAGTTTGTTTAGGGCAAACACACCTATTATTTGTGAGATTATTCCTTCGTTTTTATCGGAAGTGTTTTCTAATTTTGAAAGTCAGAATTTTGTATACACAGTAAATTTTGCAGTGTTAAATATGCAGTGTAAAAGTTCATTGACTCTTTTAGAAATGTTTCAACAACATAATGAGTAAAATGCCACTTAGTGTTGGTGACAAAATCTGGTGTGAGGAGACGTAAAGTTAAGGTGACTCCAGATGCTCCGCCCACCTCTTCACATTTGAACCAAACCATTCCTTGGTTGTGACCGAATTCCCACCCTGACCTCTAACTACTAAAAAACTATATAGTGGTGCACTATAATGCCCTGGATTAAAAAACAATTCAGACTCACTATTTTCCTTTTTTTAACGGCGGATATGACGTCATCGATTTCACGAAGTTGAAATCTAATTTATATTAGCGTTTTACAACAATTATTTTTGAGTCCACTGTCTTCCGAAGATAAAACGTTGAGAAATTTCTTTTGGGCAAAATTTATTCCAACGCAATGCATTGTGGTCTACATTGTAGATCACAGATCTAGATCTAGTGAGCATGGATGCACACTGGTTTTTCGCAGAGACTTCTGGGAAATTTCTAGGGCACTCGGATTTGAAATTGTAGATTCAGCACTAAAAAATGTTGAGCGCACTATAAAGTGCTCTATAGGGGTTAGGATGGGAATTGGGACATAGCCCTGGAGTTTGTGGTAACCGTCTCGCTTACCATCCACGACTACAGTAAGAGTATTTTTTGTGTATTTACTCTAATTATATTCCTATTTTTTAAATATATTATGTCAAATAAACAGTGTTGTTGGTTGTTGCCAACGTTCTTTTGGCTAGTTTGGGATCTGAATTACTAGTTCTATACGGCTAACGAGGTCGAGTGAAAACCTAGCTTAAAATGCGCACCAACTCTGCCCAACTTAAATAAGTCTTTGAATATTTTTCTTTTTATATGTATGTAGAGTTTTAATTTAGTACATCTAACTTTAAAACTCTGGATTGGTTGTGGTTTGAGGAATACAATCCCTGTGTTTTAAAAAAAGCGGGTTAAATCGACTTCCTCTTAATGTAGGCATGCGTGCAGTTTAAAAGTTTTCTTTTTTGCTAAATCATTTTATAAACATGTCATGCTGAAGGTGTCAGTGTTTACTCTGCCTCACAGTAAGTAAGTACGTTTTATTTATATAGCGCCTTTCACAGATAAAATCACAAAGCGCTGAAAAATAAAAAACATACAATCCAGTAAAAGCAGAAAAACAATCAATTAAATATAATGTAAAGCAAAACTAAATTGAAGATAAATAAACATAGAGTAAAAGTAACAATAAAACCAGTCAGCTAAAAGCATTTTTGAATAAAAGTGTCTTCAGTTGACTTTTAAAAGAATCAACGTTGTCGGCCACACGAAGGGACAGAGGGAGGGCATTCCAGAGTCTGGGGGCTATTCCCTGGAACGACCGGTCACCTCTGGTTTTATACTTCGTCTTAAAAATCTTTAAAAGATTTTGATCTGAGGATCGGATGTCAGGAAACTCGTAGTTGAGGACACAGGCGCAGACGCAGGGACTCGTAGTCAAATCGTAGTTTTAATATTACTCACGATCGTAACAACAATCCAAAACGATCCCGTGACAGGGACAGGATCAGTGCAGGCTAAATACTCTCCAGGTGATTCAGCAACAGGTGAGACCAATAAGGTAAAGACAGAACAAACGAGCAGAAGAAAACAACCAAACCGGAAGTGTCAAAACAAAACCCAACAACCGCCCTGGCCCAGAACCTGACAGTACCCCATCCTCAAGGAGCGCCCCTGGGCGCACCACCAGGCTTGTCAGGGTGCCGGCGGTGGAAATCCCGCTTCATGTCCCGGTCCAGGACGTAGGAGGCAGGCTCCCAGGACCTCTCCTGAGGACCGTAACCCCGCCAATCCACGAGGTACTGAAGACCCCGCCCCCGACGTCGGACGTCCATCAGGCGACTGATCGTCCAGGTCGGGTGTCCGTCGATGACACGAGGAGGGGGAGGCGGGGGAGTGGTCTGCTGGAGGCTACTCGTGGAGAGGGGCTTGATCTGGGACACATGGAAAACTGGGTGGACACGCATTGTCCGTGGCAAACGCAGCTGGACCGCCACAGGATTGACCACCTTAACCACCTCGAACGGACAGATGAACCGAGGCGACAGCTTCCTTGACTCAGTCCTCAACTTGATATTGGCTGTGGACAAAAGGACAGACTGACCCGGCACGTAGGTGGGAGCTCGCAACCGATGCCGGTCAGCCAGCCGCTTGTTGTTTGCAGATGAGCGTTGAAGGGCAGCACGGGCCTCCCTCCAGATGCGTCTGCATCGGCGGAAGAGGTGTTGGACTGAGGGAACGGCCACCTCCTTCTCCTGCTCGGGGAATAGCGGGGGTTGGTAGCCCAGAGAACATTCAAACGGGGACATGCCTGAAGCAGATGAAGTCAACGAGTTATGGGCATACTCAACCCACGGCAGCAACGAGCTCCAGGAGGTCTGGTGGCGTGAGCAGATGCATCGAAGGGCCACCTCCAGATCCTGATTGGTCCGTTCGGCCTGTCCGTTAGTCTGGGGGTGGAAGCCTGAGGAGAGACTGACTTTGGTGCCAAACGCGGAGCAAAAAGCCTTCCACACCTGCGACACGAACTGCGGACCCCGATCTGAGACCATCTCCATCGGGATGCCATGCAGCCTGAACACGTGGTCCACGACCAGTGCGGCGGTCTCCACGGCAGAGGGCAGCTTCTTTAGGGCTACGAAATGGGCTGCTTTGGAGAACCGATCCACCACCGTCATGACCACGGTCCTGCCTGCCGAGGAGGGCAGACCGGTCACGAAATCCAGGGCGATATGGGACCATGGACGACTTGGGATAGGCAGGGGATGCAGGAGGCCAGCCGGCGGTTGGTTGCTGACCTTGTTTTGGGCGCAGACCAAACACGCAGCAACATATTCACGTGTGTCTTGTGCCAGACTGGGCCACCAAAACCGGCGACGAAGGAAAGCGACGGTTCTGCGGACCCCAGGGTGGCAGGTAAGACGTGTGGCATGACCCCACTGGAGAACCTGGCTCCGCACAGACCTGGGGACAAAGAGTCTACTGGGCGGTCCTCCACCAGGATCCGGCTCACGGGTGTGAGCCTCCCTAACAGTCCTCTCCAGTTGCCAGATAACAGCACCCAAAACACGGTCAGCTGGGATCACGGTAGTGGGCTCCCGGTCCTCTACAACCGGTTCCTGCTGTCGAGAGAGGGCGTCAGGCTTAACGTTCTTGGAACCAGGGCGGTATGACACCAGAAAATCAAAACGGGTGAAAAACATGGACCACCGCGCTTGCCTAGGATTCAGCCGCTTTGTGGTCCGGATGTACGAAAGATTTTTGTGATCCGTCCAGACCACAAACGGCTGAATCGCCCCCTCTAGCCAGTGGCGCCATTCCTCCAGGGCCAGCTTAATAGCTAGTAGCTCCTTGTCCCCTACGTCATACCTCGCCTCTGCTGGGGTAAGACGCCGAGAAAAGAAGGCGCAGGGGTGGATTTTACCGTCGGCAGCAGAGCGCTGGGACAACACAGCCCCTACCCCTGTGTCGGAGGCGTCTACTTCAACTATGAACTGACCGGAGGGGTCGGGTTGGATCAAAACTGGCGCAGTGGAAAACAAGGACTTCAAACGTTGAAAAGCAGCATCGGCAGCATCTGTCCACTGAAAAGGCACGGAGAGGGAGGTAAGACCCGTCAGAGGTGAGGCGACAGAACTGTAATTACGAATGAATCTACGTAAGAAATTATCAAAACCCAAAAAACGTTGAAGCTGCTTCCGGTTAGTGGGAACCGGCCACTCCACGACTGCGCTCACCTTGGCCGGATCAGGTCGCACCTCCCCCTCTGCAATGACAAACCCCAAAAAGGAAACACAAGAGGAGTGGAAATCACACTTCTCGGACTTAACATACAGTTTATTCTCCAACAACCGTTGGAGGACCAGCCGAACATGCCGCCGATGTTCGTCCGGGTTCCGCGAAAAAATAAGAATGTCGTCTAGATAAACAAACACAAAATGATGAAGAAAATCGCGGAGCACATCATTTATCATGCCCTGGAACACAGACCAAAAGGCATCACCAAATACTCGTAGTGACCCAGCGGGGTGTTGAATGCGGTCTTCCACTCATCACCCTGCCTTATACGCACCAGGTGGTAGGCGTTCCGCAAGTCCAACTTGGTGAAAATCCTAGCCTCCTGCAGGGATTCGAACGCCGAGTTCATCAGGGGAAGAGGATAATGATTTTTAACCGTAATAGCGTTCAGCCCCCTATAGTCAATACATGGCCGCAAGGAGCCGTCCTTCTTGCCCACAAAGAAAAACCCCGCTCCCAGGGGGGAAGAGGAGGGTCTGATGAGACCCGCCTTCAACGACTCCGCCACGTACTGTTCCATGGTCTCCCTCTCAGGCCTCGATAGATTGAACAGTCGGCCCTTAGGCAGAGGTGCGCTGGCCCGCAGTTCAATGGCGCAGTCATAGGGCCTGTGCGGCGGCAAGGAGAGAGCCTGGCATTTAGAAAACACCTCCCCTAAGTCATGGTACTCCGGTGGAACAGCGGAGAGGTCAGGTGAGGGCGGCTGCCCAACTGGGGCAGCGGGATCAACCCCTGGACGTCGAGCCGAGCGCAAACAGGTCTTATGGCAGTAAGTACTCCAACCGACAACACGACTAGTGGCCCAGTCCACTACTGGATTGTGAGTAGATAACCAGGGGAATCCCAACACAACGGGGTTATGGGGGGAGTCAAAAATAAAGAAACGAGTTAACTCATGGTGGTTGCCGGAAATAATAAGGTGAACGGGCTTCGTTACCTGAGTGATAGTGGCAACAGAAGCACCATTCAGGGAGACCACCTGCAAGGGACGGGGCAACGTCTCGGTCAGGAACCCAGCCTGTCTTGCCAGCTCGGCGTCCAGGAGGTTCTGCTCAGAACCAGAATCCAATAAGGCCCGAATAGGAATCTCCCCAGTCCGAAACAGAAGAAGCCCTTCTAACAAACAGGTTCTGGCATCAGAACCGGTGGGCGCCAAACCTCCGCTCGTCAACGTGCCCACACTTAATGACGAGCGGTGGCTTTTGGGCAGTCCTTGCAGAAATGACCCCGCTTGCCGCAGTAAAGGCACTCACCAGCCGTCATCCGCCGCTTCCGCTCGGAGGAAGAGAGGAGACCACGGCCCAAACACATAGGCTCCTCCAACGGAAGTGCGGGGTTTTCTATGGGAACAGAAAAAATGTCAGAAAGATGTGGAGCCGGATCGCCACCACCTCCCCCTGGAGAGGATGAATCGGAGCGGCGCTCCCGCCGACGGTCCTGCAGCCGGTTATCGATCCGGATTGCCAGGGCGATGAGTCCCTCTAAAGTGGCGGGCAGATCCAGCGGAGCGAGATGGTCCTTCAGCTCCCCCGACAGGCCCTCCAGGAAAGCGTCAATAAGCGCCGATGGATTCCATGCGCTCTCGGCCGCGAGAGTCCGGAAGTCAATGGCGTAATCCGCCACTCGGCGCCTCCCCTGGCGCAGCCGCATCAATGCCCGGGCAGCCTCCCTACCCGGCCTCGTATGTTGGAACACCTGGGTGAACGCCTCCAGGAAAGCCGGGAGCGAAGCGCAGGAGGCGGACCCGCGCTGCCACTCCGCCGTGGCCCAAGCGGCGGCTCTGTCGGTAAGATGTGAAACGATAAACGCCACCTTTGCGCGATCCGTGGGATAGGCGGCCGCTTGCAGCTCGAAGTGCAGCTCGCGCTGGGTGATGAACGCCCGACAGTCCCCCGACGCACCGGAGAACCTCTCCGGTCGAGCCAGCGGAACCGTAGGAGCGAAGGATGTCTGGCTAGCAGCCATCGGGGCGGATGCGGAGGAGGACGGCTGCACCGGCGACGGCTGCTGGAGCTGTTGCGCCAGCTGATCGATGCAACCCCCTATCGCAATCAGCTGCTGCTCCTGGCGGTTGGCCATCTCCAGCATACCCCTCCGTAAGTAGTTCATCTGCTCCTCCTGCTGGCGGAGCACTCTCTCCTGGTTGGAGAACTCTGAACGCGAACTGTCCGCGTCTGCTGGGTCCATGGTGACGGGATCGTAATGTCAGGAAACTCGTAGTTGAGGACACAGGCGCAGACGCAGGGACTCGTAGTCAAATCGTAGTTTTAATATTACTCACGATCGTAACAACAATCCAAAACGATCCCGTGACAGGGACAGGATCAGTGCAGGCTAAATACCCTCCAGGTGATTCAGCAACAGGTGAGACCAATAAGGTAAAGACAGAACAAACGAGCAGAAGAAAACAACCAAACCGGAAGTGTCAAAACAAAACCCAACAACCGCCCTGGCCCAGAACCTGACATCGGAGGGCACGGCTGGAGTCTTATAGGTATTTTGGGGGTCTGTCCATTTAAAGCTCTATAGGTTAAAACTAGAATTTTAAAAGCAATACGCCACTTGATTGGGAGCCAGTGCAAGGAAGATAAAATGGGGGTAATGTGTGCCCTTTTGTCTGATCCTGTTAAAAGCCTTGCAGCAGTGTTTTGAACTAACTGAAGACGGTCAAGAACAGATTTATTAAAACAAGTAAAAAGAGAATTACAATAATCTAAACGAGAAGAAATAAAAGCATGGATAACCATCTCTAAGACTGCGTTAGATAAAAACGCCCACAGTTTTAAATTAATTAATTATTATTTGATAATAAGAAAATAAAATTTGATTTGATATCAACTTTAATTCTTGTAGTTCTTTTGACTGACTTTGCAATGATCCCTTTCTTGGATTGGACAAGAAATGAGAAAGTTATGACACCAAGAACACTGATCTTTGATTCGGGTCACAAAAATTTGGGTGTTTTTGCTTTTTATTCAGGAATAAAATTACGCCCAACATGTGATTACTTAAAATGCCATAATTTTCTTGCTTTTTGACCTATTTGAATGATCTCTCTACCATTGGAAATTAATCTTTGAGCCCTTTCCAGTGACAGAAAGATCAGGGCAGACATAAGCATCCGGTGTGAATGCAGTATCAGAACCTTTATTTGTTCATGCGCATCCATATAGGAATGTATTTACTATGAAACATGCATTATTTGTTCATTTTCTTTAGTCAGGTGATAGAATTTTGTTGGGCAGCAAAAGTCGCTGTTGTGATCATCTTGTTGTGAGCTTTGTTTAGAAGTTTTTTGCTTCTCGCAGCTAGGACCAGGAAGGGAAATAGTTAAAAACCAACTGTTTTTATATTTTTATGAGGAGTTAGTTTTCTGTCTAGTTTTTCTTTGAGCAAATGAAGTACGGTACAATCGATTCTGGCTTAAATATTGTTCCGTACTGTCATTTCAAGCAGAATGAAGGTCATTGTTCTTAAAGGCTGATGTTGCTGAGCTGATAAGTTAACTTGATGTCCGTAGATTTGTATTACCGGTGCCCCTGAAACCATCTACTTCATAATGTTCTGTTTTGCTACTTACTTGGAGTTCTGTGATGGTAAAAAACGTGCAGTTACGAACCCCCCCCCGTTACTGTGGCTTGTTTTTATAAACTAACCATATGAACAATATTGTGAACTGGGATACCTCGCACGGCAGGTGAACCACATTAGACAACTTTTTTTTCATATATGGATATGGATAATGCACAGCTTTAAACAGCAATTACCATCAATTTGCGATTATTGCGCAGGCCTAATTTTAGATTTATTTCTGTTTTATGAGAAGAAACAAAAGGTATCGCAGTGTAATAAAGGGTTCTTTAAGTAGTTGATTTGCATGTAATGGTATTATAAGATTGCAGGATGGTTGGCCTTTAAACACTTTTACCTCACTCAATCTGGCTCTTTCTGAAAAAAGTATGAACACCCCTGATTTAATCACTTAATGGCATTTAATGCAAAAACACTGATGTGAAAGTTGACCGTTAGGTTTTCTTTATAAGGAATCTGCTTTCATGACCTGTGACTTTCCAATCCAAAGTCTTGCAGTCAGTGACATAATCTGATTTTGTATAGAGATAGTCAGACTGTATTTACTGGTCCTTATCAAAGTCCTGGTGATCCGCATACACTCAGGTTGTTCATGGGGACGGGACCTGATGGCTGAACAAAGTCCTGAGCACGGATTACTCATTGAAGGAGTCCGTCTGCCTCTGTGCTGAAAGCAGCAGTGATCTCAGAGGCCTTTCTCCTCAGTATCGCGCGGCAGAACTACATGTTCTGAAAAAGCTGCTTTGCATGGGGAGTCAGCGGTGGGGGGCACACTACAGAGGAGCATTAATGAGCGGATTCCAGAGGATTCTCTCCTTCCCACAAACACCACAACACATCCATCTGTAGAGCAGTACAAAGGAGCGGTGGCGGTTAGGTAAGTCATTAGGGAACTTTTTGAATCACAATAACATTTTCTGTTAATAAAAACTGTAAACTGTAGATGTCGGGGAGGCCGTCCAGCTGTCAAAACAGCTCCGATCTGCTCAGATTTGACTCCCAAACATCAGTTTTAGCTGTTCATCTGCAAAGTAAAAAGGTTCATTAGAATAAGTTTATTTTGGTCCTAGATTATGTGTATTTTATATATATAGTATCTATAAATGGTTTTACTTTCCTCTAAATAATTATTTTTTTTTATTAAAATGCCTTTTCCAGCTCTTTTCCTATCAACTGTTTCTGACTTTTTGGGGCGGCTCTCGTTCTGCTTAGTGGTTCTTTTTGTTTCAGAACTTCTGAGTCACTGCTTTAAAGTCAAGACTTTCTCTGATTTCTTTACAGTCTTAAACGACAGTTCACTCCTGTCAGCATATTTTCTTCTTGAGTGCAGGTTAAATGTGTGGAATGATTCCTGCTTTAAGTGACTCAGCACTAAAGGTTATATCTGGCTACAGCAAAATCAAACACAATGCAAAAACAGGAATTTTAAGAAAGCAAAAGGACTCTTGTTTTAAGAAAAATCGTCTCATTTTCTGTCATGCATGAAAAATAATCGTATGGTGAAAGTTTTTCATTAGCAAAATAATCTTTAAGAAAACATACATGTCCTAAGGACTAGGATTCTTGTCTGGTCAACGGTAAAACCATTTATCTTACCCCATTGGCAGATTTTTTCAAGAACTTTGGACTAACTTCTAGACGTCTTGTTTTTGCAGTGGACAGTTCACCTTTTAACGTGAAAAATGTGTTATTTGAGTTAATTATCATGGAGAGAACCTTTTTACTCAAAGTAAAAAAAGAAAAAAAAATCATCATTAAAAGCAGAGGAAATGTAATCATTTTATCAAAATCAAAGGTCTCTCTGTATGAAACTGTTCCTCTCACATAGCGTAGAGTATTTCCTTCATTTTTTATGACCTAAAGCAGAGATTTTTAACCAGTGTGCCTTGAGAGATGTTCAGGTGTTCCGTGGGAAATTATTCTGTTTCGCTTAAAAGGTCTTTACCATGCAAAATCATCTTTTTTTTACTTTTAAGTAATTAAATATTAAATATTAAAAGATCACAGGGGGCTAGGAAAGATTTACAGGGGGTAGGAAGTAGAAGTGAAGTAGTGAGCTAGCCTAAAGGTCCAGAGCTATGTTAACAAGTGTGGCACTTCATCAGTTGCATAAATCATTTAATTAATCAGCCATAAGTGGCCGGGATAGGCTCCAGCAGCCCCGTGACCCCGAAAGCGGAAGAAGATGAATGAATATAATTGATTGCAACCTAAAGTCACAATGGTCAAATGGTGCATGCACGGTGAGTGTAGGTAAGAAATTTTCAAGGGTAGGAAGGAATTGTAAAGAAAAAAACGTCCTTAAATCATTTTTTTGAAAGGTTTTTGAAATCTCCCCATTGGTTTTAATTTAAGGTGTTTAAATTCCAAATAATATCCAATTTTTCTTGAGTTATCCTAGGTTTGCTCAGATACAGTTTTTAGTCTCCACTGCCGATTAGAGTGGTATCATCTGCAAATGACTTTGTCTTTAGCACACTGGAAACTTTACTTGAATACAGAAAATTCAGGATATAAAGTATTCAAAGATTTGACCAAATCTATGAAGCACAGATTACTTTGTCAGCTGTGAGCATGAATGTTTTACTTTCTGCTTCCACTTTTTTGTCAAATCTTTCTTTTTGTTCATTTGTCTTTGCCTTGCTTGTGGAATTGACTGCTCTGTCTGCTCATGTTTTCTCAGGGAGAAGCTAAGGAGCGGCCTGATGGAGTTTGTTCCGAACCAGAACCTGACCTCAGGATCCCAGCCTGAGGTCAAAGCCTGGGATTCAGCAGCACAGCCTGTCATAGCTGGTACAGTATCTTTGGTTGTATAACTTGAACCTTTGAGATTAAAAACTATAAAACTATATAATCTGTCTGAGGTTTGAAATCCCAAATCATCCCGAATCTTATTTTGCCCCACGACAGCTTCAACATACAATAATGATCACTGGTATTCCCTAAAGCAGAAGCTGATCTCGTGTGCAGCTCTAAATCTCCTTCCTCTTCCTGTAAACAGTTAACAGATCCATTGTGGTTCTGGCCGCGTTGACCTTTGTCCTGCAGCTGTGCCTGGTTCTGTTCCTCCTGCTGAGATGCTGGAGGCTGGACAGCAGAGCACGAGAGGCTCTGCAGCAGCCAGACTCTCTGAAAAAACCAAGCGGTGAGCATTTCAGCTGCACTTCTCCATGAAACCGTCTCTTCTGATGGACAGGAAGTTACACTTCTTATCCTTAATTTGGCATTTTTCCTTTAATAAACTTGGTTTTAAAACTACAAAAGACTGGAATGAATGTTGATGAAACTCAGCTGGACAGTGTTGCTGTTCTCCACCTCTGCATTTCTTCATCCCTTTTCTGCTTCCTTGTCTTTTTTAGAACACAAATTCTTCCCTCCACACGTTTACAAACCGCCCACCTTCTCACTATATGACGATCCTGCTGGAGCGCCATGGCCCCCCCTCGTCCCTGCAGAGAAAGACTCCCCTGCTCATTCTTTGTGTGCACATCCCCCCCGCCACTGGGACCTCATTCAGAGCGGATGGTCTCCTGATTCTAGAGTCTGGCTCTAAATGACTGACGACATTTTTTGTTAATGTAAAAAAAAGAAGTGTCAAATAAACAAATGTTTAGTTGTTGTTTTTAAGTGTAAAAAGAATGTTTGTTTCTTATATGTTCACTGAAATAACCAAAAAAACTTATTGAAACTGATAAACAAAACCACACGTCAAGCCTAAGCTGCCTTCAGATGAACTCTCCTCAGTCATCCTTCAGGTTTCACTCCAATATTTCATTTTCAGTGTTTCAAGCATCAGTGTCCAGCAACACAACTGTCTATGAATCAACACTTTTTATCGACCTCTCTGTAGGTCCAGCAGGTTTCTCCTCCAGTTCTGTCTGGATGCTGTTTGAAATCTCCAGCTGTTCCACTTCTTCATCAGCCAGACGCCATACGGAGCTGAATTAACAGACGTGTACCTCTTGCTGGCAGACAGTAGATGAGTATGGAGTATGAGTATCTTGGATGTTTTTTAAACCAGCCCTGGTAGTGCTGTGTTACAATGTGTCACTGAAGTGGAAGATAACGTCTGGCGCACGCGCTGCACAGCGCTTGCCTCTGTGCAGAGGGGCGCTTATAAGTCACTGCTGCTCTCAGTGACTTTTACCAGTGTGTTTTTTTAACCAGCCCTGTTACTACCATATTGCAGGCACTGTTTGGAAAGAAAAGTTCAGGTATATTATTACACCTTTGAAAAGTCTTTCTGTGTACCGTCTTTCTTTGTAAATATATCATGTGTTGAAACTTTCCTGCGATTCCTTTTTTCTTTCTTTCCTCTGGATCTTCCTTCGGTAGTTCACTTCCCCGTTCGGACCCCCAGAGCCTCCAGAGCGGGTTAATAAAGAATCATTCATCTTCTTCTGGGGGAAACCTTCATTTATTACAGTTCTCTTTCACTGTGTATAACAAACAGAAACACACACCCCCACCACACTTTTGCTGCTCTCGCTCTCACTCCCCCTTGCGCTGCAGGCGCTCCCTCCTCTTTCTCACACACGCAACGGTTTCAGCACATACACATCCTCATTCTCTTCATGTTTCAATGTGGGCACATGCGGCTTATAGACAGGTGCAGCTTATGTATGTACAAAATGGTTTATCCTTTAAAAAAGGTAATGGGTGCGGCTTGTTATCAGGTGCGCTCTATAGCCCGGAAATTACGGTAACCCATGAGTAAACATGAATCTTGACTAAATTAACTCAGATGTGAGAAAAACCAATGTTAGGCCCTTTAAACTCTTCTTAAAAGGGGGCAGACATAGAGTTTTGTGTTTTTAAATCCCATAGTTGATCTTAAAAATGTATTTCTTTTGTTTTACACAACTTCCAACTGCTGCTCAGAAGGTAAAAGCTACGAGGGTGAAGCACAAAGACTTACCCCAGACGGCCATGAACACAGCGAAGAAAACTGTTGCTCCATTGTCAAAAAAGTGGGTGACCTGAAACATCAAGACTGAGCGTTAAAGTTCTCCCAAAAATGTAAAAAAAAGGTCAGTTTTAGATCAGAAAAGCCGAAAGCATTTTAGGGTATTCATCCCAGCCAGGGCATTCTCTCTTTACAATGTTTTTGAATGCAATTTTTTTTACTTGTTCGCATATTAGGAAGCGTGAATCGGCTGAACAAATGAATGTTAGTGTTTGATTTATTTTTTTGCTTGTATTCATTTATTTTATTTCGTATCTTTATTTACAAATGCACCGGAAGAGGACTGCACTGCATTTCATTTCCTTGTATAATGTAAAATGACAATGTAGTTAATCAATTTAAACCTTATTTAAAAAAATGGTGAGACATGGACATAGTTTTGCTGAGCTCTCACAGAGCAGCTGCTTGGAAGTACCTTAGCATAGATGCAGCTGTCTGACAGTCTCAGGTAGGGACAGTACTGGTCACAGATGGGACACATGATGATTTCAGTGGACCGGCAGATTTCTTTGCTGAAAAAAAGAGCAAACATTTAGCTGGATTTGTGTCAAGTGGAATTTAATGCTCAGAAAGGGATTTTGATCTACTGGTGAAGCTACAACTATGCTGTTTAAAATGAGTCAATGTGTTTACCTGACCTGGCAGTCATCCAGAGTGAAAACCCCGTAAAGGAAAACGCAGAGCCCCACCAGCGCAGCAGGAAACAGCATTCCTGTGTACCAACCCAGCCAAGCAAAGTACAGACCGATCTTTTCCCCAAAATATCTCCTACGGTAACAACACAGGAACATAATACACGTCAGACGAATACACGTTCTATTACAATCTGAACGCCTGTTATTCTTAAAAGGTGGCCTTAAAGCAGAGCCTTGTAGTTCTGGATACAGTGGAGGGATTTAGGATTCCCAATCCCAATGGTTCATTTCAATGAGATCCGAGCTGAAACTTACCAAAGTCATTGTGTTAAGATTAAAAAAGTGTGCCCAATATAAACTATCAAATTATGCTTGGGTGCCGTAATGGGGGGTTTAAGAGCGCAGACCATTTTTCATGGATTGAGTTTTTTTGGAGCATTTCTACTGTTGGTGTTGCACAAATTTAGGGAAATGCCAAATATTTTTGGAGTAATCCCACTGATGAGTTCTAAGATTTAGTCTTTAATGTTTTATAAGACCTAAACATATTAATCACAATAAGTTTTATTTTTTAGATCTAAACCCTCTGATATGTTTCACAAAGACACACACAGGACGTCACACATTAAGAAATTATTGCTAAAAATGAAGCAGGAGTCCAGCTCTAAAAAAAAATGCTCTAAAAATGATGAAAGAGCAAAAAAAAAAATGGAATTATTTGATATGTAATTTCTTATTAATATTTCCAGGTTTTCTTTGTTTTGTCCTGCAGCATGTTCATATTTGTATAATTTTGACAGAATATATTTCTATGGAGAGCAAAATATTACAAGTTATTTAAGGTTTAACTTGAGTTATTCTGGATTAATGTTCCTGTTTTTATTCATATTTATGTTCAAAAAGTTCAGTTTAAAAGGTTTAAAAGTTTAGCTTTAGTGTGTTCAGTTCATGTTTATCTTCTTCGGCCCAAAACCTTAAGCGTGTTTTTAACTTAGGCCCCTGTGTGACTGAGTTTGACCCCCCTGTAATACGAGTCTAGAAAATTCATGCATTTTTTGAGTAAAATGGCTAAATAGAAGATAGGGAACACAAGGATGTTGTCAAATTTTGTATGTGGGGTGGGGGTGGGGGTGGGGGGGCGCTGGTGGGGTTACTCGCCCAGGGAGTAAATTAGTGTAGAACCGCCACTGTGCCCGAGCAACTTGACATGCATCAAGAATGAGTTGAATGTTGAGTCCAGTAGCTTTTCAAAATAAAACTTCCCTCAGGATCAGATTAAAAATAAAACTGGAAAAAATGTAGGTTGTGTTCTTTTGTTTGGATTTGGGGATCAAGAGTGAGTCCGAGGTTTTTTTGGGGGGAATTTTAGGACAGTTTCATCCCTTTGAACACAGCCATCTACAATACTTAGACCTTAAACGCGCTAAAAATGACGAGCAGCTACCTGATGAGCTCCAGCGGCTGGTACTTGTACCAAACTCCCCACCAGGCCCAACACTCATACAGCAGGTGCCGGTGGTTTTCTGCTCCGTGTGTTCGGATCGAGTTTTTGCTGTGGTAGCTGCCCTGTAGACGAACACACATGTGGTCGGGTTCAGCTTTGGTATCATAATGCAACAACCAAAAAGAGAAGCAGGTATTTGGGTTCTGAGCAGAGCAGGAGTGGAAAACCGTCTGAGGCAGACGAGCCGGTTTACCTCGTGAAGAGGGAAAGCTGCCTCATACGAGTTGTTATTTAAAAGGCGATTCAGTCCTGCAGTCAGACAGAAAAGAAGTGTGACGCTGTGGCTAACATCGGGTTCTTTTGACCTGAATCACAAAATTTGGGAACGTTTGGGAAAAAAACTCACCCATCTTATTTTTCCCCTCCTCGTATTTGACTCTCTGCAGAATGTGGTGGATGATGCGACTTCTGGTAGCATTGTTGAAAAAGGTTTCTTTGTTGTGGATGATGAAACTGTAAATAACCACAAATCCCTCTTTAAAAATGCTGTTGTCACAGCAAAAAGACGGGCCGGAAACAAACTCACTGATGGATCCTCGATCGACTGAAGGGGGCGGTAAAGCTTTCGTTCTGCTCCAAGTCAGGAAGAGTTTCGCTGTCAAATTTCATTGGTTTGTGTGGAAGCCACCCGCGAAATTTGTTGATGTGCTTCTCCATTCTACAAGAGAAGTTTCCATGAGAGCTGCAGAAGCAGCGTAGCTCCACATCCCATGACATACATGCCCCACTCTCACCTGCTTAAAAATCGGTGCCGCCGTTGCATAAAATATATCTTCCTCCTAGACGAAGTAATAAACAGGAAGTTAGTGCATTAAAGTAAAAGCTCTTTAGGACCTCTTTGTGTCACATAATTCGCAGTGAACCATTCTAAAGCAATAAAAGAGCATTATTTTAGATCTTAGTTCCATGGTGGGTAGTGCACAGTGGAGCATTGGTTGGCGCTCTCGCCTCACAGCGAAAAGGCTCCGTATGGGGTAAGATACCTCTCAAAATGAACTGTATGCACACGGACAAAGTTGTGCACAATGTAATACAACCAAATATGAAGACAGCATTTACCTTTACGTTAAGAATGTCACTTTTTTTGACTTTTTATAGAACTTTTTCTTGTATTGAATTAGAAATTTCCTGTTAACCAACAGACAAAAATACATCACAGGGGTCACAGGTACACTGTATTGAGTCATGAAACATTGAACTTTTTAGAATGTTATTGATCCCATGATGGGGAAATTATCTTGTTTCCATTGGTCTGTTTTAAAAACCAAAACAGATCATAATAACAGCGATCTTCGGACGCATTTTGGTGTTGCCAGGTGACCACAGCTGATCATGTAAACAAAGCACCAGGGGGTCGTCTCTGACCCACAAGTGGTGGAAAATAGTCCAAAAGCAAAAAAACAGGCTTGCCACTAGACTCATGTGTAAATAGAGATGATAATAAGAGAAAGATTAAACAAAATAACAAAAGCATGTAAGCTAACTCTGACATAAAGTAGGCTAACTGGCACCCGACCGCGGGTCAGTTGGATCAGAATTAGTTATTACAGACAACATAGTGTAATTCTTTTTAATTGTGTTAATGTCATTTTTTAATCTATAAGTATTGTCATATTCCCAAATTTAGCTGTTTATTTGTACCAAAGTTTTATTTGAACTCGGCTAAAAAAGCCATCTTACATTGCTGTCAGTGCACGTCTTGGGCTATGTCTAAAATTCCTCCGTACTCCCTGTCAACTAAAAAAACTATACAGTGTGGAACTCTCTGGATTTTAAAAGCAATGTAAACTCTATTTCTACTACTTTTTTCTTTAACACATGTACGTCCGGCATTGTTTACTCCTCCACCAATGTTCAGAGCACAGCCAAAAAGCTGGGTGGCTTAAAAGGAATAATTCAACAGTGTCCTAGCTGATCATATTCCATGCTCAGTTCAGGCTGGGGGGGGGGGGGTTCTGCTTGAAAAGAGCCTCCAAGCTCTGACAAACTTATTTTCCCAGTTTGTCAACTGAAAAACAAAAATGCCAAAAGTTTACAACACTGAGCAGACATTGAAAATGATTCTGGAACAAGTCAACCCATATGACTCTGAGGGAGAAAATATAGTCCTTCAGCTAGACTCAGACTCATTTCATAAACATCTTGTTCTCATGTGCTGATTATAGCATTTGTCCATCCATTCATTTTCTCTGCCTGCTTATCCTGGTCAGGGTCCAAGGGGTCTGCTGGAGCCCATCCCAGCTAGTCACAGGCAATTGGGGAGGGGTAGACCCTGGATGGGTCACCAGTCCATCACAGGAACACATAGATAGACAAACAACCAAGCGCACACACACATACACACCTAGGAGTCATCATTTCATTTAACCGCATGTTTCTTGGACTGGGGGAGGAGGATCCACGCCAACATGGGGAGAACGTGCCAACTCCACACAGAATGGCTCCTGCCAAGAACCAGGAACCTTCCTGGTGGGAGGCAATAGTGCTGACCACCAAAACACTGTTCTGCATATGGTGGTTGTGCTTTTGGAAAATATGAAAATCTCCCCTAAATCGTTACAAAGGAGGGAATATTTGGCATGTTTTGGAAATTTATAGTTTCAACTAGAATTCAACAAAAAACAATAACATTTTTAAAAAAAAAGGTGAAACAACATACGTATATCTTTCCATTGCTAAAGGTTTTCATTGCTCTCATCTCAAGAATGTGATCTGGTATCTGATATGCTCAGAAACCATTTCAAGAGCTCTGGGGGAAGCATGAAGCCAGTGAGGGATGGGATACCAGCATATGTGACTGAAGAGCAGCAGAGGACTGATGATATCTGGCAGGACAGAGCAATAAGGAAAGGCAACGTCTCTACTGGGGTGAGGAAATAAGGGCAAATACATCCAAGATGGATTCAATGAGGTGTCAGGAGGCAGGTCAGTCTGGGGACTGCCTATCAGAACAGGAGGAGGAACGTACAGCTCACACTGAGGAAGAGGACGAAAACAATCAGATCAGAGGAGGACATATATGTAACCAGGAAGTGGGAAAACAAGATGAGAAGATGAGAAAGAGAATCACAAATATGATTATGAATCCCTGTCGAAAGTACCTGCCCACCCAAAACCGTCTCACTTTCCAATAATACGTCCTAATCATTGGGACACAGATATAAGCTGTACGCATTAAGAGATTTAGCTGCAGTGGTACGGCCTTCTGGTGGAGGGCGCTGGCGTCTGGCTCACCACTGAACTATAGGAATAACATTGGCCTTGGGAGATTATTTGCAGCTGGTGGAGGCTAGGCAGAAAGCAAACGAGAACCGAAGCTGAAAAGAAAAAAAGAAAATGATGTTCACAACTGAAGCTCCTCAGTCTAGTCCGTCTGGTCTGGTTTCCTTTTACAGACTATAACCCTCTCCTATGAACAGATTTGGTGGTGTCAGGTTTCAATCCGGCCCTCGCCCCGCAGGAATTAGGGGACCACCACAAGGAAGCGGTGAGGTGAAAGGCTGAGGTTTCCGGGTCGGTACACTCAGAGGACTGATGGATGCTGGACTGTGCTATTACTGCAAGGAACTCGGCGATTGGGCTAGGGACTGCCCATACAGACTTTGACAGTCTTATATGTCAAAGACTGGGTGGCGAACAAGTTTGACACCAAGAGCCGAATTTTTTCACTGTGAGAGTCAAAGAGCCACACCACACACTGACCTGCCGAGACGTACAAACACGCAACCAAAGCCGTGTTCTTTTCCGTAACACACTCCTCTCCCTACAACACAACAGCAAGTCTTGTACTTGTGTTTATTTCAAGGAAAGTGTCCACCCTCAATACACACATCAAATGCAGCTTAGCCCGAGTTAGCACAGCGACCACCCTGGAGGTCAGACACCCCCACCACACACACAGGCACCTCTCTCTCTTTTTCTCTCTCTCTATCTCACTCTTTTCTCTGCCTCTCTCTGACACACACTACTACTCAGTGACGGGCGGTCAGGTTGATGGCTGTTGAGGCACCAACTCCTCTGAAGTCAGATTTATGATGATAAAAACAGATTATTTCACTTTTCATCCAACAGCTTTTAATTTGTAATTCTTTGTATCTCATCAATGACCCTTACACCAACAAATACACAAACATCTGGACAGAGCATCCTTCTGGTGTCTAAGTCATTCATATGTACAATAAACACATTAAATACATTAAATTTCAGTTGTATGCAACTTAAATTAATTTTTACCTTCATTAGAATATCTTGCTTTTTATTTCAAATTGAATGACTGTCTTTTTGCATCCAAAGCAAATAATTTATTAAATGTTAATTAATACATTGCAATGACTCAGTTAATTCTTCAATGTAGTAAACAAACAAGTGCTAAGTCACCATTAAACTGGCTGCGTTATTCGCACACACCCCTGTCCACATTGAGAGGCCATTTACTTGATCACACAAACACACACAGCCAAACGGCATTCAAGTCACTTCTGCTCACAACTCCCTGGCTCATGGTTTTACACTAAAGATTTCCCACTTCCCATGAGTCTTAGGGGCTGAAGGCGGGGCTAACCCCCGGGGCCAGTTGTAGCCTCTCTGATCAGTTCCTTTACGTGAGTGTCGGTCAGAACGGACCGATGCCTTGATTTCACGTGTTTCAATGTAATAAACAGGGACTGGCAGACATACTGAGGAGAACATTGACAGCAGCTCTTTTACACACGGTTCTCCGTTCTCCAAAACGTAACAGGGCCTTCTCTCAGAGAGATTTCAGCTCAATCATCTCCGGTTCTCTCGCTGCCTCATCAGTGACAAGCAGGGATCTCAGGCAGTCCGTCTCTGCATTAAAGGGTCCATGAGAAAAGGGATCTGTGGTCGTTTCCGTCCAGCAGCAGCGTCACGTTCTGCGCTTTATTCATTTGGATTGCAGCTTTCTGCTGTGAGCTCCACAAAGAAGGAAAGTGGAATGATTGCCATTTTGAACGTGCGCTTTGGAAAGCTTCAACTTGTTAATAAAGGAGACAATTATTGTCAGATCAGGAAGTGTTTTCAATTTTCCCCGGGACATGTTTTGTTCTTTTCTGCCATGAACTATTTTAATGCTTCCAAGAGCTCATAATAATAAACATGATCGTGACGCCATTCCGTTCAATAAAAAAGTAAGAATCTTCCCGTTCTTCCAGGAACGTCCTGTGTTTCTCATTTTGACTGTGAGGGTAACAGTCTGCAGCACATCAAATCTTTATCTATGTGTTCCGGCATTGGGCGTAACCAGCGCAAATGATTGGCGGTCACATATGTGTCGGGAGCAGCATCAAAACACACACACTGCCAAATCACTTTTATTATTATTTATTTTTAATATCCTCTGATGGTTTGAGTGTGGTTTAAGAGGGAAAAAAATATGAAATGAGGCACAGTATATAGAAAGTATGATGAGACGCAAAGAGCCGCACGCTCATTGGCCAAGAGCCGCATGCGGCTCGAGAGCTGCGTGTTCGCCCCCCCTGGTCGTATGGATGGCATGGGTCCAGAGATGGACCCCTAGGGGCAGACCCCCGAGAGGGCGTGGACATGGGCTAGCTCACCAAATGTCTGCAGTGAACTGGGAATCCCAGGAGGCATGGAACCCCTGGAACCCTCAAGAACAATGACACAGAGTGACCCTGACAGTCAAAGCATGGCTGAGCCTATGCTGTCAGTATAGGTCATGGATGTGAAACTACCATTCTTAGTGGACACTGGTGCTACCTGCTGTACCTTGAAATCAGTACTGACCTAACATCTGTCCACTGAACACACATCCATCATTGGGTTCTCAGGGGAGACTCAGACTCTACCATACACCAAGCCCTTACGCACTAGGGTCAGCAAACAGCCAAGCTACTCCAGAAAATGGCATATATAGTCATGGGACATCCATTACGAGTAATGACCACATATAGAGTAGTGGCTTATGTGAACTCTTCGGCCTTTATGCATTCTCCACTCAGACAACAGAGACTGAGCAACATCTTAGAAGCAGCCAACATGACATTCATGCACAAAGGGGTTAACATGCCAGACCGAATGACCACAGGAATGTGCTAAAAGCCAAAGGTGATAGAGCCTTTGCAGCAGTGGCTCCATCCCTCTCTCTCTGCCTCAGATCTGCAGACTCAGTGTTTTCTTTTAAAAAGCAGCTAAAAACCTATCTTTTCAAATAGCTTTTTCTTAAATCTTTTTTATATTCTGTGTTTTACCGTGTTTTACTGTGAAGCACTTTGTGAGTTTTATCTTGAAAAGTGCTATACAAATAAAGTTTATTAATATTATAACGTGTATAAACAGGTAAGGATCAGTTCAGATTTGTAGTCCGACCCCCTCTGGAGGAAGCAAGAGATGATTACACAGATGAATGTTGTTTCAGGCGAGACAAAGGTGGATTAAGATCAGCATATTCAGTAGTGGAAGATGAGAACGGTCAGCAGGTGGTCAGAAAGGCAGAAAGACTAACAAATCCCCAATCAGCTCAAAGAGCAGAAGTTGTCGCAGTTACTGAGGCTCTGAAACTAGAAGCAGGATGGAAAGTAAATGTGTACACAGACTCAGCTTACGCAGTAATAAAATAAAACAAAAAAGGACATAACACCAGTAACACTAGAACAGCTAGAGGAAATCGGGCAGCAGATCAATAGGTGTGCAGGATACCATGTGTGGCAGTTTCTCCTGACTGAAACTCCACACAGGAACTCAAACATACAGACACACATCATATACTCAGGGACTAAGCTAATGCTGGTTGGGTGGGTGCACACATTCAACCATTTAAAACATCTTAGCAAGTTCCTGATAACAACACACACTGTTAACTCCTTTATTCCTTTATTGTTTTGGGTGCTTTGTTTGGGTGTATTATGTTTATGTATTTTTGTATGTCTTGCTGACTTGTGTCTTACCTTTTTCAGTTTCACTTCCTGGGTCAAAGGACCCGATCTCTGGGTTTGGTAGGCTTTTGTAGGGCCTGACCAAAATCTACAATAAACCTCAACTGAAACCACCTGGCACAGGGGATGGGCCATGGCTTATAAAAGTGTGAATTTTGGTTCATGAGGGAAGTAGTTTTGGGTTTCAGAGCATGTATGGACATTGCTGCTGGTTACCTGCTGTAAAATAAAAATAACAGCCATTTTCCCCATTCACAAAAACCTTGTGGAGTGGTTTTTATTGGTCTTGCCTTGGACCTGTCGGTCTCACTCCGGACAGGAGCGTGACACCTTGTTTCTTGTTTATTTGCTAAATTCCTTCTGTTTTAATCTTTCAGTAACTCCTGCAGCCATTAATCTAGCAGATACAGCATTCTTTTTCTGCATTTTTACTCCTCCTTTCTGCTGTTTACCTTGGGGGTTACCACAGTGAATCATCTATCCAATCTTCTCCCCTGCCTCATCCTCGCTTACACTAACCGCCCTCGTGAGACCTCCACCTCTCTAGATGTCCCTCCACCTTCTCCCTGCTCTTACTATAGATCACAATGTCATCTGCAAACATCATGTTCCAAAGAGAATCCTCTCCAACCTTATCTATCAGTCTGTTCATCGCCATGGAAACAAAAAGATAATCCTTGAACTCCTGTCACACCTACAGAACATCTCACCACTGTCTCCCAGCTTTCATCCATGTCATGAATCACTCCAGCATTCTTCTCTTCACATTGGATGAGTCATGCCTCTGCGAAGTCCTTTAATTTCTAATAATATCCATACTGCAGGCTAAAGTCTCAGATCAGCTGATCTTCTCCTCCTTGAGACAATGAGGTGCAGGAGGGAGCTGTGTGTTTTTGTGATGTGTTTTTTTTCCATTTTTGAGCTAAAGTTGTAGAATGTGACCTAAATGAGTGTTCATCCTCTTCACTGTCATGTTTAAACCACTTCTCAGAAGTCGTTTCTACAGGGACAATCCTTTCGTAGACCCTGTTCTGCTGCTGTTTGTAGTGTTTGAAAAATTTTGGGTGTTTTGTTAAATCGTGGTTCACAAAAGTTGAGTTCTGCTCAAAAACTTGAGGCGAAAATACTTGAAACAAAATTTACCTTAATGCACAAAGAGAGGACATGAAAAGAAAAGTACAGCAAATAATCAATTAGTCAGAAAAGCTGAGTCAAACCTTCAAAAAGAGGAAAGGGATCATTCTAAACCACCATTGTCTTTTGTTTGGGCTACAACACAAACAATAGGGTTTTCTGTTACCGGTGCCCTCTTATGGAATAATCCTCCAGAGCTGTGCATGATATCAGATCATGCACGTCACTGAGCATCATGATATTTAATAATTGGTAGTTGGCAGCAAATCATTTTTGAACTTCTTTTGTTTCATTTTTTTATCTGTCTCTTTGTAATTTAACACCCCCCCCCAAATTTACTCAAAATTTCTCTTTTTTACTTCTCTTCTTAATGTGAAGCACTGTTAATGATGATGATGATGTTAGAAAGTGCTACAGAAATAAAGATCATTCATCTATTTATTTCTTCACTCCTACTCAAAGAGTTTTGAGAAGAAAAAAAAAACAACGTTTCCGCCTTACAAATGCAGCCAGTGAAAAAGCTGCTGCACTTCTGATGATGATGATGATTATAGGATGCACTCAAAAAAATAACTCATTGGATGAACTCAATTTAATTGTGGGCAGGATTTCCATCCAATAAATATGAGTAACCCCACCTCAAAGAAAATTCTTCCATGTAATGAAATATAATTGAGTTAGTCGAACTCAATTTTATCAAGGAAGGCAAGGCAAAAAGAAAATCAGAGATCGGTGTTTAAGCAGTGTTGAACTAAGAAGCTCTGCATGCCAATACCACTGACTAAGCCACTGAGCTAACACTTTTGTGGCAACTTACAGCCGCCAGTATTAAGACATAGAATCATTTTTTCTGTAAATGAGGTTTGTCGTGTATCGTCTTATTGGGAGAAGCCGAGTTGTAAACAATTCCAAGCCGCAGTACGTTTTTACGTAGAAAAACACGAACGAAAGTTTTCTCTCTTCGAAAAGTCGAAGGATTTGACGGACCAAAAGTCAAAACAGGCATTAGACAAAAGAGCTGAATATTTTTATAGTTGAATGGTTAAAATAGGTGAAAAATTGTAGCCGTAAAACGGCAGAAGATACTATAAAAAGAATAAATAAAGAGAAACAGGAAAACAGCATTCAACATGCCACTTACTTGAACTCATTTATTTTGGATTATTGGAATTTATAGGGGAAACTATTAAAACATTCTGTGTTAGGTCAATTAAATGTAGATACATTTTTTTAAAATAAATATATTTAAATAAAACAAACAAATTTAAATGTGTTACGTGAAAGAGGGGCTTGAATCATTTTTGTGTGTTTGTGTACCTTAGGACCCAAGTTATCTGTTCTGGCTAGCATGCATACAGTGCAGACATGGAGGACCACAGCCTCACAGAGGCCTCTTCTCACCTGAAAGGCATGCGTATGTTCATGAGCTCTGCGTAGCGACAAAGCACGTCCCACGGTGCGTGCAGCTTCAAGAAGATCATGTCGCTGTTTGTTAGTGAGGCCTGCAAAGACACAAAAGCAGAGGTAGTGTCCACAAACGACATCCAGGGTTGTTCACACATGTGTGCTTCTCTACATCGTCTAAAGTTTCATATTGCCTTTGTTGTGCTTCTTAACGCAGAACCGATCATTTTGCCACTGATCTCCTAATAGACCCACTCCAATGTGGTGTGGTCTGTAAGCTTGTATTTTTGGTTCTTTTAAAGTGTTCTTTTGGTATTTTTCTTATGATGGAGGACAGATTAAAGTTACATTTTTGAGTATTTTTTTATTCAAATCATTGTGAATCAGGAGCAGATGAAAAAATATAGTAAACATGCTGGGAAGGCTATAAGCTCCCTGCTCTGCTCCACTCTGATGCATCCACTTGCAGACAAGCAGATCCATGAACGTCTTTGTTTTCCTCGTCTGAGCTGGAATCTGGATCTAAGCCGGATAGCTCTCATATTGCTCGACCTTTTTTATTCCACCGGTAATGTTAGGTTGGGGTTTTGAGGGGCTGTGAGCGAGTGGGAGAGCATGTAAACAAAAGGATGATGGGAAATGACAGCAGGGTGACTCCCTGCCAATGTACCCGCCCACAATTTAGAGGTAAATTTCAAATGAACTCCTGCTGCTCTACAGAAACTTTATGCAAGAAAACGACACAAGTTTTTTTCATTTTGTTTGAAAAGCGGTAAAATCTCAATTAAGAGACATCCAGGAACGCTTTATAATATTTCAAAAGATGATTGGAGTAGGACTTGAAGCCCTTGTTTTGAAATGACACATTTCTAAGCTTACAGTTGGAAGAAAAAAAGCAACAATAAAGGTTCTCCACCTCTTTCTCCATCAGCAAGCCCTCTGCACGGATGTTCCTCTCAAAAATCTCCCTCTTCTCCGATTGTGAGCTGGACTTCCTGTAAACCAGGACGTAGTCTATGCGGCTCTTTCCATCACTGAAAAACAGGCCGCTTGCTTTGTTCTTGCTCTGCGTGGAACATCATGGAGACATAAATGTAAAACACATAAAAAACTATTATTGGGGTTGTACCCGAATTCCCACCCTAACCCCTAAAAGATTACACAGTACTTTACTGTATAGTCTTACTAGACTATACTTTTTTTAACAACAGATACGACACCACTGATTTCCCCAAGCAAAAAACCCGATAAATACGAACATTTTACTAAGACTATTTATGAATGCACTATGTTCTCATGAGGAAAACAAATGTAAATTCATTTCTTCAAATGCAAAGCATTGTGGTCAGTATTTTATCAAATAAGCATCAATGCCAACTGGTTCTTGGTAGAAACTTCTGACTTCTGGGTAATTTCCAGGTCAACGGATTTTGGAATTGTAGATCAATCAGACAGCTCTACTAAACGATGAACGTCCTACAAGGAGCACTAATTAGTGAAAGAATTCGGACATAACCTTCATACTTCAGACCAAACATTAGAATATCCACTGACCTCAGCGATGCACACATTAGATTTGGTGTTGTCTTCTAGGATGGTGCTGTTGGTTCCAGGGTTCTGCAGGGTGAAGTCCTCATCCCTGGACCCACTGCTGATGCCCACACACCTTTCTGTCTCAAGCAGCACATTGACATCCTTCACTGCTGAGCAGAAGATTCAACATGAAGGCAAACACATTCCAGCTCAGTTGCCAGCCTTTCTCTGTCCTTCTGAGAGTGATTTAAAAAGGGGGAGCTTGCCTTGTAAGGAACTATCCTAACTCTTTTAAGGTCATGTAAGTTGCAGAACTTGAGTCAGACTTAAAAATCACACAAAAATCTCAGGGTTTTGACAAAAGTTGTTCCTCATAGCTCAACTTCATGTTCGTTGTTCTTGATTCAGTTTCTATAAATAAAGAAAGGAAGTTTTTAGAATCAAGTGCATGTCCAAGTTTTTGACACCAAGTCATTCTGATTCCAAGAGAAAACTGGTCCAATTTACGAGGGTTTACGTCCAAGCCGTCATGAAGTGACAGCGGGCAGAAACCTGTTATGATGCGGTTCAGACTAAAGTCTTAGTCACATCCCCCTATTGTGGAAGACCCATGCAGGGAGGTTGGCTTCTATTGACCTTCATGGTTCTGGCTCATGGAGGGTCGTAGAGAGGCGCGGCTGCATCTGTGTCTTGCAGTTCCTTTGATGCTCGTAGGACCACCTCAAGGGATGGCATAAAAATGAAAAGTACCATTGTTGTGTGTCTGGTAAGTGTATCATGAAGTATTAAATTAAGGATTAAATAAATTGCAGTCACTTATCTTGTACGGGTGTCACTGTTGTAGGGTGACGCTGTTGTAGGGTGACGCTGTTGTAGGGTGAAGCTGTTATAGGGTGACGCTGTTTTACGGTGACGCTGTTATAGGGTGACGCTGTTGTATGGTGACGCTGTTATAGGGTGACGCTGTTTTACGGTGACGCTGTTAAAGGGTGACGCTGTTGTACGGTGACGCTGTTATAGGGTGATGCTGTTGTACGGTGATGCTGTTATAGGGTAACGCTGTTGTACGGTGAAGCTGTTATAGGGTGACGCTGTTGTA